>PVIW01000166.1:0-506603 GCA_004026585.1 Noctilio leporinus
AGGCAGAGGCAAGAAAAGGGAGCAGCTTAGACAAGAACCTAGTATAAAGGAACCATGGACATGGACAACAGGTGGGATTGACTTTGGGGGGAATGGGTGGGTGGGGAGGGGGACAGAGGGGAGCAAAAAGGGGATGGATGTAATACAACAACAATAAAATTTTAAAAATTAGAAAAAAAAAAAAAAGACTCCATCCAGGGCCAGGCTGAGACCTATGGCTTCCCCAGGCAAACCAATCATTGGCTCTCCATCAAAGCAATATTAAAAAAACTGTTTGTCCAATACTTTTTTAGTGGGGGCAAATTGGCATCAGCAAGGAGTTTTTGTTGCTATGGATAATTTGCAGGCCCGGCCCCTGTCTGGGTTGACCAGCCAGACTTATTTACACATGATCAGTATGTCAGTTGTCACATGAGTAGAGCGTCACATTTACAACTTCCTTGCTAGTAGCTTGTCTTCCAGGTAGGAAATGTGGTACTGATCTGTGGGTTAACCCGGTCTTGCTCATACCAAGCACTGAGATAACTGGAGGAAACACTTTGAAAATTGATGGACAGAAGAAACTGATGGTGCAGAGGGAGGGGTCATCTGGGGAAGGCATGATCAGGAGACGTGTATGTTCTTTGATACATACAATAGCTCTATCTGTATTTATGCCTCTATCACATACCATTCAAACTCTTACCCACTGTGCATGGAAATATCCACAGAAAACTGCCTTTATTTCCAATCAAGCAGGAAATAGCTACCCAATAAAACTTAGCCCTGAACCCACAAGCACTCTAAGTATGTATAATACATGCATGAAGGCAGGTCATTAAAATATTTGGGTGACCAAATTACTGTAATAAATAGTAATCGTGTAAGAATGAGAGCAGGGCAGGCATGGGAGTGTGGTGATGAAGCCGGCTCATGTGATGGGGCAGATCACGCTGTGAGTGACATGCATCCCAGAGATCTCATCATGGGCACTAGGTGGGGTGCTCCTCTGGGGCAGCTGGGGATGTCTTCTGGGTGAGAAGCAAGTGTACATCCCAGGTCCCCATCTCAAAACCCACACCCATGTTTACCCCACGGGCATATTTTTGTGTCATGTTTCAATGAATAGAGACTTGGCAGTTTGCTCTGGAAATGACCCTGTTTTGTCACAGAGTTATAAGAGGATAGTCAAACATGAGGGACCTTTTGGGAACATTGTTCCCAAGTCAACCACTTGACGGTCACCTTTGTCTCTGTTGCTTTTGACTTGTCTGGAGTCACCAGGCTCAGGTCTGAGAGCATGCCTCTCCTGCCCTAGCATGTGCTATTTAGTCCCACTTGCATCTCGGTGAAAGCAGCCCCGCTCCACATTGGAGACCACCATGCCCTCCTAACCATCTTTGTCTTCCCTCCCATATCCTGTCTTACCTCTCATGCCCTGGCGAGCTAACTCACTCACAAGTCTCGAATAACCTCAAACCCTTTTGTCTCTCTTCTCTTCCCCCAAGAAAAGATTCACTTCCCTTTTTTCACAATAAATGCAGTCAACAGTCATTAACTGAGTTTTGATTAAAGCATTGGGGCCACAAAAATGATATAAACTGTCCTGGCCCCTTCTCCAAAGGAGCTCACATCCTGGTGGGATCAGACAGAGGTATACAAAAGCAGTGAAAGGTAGAGAGAAGCAGGGGAAGGGTCAGAGTCCTGATGAGGGAGGTGACATGGAGTCTGGTGATGACTGGCAAGTGAGGTTTCAATACACAGGAGGATGCGGACTGCAGTGGATGCAGAGGGGCCAGTATGAGTAGAAAGAAGCATCGGAGTAAGGAACAGGGGAACTGAAACTCATAGCCTGTAGCTGTGGAAATAAGATTGGTCCTAGCATACCTCTCCCTTGCTGCACTGTGATTTTATGATGGTCCCTGGAGAGTGCAGGTCTCTTTCTGACTTTTCTCCCCATGTGCTCTGTCAAGTAGAAAGCTGGCACCCTTTCCTGCTATCTGGAGTGCAGACAGGACCCTAGCAGGTGCTCGGTGAAGGCCTGATTTGTGAGTGGGTGTTCAGTCTGCTCAAGTGGCTTCATCCAGCAAGTATGTGACTCCTCTAGGCAATGTTTTCCTAGGATGTGGTCCCAGCTTCGGAAGGGATGGGTCACCATGCAGTACGAAACTTGAGGGAACAGCTGCACAGCTGCCCCGTGTCCATTGGCCAACTGACTTTGATGGAGTGAGCCTCTGCTTTTCCATTCACTCTTCGTCTGTGGACGTGGAACCAGAGCTTTCTTGGTGGAATCACATTTTCTCATGGACTTTTGCCAGTTTGAATGATGCCTGACTCAAGCAAGTCCAGACCTTTGCTAATGCATGTAACATGAATGGAGCCTGATTCTTTTGCTCTTTTTTTCCTAATAGGTTCTTTTAAATATTTTTTTTTTTAGGTTTTAATTACAGTTGACATTCAGTATTATATTAGTTTCAGGTGGGCAGCATAGTGGTTAGGCATTTATACAATTTACAAAGTCATTCCTCTGATAAGTCAAGAGACCACCTGGCACCCACTCCGATAGGTGCTTGTAATCACTTTCAGAACTTCTAGGCATTGTGAGCTCTGAGCTTGGAAGGGGATCATCTTATTTCTTTTCTCTGGAAAAGGTTGGACTTCTTTGAATAAATAATCCAGGGCTTTTTTTTTTTTTCTTTCTCCTTTTTTCTTTTTTTTTTTTCAGACAGTTCTGTCCTCTGATTAAAAATGGCCTCTGACTCAGTCAGAAAAAATCCTTACAACTTTACATCATGTATTTCAGTCACTTGATACGGTTATTACTGACACATAATAAGTAATAAATACATGTTGACTAAGTGATTGCTTAACTGGTGGACACTGAAGTTGTTCTTGAGCTTGCTGTCCTTTATTTTCACAAGCACTCCATTTCAAATGCCCCCAGTGCCCACCCTGGTAACAGGACCACCTCAAAGTACATGTCTGTCACCCATGTCCCCTGTATTGCTAGGGAGAGGGGGATAGTGTATCCTTTGTTCACTCTGATTGGAGTGGTATTTGCTTTGTCCCTTCCAAAGAGTTATGTTTCAGTCAGCCGGTTTTCTTGGTTTTGGCAGATCCTCTTTGATATTTCTCTGTTGCAAACTAATGACTCATAGAGCAGCATCTCCTGATTTAAAATTAGCCCAGCAGATTGGATTAGTTAAATCGAAGAGTCCTGGGAAAGGGAAGCCAATCCTTCATAGTCAGTGACAATCCCTACAGCCAGGGCCGCCATTGGCAAACCTGAAAGGAAAGGCAGAGGGGCCTTGAAGAAGAGTTTTCAATCCATGCAGAATTGGATGGCTCAGACTGAGTTGGATGAGGGCGTCTGCTCTGTAAAACTCTGTGGAAAGGACATTGTGTTTGTCAATGTCGTCCTGAATTATGCAGTAGTACCAAAGTAATCCCAGAAATCCCAGGGTTTATGACAACAAATGGTTGTTTCACTGCTCACCGGTCATGGTTAATACAAGTCTGAGGGGACTCTGACCTTCACAAGACCCGGGTGTTCAGAGGCACCCTCCCTAGGTCTTTGCAGAAGCAAAGAAGAGAAACTAGATAATTTCACACAGACGTTGCACTGCTTCAGCCAAGGAGCAGCAATTTTTACTTCTGCTTGTATTTCCACGGTCAGAAGCAGTCACAGGGTCATCCTCCATTGAAAGAAGGACAAATGCAATTCCCTGTGTACTTAGAAGGAGCGAAGGATCAAATATCAATCAGCCCTGGTATTGTGGAAGCTTCTGCCCTCTGGCCATCAAATGATTGCTTCACTTTTGTTCAACAGAAAACTCAGAGTCTTTGGATTCCTCACGTGTGTCAACATCCAGGACATCAGGAGCACAAATGGTAGTTTCTACATTAGTTTGGGCCATTTTTTCCCTCTTGATTCAAAGACTCAAGAGAGGCAATACTAAAAAGGCAACATGCAATCATGGAATAGAAGTGGGTTAACATGTAAATCCTGCTGAATGGAAAGGACAACGAATGAACTGACAATTCTGAAATCCAATGAGGGTAGCGTTCTGGGGGCTCTAACATGAGGATGGACACATTCATTAACTACGCCCTGCTTTTGTCCTTTGCACAGGGAGCTTCCTTGTTCTTTGTTCACTTTGTCCCCTGACTCTACCTCTTAGAGGGTCTTCCTTTTCCATGGTTACTCTTCTTGGCCACTTCCAATATGGGTGTTGGGTGACGTACCCTCTTTGTGAGCTGAGTGGCTTTCTCAAAGTTCTTCCATTATTTCTGCATTTCCACTGGCCAAGTCTTTCCTGGGCTCCTCTCTTTTTTAAAGCCTTCTACCAAATACTGTTGCTATTAGCACACTGTTAACATCCCTCTTTCTTACTCCTCCTCCTAGAGCCATCACTTCATTAAGTTCATGATCTGCTTCTCACATCACTGTTGGCAAATATTTCAGCACAGGTTTTTTATTGCATGTCATGAATCATCATTTTCACCACTTCCAATATCAATATCCTCAGGGGTCTCTTTCTGCCATCTGCTATGTAAACCAAGGCTATGTATTTGAACTTTTTAGCTGATCCTCACTCTTGGAACCAGTTTTATAGTAATCAAATTAGATTAGGTTATGCTGCAATCATTAGTTAATCTGTATTTTAGGTGCTTAATATATCAAATGTGTGTTTCTCTGTTCGTGCTAGTAATTCAGTACTCATTAAATATTGTACATACTATATAATCCAAGTCACATTGTCTCAGCATGCCTGGGTTTCGGTAGAAATGAGGAAAAACAGAGCACATGATATGCTCCAGAAATCAATCAATGTTTACATATCTGGAAGATGGTAAGTAATTTAGTCAAAGTTACAGAGCGAGAATTTGAACCCAGTTCTGTCTGATTCCAAAATCCATGACTGCTATATTTCCTTTCATCCTTTTGAATGTCAACAATGCACTTTTACAATGTTTGACACAGGAGAGAGGGTGCTTTACAAAAGTGCTTCTAGAACTTTCATCTGCACACAAATCACCTGGGATCTTATTAAAATACACACTTCCATTTCTGGGGCTAGGCTTCAGATTCCACATTTCTAAGATGATCTCAGATGATACTGATGCTGCTGGAGTGTGGATCACTCTTCCAACTGAAAGATTTTAGAGTGTTTTGGCAATAATCAAGGGTAATCCTGTGGGAGAGCTCTGCAGGCACGAACAGTTCTCTTCAACAACATATTTGGATATGTTCATTCTCTGGGCCCCTGCAATGGATCATCTATATGAATGACACCTCTGGGGTCATCCATTGCAAAATTTGCATGGCACTGTTTTGCCTAAAGGCAAACTGAAGTTGTGCTCCGTATAATATTTGACCAATATTTGTTAAGCCTACATGTGTTTTCTAGTGTAATTGCTGGTAATGCTTTTCCTGTATTTACTTATTGGACATTGGTAACTTCTTGAAAAGAGAGTCTGGATAGTTCCGCAAAGCACGGAAGCCTCTCTCTCTCATCTCTCATCATTTAACTTCCCATGCTGACTCCCACCGCCACGCTGCCATGATTGTACTGGTCTCCCTGGTATGGCATTTCCTCCTTATGCCCTGGCCCAAGCGCTGAAACAAGAAAAGATTCCTTGCAATGGTCATCATTTATTTTTGCTGATCTAAAATTTGATCTTCTTTTGTCTGTTTTTCCTTTAAGAAACAACCCCTCCCTGACTCTGTGTGGGCAGGAGTGACATTCGTGGTGCCCTCTCCCAACCCTTACCTGTGTGAGTGACCCAGGGTGGCTAGTGAGAATATACCACCCTTTGACAAGGATAAACACATCACTCAAATAGCATCAGTCAATGTCAATAAGAGTTGACTTATTTTTCTTTGGGATAAAAACTCACTCTTTCATTCAGAAATCCCAAGCAAAAAAATATGTAAGCCTGGCTCTTACTAGGACTCTATCACCTTCATATACATGGACAAACATTGTTGGATAAAGTAAAAATAAATTAAACAAATACATAAAGACAAAATAAGGAAGAAATCAAAGCCCAAAGGATGACAATAAAAATGACTTTGTTAAAGACTCTGAATCCAAACATGCCTTCAGCCCAATCCCTAGATTTCCTGTTGTGCTGAATTGTGTTTCCATTACCTACTACATGAAAAGTCACAACTCACAACCTCCATTACTTCCCGGTAGCACAGCTGATATTCAACTGGTAGATTTAAACAAGGCTGTGCTAAGGGTCCATGGTTAACTATGGAAAATAAACAAAGAACAATATTTAATTAAACAGTATAGCTTATGTATCATACACTCTTCATATTTATCCTACAATCAGTACTTCTAGCTCCTTGACCAGAATCCATATATCAGAGGACAGTACTCAACCCTCTAACAGTGAACCCAAAAGAGTCTTCAAAAAACTGAACCTGAACCACCTTTCTGGCTTCGTATCCTCAAACCCTATGTCCACTTCATGCACCTAATTGCCTTGGATCACCTGTGATTCCCCACATTCACTGAGAATGTCCAGGCTTCTGTATCTCAGCCCATGCTTTCCATTGACCAAGATTCTCTCCCTGACCAAACACTAGCCAGGCGACTCTGAGTCTCAACCTTGCCTATGAAAACGTGGATAAGACACCTACGTGGTTTCCTACAGCTCCAGGGCACATCTGTAAGGTAACCATAGCCCCCATTAAAATGCCTGTTGAGAAACCCAAAGACTATCAAAAAGTTTGCTCTTTGTCTCAGCCATCACCTGAAGATAGGACCTCATCTCCCAGGCTCTGTGGAAGGGGAGGACCCTAACTTCAATAAGCCCCACTTGGCAGCCCAGATAAGTTTCACATGGACCAATTCCTCCTCCCTGCTTTTTGTCATTTTTCATTCTCTTGACCCTACTGAGCCTCTTCTCATCTCCCACCCTATCCCTTATTATCTCTCTAAAATACCTAGTCATCTCCGTGCAAATGGAAGTTGAGTTCAGTTCACCTGGACTCTTTTCTCTATTGCAATCATATATTGCTGATTAAAATCTGTCCTTATCACTTTACCTAGTGTCTGGAATCTCTTACCTTATCTTGGCAATCTCTTCCTTTCACCCCTTCCCTTTTCTAACTTAAAATCCTACTCAATTTACAGACACAGCTTAATAATTTTACATTACTTTCCCCACATCTCTGGCATATATCTTTCTCTGCATTCCTGCAGGATAGATCTTATCCCTGCATCTCAGGCCTTACCTTTGGAGTTTCACTAGGGTTTGTTTTGTCTGCTTCACTGACCAGTAAGCTCATTGGGAGCAAGAACTATATGTGATTATCTTGAATTCCAAAAGCATAGCTTAGATCTGTCTTTTTGTTCTTAGAGCTGGAATTACTGCCTTTAGCAGCATGGTTTGTAGCTTTAAAACAAAATAATTTGGCTGGTTCTCTAGGCTCCTGTCTCTGGATCTTTGATTATAGTAAGAATATAAACTCATTATACCTTAGTGTGTCAGGAAGCTATGGTCTCTCCTCTTCCAGGGTCAATTGATTCCCAGTGGTCTTTCAATAAAAAAGGCTGAGAAGGCATGGGTGGCAGCAGGAGTCCTCTCTCACACACTGTGCTGCTCTAGAAGGTCCACAGGTAGGCTCACTGACATGGAAAAGGTCACCACATTTTTGCCTAGATCAGCTAAAAGCCCTCCATGTAAAGAATATTTATTTAAATATAATATACTTGTGACTCACTGCGCCCTCCTGTGCACATCACACACTAAACCCTTGCCATTCACACAGAGATACTCACACACAATGTATATTATTCATGCATACCTACTGGGTATAAAAGAAATTATGATATCTTTGAATACATTTTCAACAACTTTCAAAAAGGATGTGACTGCAATAGCCAATGAGTTATGTAAAAGAAATATTACAGTAGAGCACAGTCACAAATTTGTCTTTTCATGCTTAATCCCTTCTGATCTACCTCAAATCCTTACCCTTCAACCTATCTTTCCCCCTTTTTGTGCTTGAAATTAACTTAAATTCTCCCACCTTTATTATTTCATTCATACTGTTTACTCAAATATCTTCCTGAATTTTAAACTCCTAACGAACAAATCTAATATTTAGTACCCTCTCCAAAATATCCTATCTAAGGTTAGATAGTCCCGAGAGTCTCAGTCTATATGAATTCTAATGGTGTACTTTAAATATTCATTTAAGTGATTCATGAAGTTCTTAAGTTATAGCAATTTAGTTGTAAGGCCCTGAGGTTAGGACTATGTCTTGTATGTATACACTTGGAGCTTAATATAATGCTGCACACATACAAGTTGCTCAGGACATCCATAAGGACAAGCCATGTATGGGAGAGAAATGTATGGTGTGACCTCCCCTTCTATCATGGTGTACAGTTCTCTGGCCCTTAGCCATAAGGCCTTCCTTCTTCAAACACCCTCTTGGAGAATAGGTTATTAAAGCCATAAACTCAAGATCATAAATAACTTACTCAAGTCCCAATAAATCTGTATTTCATAGAAGCATGTTATTTTTGACAACAGGCCCAATTCCTTTGGAAATCACGTAGTTAGAAATAAGGGAGGTGTCTTCCACAGAATGACATAATGGTTTCAAATAAGGCTCTTGTCAGTCCTCACTCAAAATATAACACATCAGCCAATCAGATACCACGGTTTTGGTGGCTTTAGCACTCATAACAGAAAGCTCATTTTCCTTCTCTCCGGAGGCTAGAAGTTCCACTGTCCAAAAGCCATTTGTCTTAAAGATTTCATTTTCAACATCAGCAGAGGATTTTTTTAAAATGTCATTTTAGCCCTGAAGAAGGTTGAGATAAATCAGGCTTTTTTCCTCCTCCTCCTTCTTCTTTTTTTCCTCTTCCTCTTCCTCCTTCTTCTTCCTCTTCTTTTCCTCCTCCTCCTCCTCCTCTTCTTCCTCCTCCTCCTCTTCCTCCCCCTCCTCCTTCTCCTTCTCCTCCTCCTCCTCCTTCTTCTTCTTCTTCTTTCTCCTTCTTCTCCTTCTTCTCCTTCTTCTCCTTCTCCTTCTCCTTCTCCTTCTCTTTCTCCTTCTCCTTCTCCTTCTCCTTCTCCTTCTCCTTCTCCTTCTCCTTCTCCTTCTCCTTCTTCTTCTTCTTCAGGACTCCCTGACCCTGGTGTCTATGATGGTAAACATGATTCGGGAGGACAGGTGCTAAAAGGGGCTACATTTCCCATAACAAAGAAATACAGTACAGGCACATTTAATGTGTCTAGGATATAAGCACATTGATGATCAAAACCCAGAGAACTGAGCTAAGTCTGGGAGGGTTTTCCAATGGACCAATTAGTATCAATGTTATCATTAGTCACCTTACCTCTGGGAGCAGTTCACTAGACATCGATACTGGAGTGAGTTTTATACAATTTGACTTCGGAAAACAACTGTGAAATAATGGCAACTCCATAATCAGTAGACACATTTAAATGTTCCTAATTTATTTTGAAGCATCACAGAACACTTATCTATTCATTTATCAATTTAACAAGTATTTACTGAGCAGATACTTTGTGATTTCATGTGTGGAGGCTACAGATCCATGAATTGGGACTGCCCTTTTGGTATGTAGGGCTCTGGGCAAATACTTTTCCCTATAAACCACTTAAGTCATCAATTTCAGCATGTCAGTGGCACCTGGCAACCCACTCTCATACCAGTCTATGAAAGAGACAATGTGTTGGCCTGTGGGAACCATTTTCCCCATATTCCCTTCCAAAAATCTGGAACCAGTTAGTTCCAGGACAGCTTCATCTACCTGAATGGAATTGCTGGCCCAAACTGGTTTTGATGCTGAAGGAGGACTTAGAAAATTCCAGGAAACCACTGGAATTGTATGGAAAGTATGAGTCTATCTGATATGCAGAGTTAAGGCAGACACCCCCTTGCATGGTTCCAGGATGGCATTGACATTGGTGACCAAGTCATGATTCCTGCTCTCAAGATCATGTGTGGAATGTCTGTATGACTCTGCATCCCATGTAACTTAATAAATGCATTCGCGCAGTACGGGGACCATGACAATGATATGGGAACAGCGCAGTGGGAAGTCAAAAGAAAAAGTGGCCACTATTTAACTAGTTAATCTAAAGAGAAGTAAGTAGAAACATACTTGTGTGGTGATGAAGCTGGGCATTTACGGTCCTGGGATATTGTGAAAGAATGATTTCAGGAATTCTTTAGTTTGATTTGTCATGCCAATCAGACAGATGTCCGTAGAAACTTCAGCATTCAGAATTGACAATGTGAAATGGAGCATGCTGGAAATGGAAGATTTGGATGTAGAGAAAATTATATTTGTATTCCAGTTCTGTATACCTCTCTATAAGCTATAAGATGCTGGGGGATATAACTTCCGTAGGCCTCAGTTTCCCCATCTCTAAAACAGGAGTAATTATACTTATTTCACCGGGTTTTGTTAAGGATTAAACTACAAATTTATCTGCAAAGCCATGCTCACGGCATGTCAGATTTATTTGGTTTCAGAGTAAGAGTGATTGTAGAACACATATGAAAAGGAATATGTTTTCAAAAAGAAGTCCAGGCCAGGATAAGAGCCTTTCCCAGGAGCTTACTGCTTGTAGGCATAACCTCCAAAACATTATGTTCCAACCCCTGCATTAGGGATGAGGCTACACCAAACAGGATGGGCTTCCAGGCAGAGAAGACAGACAGAGGTTTCATTTATTATTTTCAGAGACAGGGGAAGGGAAGAAGGCAGAGAGCGAGAGAGACATCAGTGTATGGCTGTCTTTCACCTGCCTCCAACCACGGACCTGACTGGCGACCTGGCTTGCAACCTGGTTATGTGCCCTGGCTGGGAATCGAACCAGCGACCTTTGATTTCACAGACTGGTGCCTATCCACTGAGCCACCAGCCAGGGCTTCAAGGCATCCATTTCTTAAAAGCATTTTGGAATATAAATGTCTATCTGAGCCTCCAGACTTCCTCAGTGTCTCTGTGTCTTAGTTTGGCCTGAATGTTTATTCCCTCCTCAAAGTTAATACGTTGAGATCTTAACACACCAAGTGATGGAATTAGGAAGCGTGCCTTTGAGAGGTAATCAGGCCACGAGATGGGAGCCCTCGTGAATGGGATTAGTGCCCACATGAGAGACACTGAGTTGGCTCTTTATCTCTGATCTCTGCCACACAAGGACACAAGTAAAGACAACTGTCTGAAAACCAGGAAGCGGGCTCTCACCAGACACTGGAGCTGCCTGCACTTTGATTTTGAACTTCTCAGCCTCCAGAAATGTGACAAATAAATGTTTCTTGTTGAATCCATCCCACTGTCTGCAGCAATTTGCTATAGCAACCCGAACTAAGACCTCCTAACCTCATTTTAACCTAATAACACTCAGTTTCTAGCTACAGACCCAAACCCACAGGAGTGAAGGTTCCTGCGAACCCAAGGGACCAGAGGGGAAGGCCGAGCCACCGGATGTCTTTCAGGAGATGTCAGAAAAGCTTCCTCAGCACCTGCCTCTGCCTGTGAAAAGGCTGTTCCCACATTGAGTCACTCCCAAGGCCACTGTTCACCCAGACTGTCCTAGTGACCTAACCTGCTGCCACCCCTAATTCTTGGAGCACAGCACAGACTGAGCTTGAGGTGGGGTGGGGAGAAGGGGGTAGGAGCTACAGTTGGACATCAGTGCTCTGGGTTGGAGTTGAAGTTGGGAGAAGGAGCGGAGAGGATAAGGATAGACCAGAACCATCAAGATGTCAATGTAGGAGAAGCTGAGCAGACTCAGGTGTGCTCCAGGAGATTGGAGGGGACCTGGGACCCTCTTGGCAGGAGGGGTGTCCGGAGATAACACCCCAGCTCCAGAGTTTGCCCAAGACCCTGCTCGCCCCAGGAGGCCTCTCTGCAGAGAAGAAGGAAGAAGCCTTCTTTTTGGCACTTCTTGGTTTTGTGGCTGGAAGCCCGTGAGCAAAGGACTAGGAAATTAGGCGAAATACTTTTGCACAGTTGTATAGAAGGGGCCACTGTTTTGGAATAGAAACATCCTGTTACAATAAGTCTGCACAGAGAAACAGATGGAAGGAGATAAGTATCAGCCTCTCGCCTCCAACTCTGGCAGCCAAGAGAGGAGGAACTTGGAGCTGTTGGTTGCAGAGGGTCCCTCAAATGCTGGCCGGCACAAGTTTCTGCGGTTGAGTTACTTCCCTTTTTATCAGAGACCCTCCATTTCCTAGGATGCAAATACTTGGGAAGAGAAAACCCCTTTAAAAGAAAACAAAGGAAACCACCATTTTTATTGAATGGTTCTGCTGGACTGATCTGCATTCAATGTTCATATAAACCTTGAGGCAAGGATTAGCACCATCCGTTTTCACAAGGAGCCGTCTGGATGCTGGAGTGAGATATCCCCTATCACCCAAATTGTGAGGGCCTGGCTCAGGAGGGCAGAATGTCTGGGTCCATTTTCACCTCTCATACAACACAACCTTTCAGGCTCTGGGTTCACGGTTTCCAAACCAGAAGACATAAGAAAAGGAGAAAGGATATAAATCTGTAGGTAAAGCCTCATGGTGGACCCAGATCATCAAAGCCTGTGACCATAGTGAAGTCTGGTGTCAACTCACCAGATATGGGAAGTGCCAGGACCCAGCAGGCAACCTGGGACCCTACCCCTGTCACTGGGCCTCCTTGGCAGTAACTTTATTGTCATAAGGACCACCCCCTTGGTAAGGCTGAAGTTTCAGCAAACTAAAAGGTGGGAGATGGCTGATCCCTTTAGGGGGTCTTTGAGTTCTAAGTCTCTGTGGTTCTATATCTAAGTGTGTGTGCAAAAGTGTAGTGATGGGCTGGACAGAGTTAGTTGATAGGTCCAACTATGTGCGTGCATGCGTGCGTGTGTGCGCGCGCGCATGCAATGTGAAAGTTCTACATTCAGAATAGGGTCTTAAAGGAACACTAAAGCTGAGAGTATGAATGACTAAAGCATAATACAAACAAGCATGGGAGAAGAAGACACTTATTCATTCCCAGTACTACCAAGTAGCATAAAGCCTATAGGATTTGTGGTTCATGCTTATGTTAGGAGATTAAGAGGCAATGGCTGGGGCTCCGTTAGACATCTCAGGCCACGAGGACACAGACTGTACCCTGGGTAATGTAGAGTGATGTTTGGGATGGAGTCTGGCTCCTAAGGGATTGTGGCACGGTAGGGCCATGTCTGGACTGCCCCAGGCTTTCTCCCCACCCATCACCCACCACCCACCCTCCTACCAGGTTCTGTACAGCTCCACCCAGTGCTTGCCTCACATCTCGCCTATCACACAGAATTCGGTCTTCTGTTGTTTTGCCGGGCTGTGCCTACCAAGCCATGCTGTCCTAGAAGTTTGGGACTGTCAAGGCTAACACCCCTCATGTCTAACGAGGTGCTGCTCTACAATAATGTTTGTTCAATAAGTAAATAAATGAGTAAATAACCAAGTTAAAGAAAATTTTGTTAGGAGAATAGAGGCACAATAGCATGAGAGGTGTTTTAGTTCATAGAATCCTGTCATGGACAGCTGCAAAAAAACAGAACATTTCGGGTAAATTTTGGGCCAAATTTATGAGTTAAGGGGCCTTCTATGCTCAAGCCAAGTCCTCCCCTCTGGCCCCGTGAATAGACAGAAAGAGATGGATGATGACACTGACTCACTCTGGAATGTGAGGCTTTGGGAAGGCCAATCAGGGGCTGAGGACAGGCAATTGATGAGGGGAAGACACCTGCCACAGCTGCTATTTCTCCTCTCTCCTTCCCACCACTCTACGCAGGGCTGGCCCACCCCTACCTGCATCTTGTCCTCTCTGGCCATGACTGAGGATCTCACAGGCGCCCTCCTTCCTTTCCAGCTTTTGATGAGGATCTGTTTGTGCCTCCCTTCCACGCATTCCCTGGGGGCCTTAGTCAGCCTGTGTAGGCGTTGTTTATCTTCTCATCCATCTCTCAATCCAGGACACAGTCTGCTAAGTGATACAGGATGGTGGAGGGGCTGCCGCTACAGTCGGAGTGTTTTCTTTCCTTCACACCTCTTTTCCTTCAACCTTTGGTCTCTTTGGCCTTTTCCTCCAAGTTTCTTGCCACAGACCTCTCACCACATGTCTCTCTTCCCCTGGCTGCTCCCTGAGAGTCTTGAGCTGTGAAAATGTCTTCAGTGGGTCTCTAGAGGACTGGCTGTTCCTCTCCTCCTTGTACTATGACAACTGAGGTGCAAGACCCTTCTTTCCCCCTCACAGCTATGTGACTCCAGGGACTCCTAACATTTCTGAGCTTCAGTGTATTAATTCATGAAATGAGATCGCAATGACTGCCCTCGCAGAAGGCTGGATACGAGGTATGTAATGTGGTTCGAAGGTAGACTGAAAGGCCTTGGAAACTGTACATCAGGATAAGGAGATAGAGAAGGGGTTTTCGTATTATTTGCAGATACAGGCGAGAAGGGGCAGAGAGGGCAGAGAAGCTAATTCTCTCCCCTCACCTCTGTAGACCCCACTTCATCCCTTCTCCTCTTTTCCCTTCCATTCTGCCTCCCGCTTGTCTGTTCTTCTTCATTTCTAGTTATCCTCCAGGTATTCTTGGAGGGCTGGCCATGCATGCCCTTGTGCTGGGCACTCTACCCTGTCTTCTCTTCTACCAGATGTGGCCAGCAAGATACAGAGAACTGGGGCAGTGCCCCCACCCTGCCACACACACACTTGCTGCAATGACCCCGAGGGCTAGCACCAGGGGTAGAAGCCAGCCAGAGGCAGTGAACTGAACTCCTGGCCACACAACTAATCTGGCTTCAGTAATATGATAGCTCCATATTTTCCCTAGACATTTCTCTAATTTTTATTTTTCTTCCCTTCCCTGGGTGGCTCATGAAGGAGTCTCCTGACCTGTGCCCAGCAGAGATTGAGGAAGGGGCCCCATGCTCCATACAGTGGGGATCCTGGGACCCCTATGTCTCATCCAGTCATGGGCTCAGGACAGAATGGGTTTTGAAACCTGTTTGGAATGGTGGACCCTCTGACCCAGAGGCTATTAAAGAAACCAATCTCAACAGTTGACAAAATTGGGAGGAAGCAGGAAGGGGATGAATCTTGACTGAGCAAAGCACATCCTCAGTCATGTTCTTTCTCCTCCCCAGTCAGGACCTAACTTTTCAGAATACCCCAGTACTCCCATTCCCATGCTTGGGAACATCACCTAGCAGTGCCCTTCAAGGGCATTTAATTAAGAAGAAACTTTATCTACAACCTTCCCGTCCTCACTTTTCCACCAATAAAACAGTAGCCTATGATTGAAAATACAACCAAGGTATTATAAAGCCAAGTGCTAAGGCACTTGTTCTCTGTGGTCCCTGAAAACCAAGCTCTCTGCCACCTCACACTGGAGAGGATAGGAGGCGGGGGGTGGAGAAGAGCCGTCTGCAAGGAAGTCCCTGGCCGGGAGCCCCTGAAATTCCAGCAGGATGCATTTATGCTGTGTATCTCTTTTCCTGTTTGGCATGCTTCCAATTTCTCAAGGTATTTTCTTCAAATAAATTGTGAAAAAAATTCACTTTGCAAATTTTAACAACTAGATATTGAATCCTTAGTGTGTTTGAAAGCAAATGTTTTAAATCAAGGCTTTGAGTGGATAATAGTTTATAGACTCGCTTTTTCCCCACTTGCCTTTCACAAAACCATCTTCAATTTCCTATGAAAAGCTGGGAAAGTAAACATCAGCATATTCATTTAATTTCCCTTTGGCTCACCGGGACTTGTTTCTAGAAACATCTTTGATTCCCTCTGACAATTCTACTATCTTTCTATTTCCCTAATCTGACATCATCCCTGAACGTTCCCACTCAGCTATCTCAGTTTACGTAATTACATTTTCAATTTGTCTCTACCAGTATCTTAACTCCTCTTCTATAGTGTACACAAAATTGATGATGATGATGATGATGATGATGCCAGGGTGATAGTGAGGGGGTGGAGGAAAGAGAAGGGAATTGAAGTTTTGTTCTTTTTAAATTCTGCCTTCAACTTAGGAGTACATGTGGGCCTGTTATTAACTTGGCATACCCGCTCAGGGCTACATAAATTTGCATGGCTCATAAGTAAATCTATGAGTTGCTGTGTGTTGGCCATTTCTGCAGCCCCCAGATTCTTCTTCAGGATCCTCCTTTTCCTCCTCCATTTGTCTTTGCAGAAAAGAGAGGCTTCTCTAATTTCTGGGAGGGGCTCTCCTGGCTTCCAGAAGACTCAGCCATTGCTGGGAACCAACCCCAGTCAGATCCTCCTCTGTAAGTTGAAGGGCTTGATAGGAAGTTCTCTGAACTCCTTTGAATGAACCTGTGAAAGGTTAATGTATTGATGGATCATACCACATTAATTGAGTTGATGTCACAGGGGACCAAAGAGAAAGCAAGCTCCAATGTATGCTTTAGAGTCATGGATGGTTTGGAGGAAGGAACATTAGAAGCAGAGAAAGAGCCCTGGCTGGTGTGGTTCAGTGGATTGGCACCAGCCTGCAAACCCAAAGGTTGCTGGTTCGATTCCCAGTCAGAGCACGTAACCAGGTTGCAAGCCAGGTCTCCAGCCAGGTCTGTAGCTGGAGGCAGGTGAAAGGCAACCATACATTGATGCTTCTCTTCCTTTCTTCTTCCCTATCTGCCCTTTTCCCTGAAAATAATGAATCAAATCTTTTTTAAAAAGGAAAAGGAAAAAGAAACAGAGAAAGAGGCTTAGAATTTTAAGCGAAGCATTAAATACTTCTGGAGAAATTGCCACCCCTCCATTTCTCAGTGCTATTGAACGTTTCCTTGGAATCTTGTGTGGTGTGTCCTGTGCTCTTTAATGTAAATTGTACAGCAGGCGCAGCTGCAGCAAGACTAGGGATTGTCACATATCTCAAAGGCAGCCCTCATTGTCAGTCACAGCGTTAATGCTATTGGAATTTTTCATCAATGGCTTTTAAGGATATGGCCTCTGTGAGGAAGATAAATAATTGGTAAATGGCAAGGTGCTGATTTTATGATATAGGGAAACACCCACCTGGACATAAGAAAATAAATACACTCCCTCTTGCTAAAATCAGCCTTCCCTCGATGAAGGAAGATTTGCATTGCAGAACTCCAAAGCAGGATGCCTGATACCCTAAGCTTTCCTTCTGCCTTACCCATTGTCTGGGGTCCTCCCCTGTCCATGCTGGACCTGTGTGAGACTTGAGATGAAAGGAGAAAACCTTGACTTTCTATTCTAGGTCATTAGGCAAGGGTGGTCTATGGATGGAGTAGGTGCTTCAGTTTGCAAAATGGGATGCATTTGTATCTTAGGCGTAAGCCAATGTCTCTATACTATCTTCTAGTTTTCAGATGTCATAGTCACACCTTTCCAATCTTCTATGGATCTGAAAATGGAAAATGTTTACATTTAAGCATGGTAAATACAGGACTATAGTTTGGTCATTTCCATGCCCCCATAGTGACCAGCACAGAACTATGTAGGTGTCAGGGACTTTGTAGGGAATCATGTGTTGGGTTTCATGATGATTATCATGATAGTTATGATCATAATGAAGATACATGATTCAAAATAGATTTTTTTTTCAATTGGCTTCTATATAAGAAGATTACATGACACTACCTATCTTGCTGTTTTGGAACCTTAGAACCATGTTAGGGCAATAAAACATGTCAGTGCCAGAGTTTAAACCCAGTGAGAGTGGAGACTGTGATTCATTCATTCTCTTCATTTCCAGCCTTTATCATGGGACCTTTCAAGAAATACATGGTTAGTGTTGCTGTACACTCACTTCACACACAGAGGCCACGTAAGCCTTTATTACAAAGAAGCAAAGCTACCACTATGTTTAGTACGTCCTTGAGAAGTAGTCAAGCAGAGTCCAGCTTCTACTCTCTTGCAAACACAGTTTTAAAAAGAAAGGCAAACAAAATCTCATTAATAAAAATGTAGATAATATACATTTCAAATAATAAAAAGTACTCCAAAACAAGAAAATTAGACGATTTGGCATTACTAGCAATGGATGTTGAGGGAGCTATTGGAATCTGAAGAGATCACCTTAAAAGAGGGAACTTTCAAGTTGAGACCCAAACAATTAGTCAGAGGCAGGCACGTATTAGATTGCTTCATCTTTAAAACAACCTTATTAGGTAGATAATAGCTCCATTTTATATGGGAAGAGATCAAATGACACTATAAATGGTCCACAAAAATCTGTTCAACTTCAGAACCTTTGCATTTCTACATAATATATCAGTCTCTTTCGGAGGAGAAAGAGAGTGGAACAAGGATCTTACGCATTTAGTCCTTTTTAGAAGCACATTTCTAGGTGTATGTTACTGGCCTGCATACTGGGTACTTTGATAACCTTAATGAAATTTTTAATATTGACACACATCACAGGATTATCTTGCTCAACATAGATTTTTAATTCTCTAAAACCAAAATAAAGTGATCATGATAAGCATAAGGCACAGGTAGATCTAAGAGCCAGGAAGGCTGGTCCCGGGGACACTCTGCCACCAGGTTTCTACAGGGCATTGGGCAACTCACTTTTTCCATTTGAACTTCAGTTTCTGTACCTGAAAATGAATAGCATAATTCCCCAGCTATTTCATGGAAATGTAAGACTCTAATGTCATAATGAATATGATAATGTTTTCAAAAATACAAATAATTTTGACTCTATTATTTTGATAATCATTAAGGAAAAACAAAATATCTTCATGTTCTTTCTCTTCCCCAGGCCAAGACTTCTTGTACAGAGTAGAGGCTGAAAAATCTTGGGAACATATCAAGAGAGTTAAGTCTAGCTTCCAAAACTAGGCAGTCAAAGTAAGTTTGCAATTGAATTATCATTCATGCCCAAGGAATACTTGACTTAATTATCCAAGTTGCTGTTTGGTTTTAAGTAGTTGAACTCCTTCCACAATTTCCCCACTTTTTGGCCCAGTGTGGGTTTGTTATGAGTTTAGCCTTGGAGATCACTATCTTATCTCCATCGAGATATTTGTCCTAGAAGAAAGTTTTGTATTGAGTCTGTTGCCGGGACCTTGGTATTTGCTTTCTCGGGCTCCTCCCCAAGAAGTTCTTGCTGCAAGAGGAATGTCTATTTTTTTATGTTCCTTCATAAATATATTATTCGTATTGATACGAATCACAATAATCCTACTTTTTTGCATTTGCAGTGCTTCTGTAGCATAAGAACTGCCTTGACACACATTTTCTTCACTGATCATCATCACAGGTCGATGCTATAGGTTTCAATTCTCACTTTAGTGATAGCAGGAGGAGCTCAGGGAGGGAAAATGGTGCCGTAAAGGGGGCACAGCTCGAATGGGTGGTGCGTGGCCTCAGACCTGAGGCCGTCCTCTCCTCTGAGTCGCAAATCCCACTCCCACACATGCTGACTTGGGGAGAGGTTGGCCCTTGCTGGGACTTTAAACAAACATGATTACATTAATATCTTTAAGTATCTTAATTAGGTCTTGCAGAAAGGAAAAGAAATTATTTGGTCACAAAACAGCCAGAGGATTCCAACTCCAAGGAGTGTGTCTGTTTCAGATCACTAGATAGGGTGGTGGCTCCATTTGGCCAGGGAAATTCAACATAAATGATGAACCATGTGTAGCAAGGGCTGCGTGAACAAAGCCCCCCGCTTGTGAGGAAATGTGACTGCATGTGGTATGTGCACCCAACACCTACAGCAAACACTCCCACGGCCACCAGTGTTGGATTCAATTAAACATTAAATTCATCATCTTTAGCAAGGAAAGAGAACAGCAAACAGTTGCTCTCTCATGGCTAAACACCCCTTGGATTTGCTGGCCTTTGATTTATTGGAAGAAACCTGCTGGGAAGAACATACTGTGTAGCTGATTAATGTCAGCTTCTGTCATCAGTTTCCACTTAGATTCTTGGCCAGCCCTGACATCTCCTCCCTTAAGGATCCAGAAGAATTTGAGGGCTGATCCAAGAGCTTTGCTGGCATGGGATTTGCAGAATGCGGTGTTTGCAAAATAAGGAAGATGAATGGAAGTGGAATCCCATATTCTCCACTGGACTTGTTTCTTTAATTCATTTCTCCAGGGGCCCCGCTCCATGCCAGGACCACACCAGCAAGGGGACTGGGGAGAGAGTGTTCCCAGGCTCCAGGGCAGATGTCTTGCATTTCTGGTGCTGCCTATGTGCTGTCTCCTCTCAGCCTGTCAAACCAGGAAGGGGTTGGAGGGGGATGCAGTACATAGTCACCGTCAGAACCCTCCATGAGACCCTTAACCAAGCCTGTGGAGATGTGGGCACATGGGGAGCAGGCCCCACCTACTGTCTGGCTGAACAGGAGATATTCCACCACTGATCAGGTCCTGCACTCATGCTGGTGTTTCACAGAGTCACGGTCGCATCATTTTTTTTCCCTCCAACAATAAGCCATGATTCAATGACATTATGTTTACAGCAAGCAGAAGCTCTGTATGTGTTCTTCTTGGTTTTCCATGGGAGAAGAAGCCCACTATATGATTTCTTTGAAAAAGTCTACCTTTTTTTCACCCCTCTGGTATGCAAAGGACTTAGAACATGGTGGCAATTTGAATATACTCTGAACTTGTTCCTTCCTGAACTTGAAAAGAATGGAAGGAAAGAAAGATTTCAAATGAGAAGTAAGAATCTGGGTGTCTATTGATGTTCAACAAATCATCACAGTACCCAGGGGAATAAAATAAAAGCCCTCATTTTATTATATCTCACAGTTTTCAGGGGCTAGGGATTTGGAGAGACATAGGTAGACCATTCTGGCACTGGGTGTCACATGAAATTGAATTCAGGAGCTGGAAAAGCAGGGACTGAAGCAAAGTCATGGGAGTCTTGCTGGAACATTAGAGTTTCTCTCTCTCTCTCTCTCTCTCTCTCTCTCTCTCTCTCTCTCTCTTCATTTATTTCCCCCCCTCCTCTCTCTAGTCTTTCAATGTGGTTTCTCTACATAGGCTCATTTGGGCCTCCTTACACATGGCAGCCTCTGGAAAGTCAGTGCTTACATGGTAATTGAAGGCTTATCAAGTGAGTATTCCAGTGGGTTCAATTGTTGTGCTATTTTTAATATGCTCATATGTGAAGATACCCAAAGGTCTTTAAGATTATTTTTAAAGGCTAGAGTTACTTACCAACCCATCATAAAGATCCGGTAGGAGATCAGACCAAATTACTCCTACAGCCCTTTTCACATCTATTGGTATAGAATCGTGTGGGGCAATGTTGCTAGGTGTCTCATCCTTAAAGTAAGATGATAATGACTTTGTTGATGTTTGCTGACAGGTTAGGCACTGTTCTACATACTTTTCATGCCCTGAATATTGTAAGTATTGAAAATATGCTAGAGATTGGTACTGTTTTTTTTTTCTTTGTAGATGAGAAAATAAATGTAAAGAAAGGTTGAACAACTTGTCAAAAGTGAGATAGTTGGTAGGTGACAAAGCCAGGATTTGAACCCAGGCTGTCTGATTCAAGAGGTCAGCCTCTCAGGCATTACACTAGTCTGTCTCCACCAAGAAATTCCTAGTCCAGTGGCTTCACACTTAAGCCACAAAGGACTTGCTGCTTATTTGTTTCCTTCATGTACAAGTGGAAAGGCCTTTTAATCTACCACCTGGCTGTCTACCTGAAGAAAACAAGAAACATGTGACAGAATCTCAGTGAGGACCATAGGCAAAGGCTGTAGGATTCCTAGAAAGAAAGAACTGGGAGCAGGCAAGGTTTTAGGAAAGGCTCTCTGTTGAAGGAAGGGATGTAGATGGACTCCTAAAAACAGATAGGAGTTAGACCACCAGAAAGATGGAGCCAGTCATCTAGATGGTAGGAGGAACTTGCTTTGCCCAAGGCTGGTAACATGGCCAGTTCCAGCCCTGAGCAAGGGGTTCCTCCTATGACATAACAGCATTGGCTTTGCGGGGAACCGACTATTAGATCATCACCTTGAGGGAGAGGAGAGAACAAGACTCTTCCTTGAGGATGAGTCAAGGCCAAGGTCCGTCCAGCACCCAGGGCACCTATGTACTTCTCATCCCCAGACTCATCTCAGCCTAGAGAACTCCCAAGATCCCATAATATAAGGCTTTCTGTGGGAAGAGTGATCACAACAGCACTGCCTCACAAATAAAATTAAATGAAAAAGCTGACACTAATTTTTTGTCCTCACCTACAGCTAGCTGCCAGGGACAGTAGACTGACCCTCTTTGCCTGACGTAGAGCCCAGTTCTGGCTGGGAGACCAGAGTGGGACCCAGAGTCAGGAAAATGAAGGCAGGATGTGTAGGGATTCTCTCTAGCATCCTGTACCCCGGGTCCACAGTGTGGTTCAGTTCCTGCTAGGGGCACAGGAAGCTCCAGGAGGCAGGAGCCACCTTGGCCTTATTCATTAAAGTATCCCCTGTGACATGCAATCCATGTTCAATACATGAACGAGTGAATGAACTGATGAATGCATATGTAAATTTGTGAAGGTGCTTTTGGAAACCAGCACCAGGATTCCAAGCCCTTGGAATGGAAATGGGATGATTCTCCCCTCACCCAACGGTCTAAGGTGAGTAAGAGTCCCCTGTTCAGAGACCTGGCTTTTTTCCAGGGGAGTAAAATCTATACTTCCTACCAGGAGTACTGACTAAGTGTGTTGGAGCATTTAAAATACCACCCAAGCCCTGGCTGGTAGCGCAGTGGATAAGGCGCCGGCCTGTGAAGCCAAGGGTCACAGGTTCAATTCCCCAGCCAGGGCACATGACAAGGCTGCAGGCCAGGTCTCCAGTCAGGTCTGTGGCTGGAGGCAGGTGGAGGGAAACCATACATTGATGTCTCTTTCCCTCTCTGCCTCTCTCTCTTCCCCTCTTTCTGGAAATGGTGAAATAAAATTAAAAAATAAATAACTAAAATACCACCCAATGTAAATGTCACTACACTGAATTCTGAAACCTCTTGTCCAGGTACTAACAACTCAGGTGTGAATCTGTTTTGTGGTCAACTAGATTCTAGAATCCTCATAAGCATACAACTGTGGAAGCTTGTATTGGAATTATTCTTACACGTGACCAAGATGAACTGAATGCGGTGTTATCTTTGTGGCTTAGCATGAAAGTCTTAATAACCAGAAAGCTCATTTTCCTTGTGATGAGCTTCCCTTTGCTATGTAGTAGCATTTACTGTAAGAGAAGGTTTCCCAAAGGGCATAGGCTGTGCTCTCCTGTTGAGAACTGTGAAAGGAACCTTGAGCCTTCTCAAAAAATAACTAGTCACAGTGCATTAAGGTCCTGGAATTTTAAAAATCTGTAAATAATAATTTTTTGATGAGTTGGGGAAATAAGAACATTTAAATACGGCCTGATGTTAGATTTACTGAAAGTTTATTGAAATGGAAAAAGGAGGAATAATTGATTGGAAAGGAGTTTGTAAAATAGAATACAGAGTAGGATTTTGTTTTTCTACATATAATACAGTTAATATAATAATAAATGAAGTAATAAATATATGTACATAATGATTTTATATATACATGTGTGTGTGTGTGTATATATATATATATATATATATATATATATATAATCTGATCTATGTAGAAGGGTAGCCACTATATTGTCAATGACAGAGCTGTCTGTGATGATAGAAAAGTAATGATTCTTTCTATTTGACCCACCTCACAGCCTGGGGAAACCAAGCATCTGTACATACCTCAGACCCCCACAATATAGTCAGGTCTCCCTGTGCCCTTATTGTGCCAGTGATAATACTGTGTCATGATTCATGCTATTCCCTCAGGCAGAAGAATCCTTCCTGATCATTTCTGCCATTGCCTTCAAAGCTCATGAACTTTTTCTAGGTCCTCTCTGTCAGCCTTCAGGTTGTTCCTGTGGTTCTCTGTCCAGCTCTTCCTGCATTTCACTCTGTGTAGCAGGAGATTGGCTTACAGATCAATGATGTGGTGGAGGGAACGCAGGTTGAACTCAGGATTGCCAGGTGTAAAGTCCAAGCTGTACTTCTGCCTAACTGTTGGATTTTGGGGAAGATGTATGTAGTCTCTGCTCTCTCCACATGTTCCAGATAATGATCATAATACCAATTTGACCCAGTTTATAAAGTTGTTTTGTAAAAGTGGAAGTAAAAATGCTTTGAGATGGTAACATACCATGTACACATGTGTAATTGCACACCTATTTGGGTTAATGTGAACAATGCTGCCTGTCTTTGCTCTGCAGTTTCTGACCTAGAGGCCAGGTTCTTAGCCCGGGGTCCTCAGAGGGGCTTCAGGAGAGCTTGGAGCCGCTGATAACTGTAGGAATGGTGCCTGGTGGTGCATGTTTCCAGGCTGAGCACTCCCAGTTTTCATCCAATTCTCAGAAAGCTCCAAGACCCAAGGAAAGTTAAAAATCCTGGGCCAAATGCTAATGAAGTTTCTCCCTAGTCAGTGTTTAGAGACAGTTTATGTCTCTAAGGTCTTTGGTGCAACATGTTCCTGTAAAAGTTACAGAAGTACATTTTGCAAGACCAGAAAGGGACTATCACAGATGAAGAAACCGAATCCTGGAAGGGTGAGGTCAGGTACCAGATGTTAGGCCCTGGCAGGTGAGTCTGGAAGCCTACCAGGGACCCATTGAGGAGGGTAATCAGAGAGTCACAAATCATTTCCTCCTTTGATTTTAAAATTAGGGTGGGGAGGCCAGTGGCAAATCCTGAGAAAAGCCCTGCCCTAGAAACAGGAGGCATTTAAGTTTTAAAAAAGCTTGACTTGGATTGTAATTTTGTAGGTTCCTGCCTATAGGCACTATGCTGGAAGCTGCACATTCCATTTGATTATTAAGTGTTGAACCGAATGGGTTGAATGAAGGTAGGTGCCTTCCCCATGTATCATCAGAGCACCCATGTAGTGGCCATGACAGAAGGCCCCTGCTGAGTAGTTTGCACACATGACCTTCTTTAATTCTTGAAACATCCTTGAGAAGTAGATTTATAATCCCTGCTTGAAGTTGAGAAAGAGATGGCTCAGAGAAGCCATCTGCCTTCATTGACAAACAGAGAGAAATGTGTCCAAGCCATTTCCCTCTCACTGGCCTGCTGCCTCCACGTCCTCTCCCCCGTTCCTTGTCCCCCCTGCTCTTTTCCTGTTGCCCCACAAAACTGCCCTGGGAAGGGTCTTGGGGCCCAAGTCTGTCCAGTTCCTGATAACTATGGGCACTGATGCTGCCCTAGAATTAGACTCCAGGAAGGAGGAGCCTAACGGGGCCATGGACCAGCCTGATAATATTTTACTGTCCTTGGGCTCACCTTTGGAACTGGGTTTCAGATGAGGCTCAGGAAAACAATCTCAGAGCTACAGACATGAAGTGAAGGCAGGGACTTCCCATGACGTCTCACCTGCTCCTGACCCAGGCGGCTAGCTCAATACCAGCCCATCCATGTCGAAAACGTGGAGCACAGCTGACACTGTGGCCTGCGGCAGCCCCAGGAAGGGAGGGGGTCTTCCCTGGAGCAGCCATATCTGACGGAAACAGACTGGGCTGTCTACCCCATGCCCACCTCGGCTATGTCTGGGGCCTGAGGAGAGGATGGCAGGACAGAGCCTGACTTGTGGATCCCTTACCTGACAAGACAGAGGGAGGCGCAGAAGGTGTCACTACTAAGCCTGGGTGAGGCAGCGTGAGGTCCAGATGCCTTTGCAGGCAGTCAGCATTTTCCACATTCTGACTTCAACCCACTTTTTTAACCCGCTTGCTTATCCCTGTCCTCCACTGTCCCTAAGTAAACGAGGCCTTCAGGACCAGCTGAAAGTCTACATTTGACATGTGCCAGAGCCCCAGAGAGTTTGAGTGCAAGGCAGGCCAGTGCTGCAGGCCATGTCCCCACACTGTCCTGGAGTCACTGAGCATATCCCCACACTGCCCCAGAGTCACTGAGCATGTCCCCACACTGCCCCGGAGTCACTGAGCATTCAGGCCACTGCGGCAGGGCAGCGGCTGCCAGCAAAAGCTGGGTCATTGGGCCATGAGGAAACTGTGAGCAGGCAGGTAAAGGGTCAGCATCGGTGACAAAACTGGGAAGGGAATCCAAAGGTGCTGGGGTGCTGACTCCCAGCACAGGGCTCTGTCCCCATCACCCAAAGTGTCTTGCCAGCCACATGGATGAAGGGAGAACAAAGGGCAGCAGCAGATGCCCACACAGTGGGACAAGATCAGTTTCTGTCGCTGATCAATGATCCTGTTCACTGGCACTGGGAGGATGTCCCACCCAGGGTGCTCCCCCTGCTACTGAAAGCACATGGAATGCCTCAGATGTTCTTCTAGCCCCTGGGCAGAAGGGGTGCTAGGTGCTTCCTCCCCACCCAGTTCTTGCTCCAGGGTCAGGCTTGAAGCATCAGGTGAGGCACCCGGGAGCCTGTCAAAGGGCATGGCCAGGTGGGGTTCAGAGACCTGTCCATCCACCGCACACATCAACCCTGCCTGTTTCCCTAGGTCTCTGAACGGGGGTACCAAGTTGCGTTGGACATGGAAAGCCTGGCTCATCCTTCTACCCTGCATCGGAGCTGGGGAAGCAACGAAGTAGTTCTTTTGACATCAACCTCCAAGCGGCCCATTTTCTCATTCAAACCAGAGAATGGGGCAATTGTAAAGAGATTATTTTTCCCAAAGACAGTAATGTGCGATTTATTATTACAATATCATGTCTTGAAGTAAGTGGTTAGAAGAGCTACTCAGAGAAGTTATTCATTTCCTGCAGTGAGCTGCGATCAGGAACTTACTATCCAGAATGTCATTATTTTTTAAGATGTTCATTATGCATGGAAGTGTTGCCTGAAAACTCACGTGCTGTGTAAGTGGCAGTGCCTCACTGTGGGCCATGTTCAGGAGGAGTGATTTAGTGGAGTTAGTTTATCGTGTTGCAGAAACACATGGAAATTGATTAGAGGTCAGGCTGAGGCCCACATAGTAAAAGGCAGATATAAGTCAAGTATTATTCTGGTCACTTTCTCGACTGACTCTGTTCTATTAAATCAGAAAGCTGTTAGACATGAATAGTAAGGCTACCTTCAGTATCTGCATCCTGCCCACCCTCACCAGGGTTGGCAGGAGTGGGAACGGTGATCCTATTATATGAGATTGGGCATCTCAGCCTTGGCACTTGGCATTCTTGATATTTTGTTGTAAAGGTTTTCTATGCATTGTTAAATGTCCAGCAGTGCCCCTGACCTCTACCCACTAGATAATAGCAGCACACTTCAGTTTCGATAACTAAAAATGTTTTTAGAACTTCCTTGCCAAATATTCCCTGGGGTGTGGGAGCAGGGGAAAATCGCCCCTGGTTGAAAACCACTGCGGGGAGGGGGGAGCTGTGTCTGTGTAACTGGAGGTCTTTCTAGAGGCAAGCGGTAGACTCAGTGACCTTCTAACTTCGTCTTAGCTCTGACACCCCAAAGTTAATCTAAAGGAAATATATTTCATTGTTTATGCATTTGAGTTCCAAGCTGATGTCCAAATGAAAAATTGCTCAGTGCCTTTCTCTCTCTCATTTTTTTTTGCAATTTACAATGAGTAATGGACAATTTTTAAACTTCTTCCTAACTTATGGGAACAAGAAAACGCACAACATTTCATTCCTGCCGGGTGACTCGTTGGCCTTAATAAGGTAATGTTGAACAATCTGCCTAAAAAGTGCATCGTTCAGCAATGAAATAGATACTGGTACCCAATTACCTTTGATATAATTATAAAATAACGATATTAGCCATTTTCCCTGGATGCCCTCACCCTGATATTCAAGTTTTCCATTTGTTTCAGCTCCACCCAGGCTGCCCTCAGCCTAAGAAAACATGTTCAGAGGAAAACCATCCTTTCGACAGTGATGAACTTTCCCTTGCCATCATGCTCACCATGTTCCTGTGTTGTCCCCACTCGGCTCTACATGACTAGGCTGAAGATGAGCTTCAGATTTTGACAGGCTTGGTTTCTAACAACAGCACCGTTATTCACAAGTTGTGATCCCTTCAGCAAGACATCTAGCCTCTCTGGGTCTCGTGTCTGGGGAACGATGGTACTTAGTAGATGAAGGCCGAAGGCTTTCCCTGGGTGAGAATGTTCAAAGGTTATGCGTGTATGGTCTCCATGCCCACCTGGCCTGATACCTATCTAGAATCTAAAGGCACATCTGGAGTGATTTTGCTCTTTGGGCATTCTGGAGATGGCAAAATCATTGACAAGAACTGAGCCCCCATCAGAAGTGAGGCGGGACACATTTGAGCTTAGATAATAACGCAGACATCATATGTGCAGTAAAACACCAGGAATCCTCACACAAGCTTCGAGATTCTGTTTACTGTAATGCTTGTGGGAAGTCCTCGTCAGAGATTGGAGGAGCCAAAACTTGTGTGTTTTAGGTTCCTCTTACTTAACTCAGGTTTTACTCTTTGTCTGTGGTGTTAGTTTCGTATTACAGCTTGCAGAAAATCTTACATTTTTATGCGTGGAGTTAGACTCGTTTTTGTTGTAAGAACTGTCTTTAGCGATTGGTTTAAATAGAGATTTGTTTCCATCCAAAAGCTCTATATAGGGCCAGCCACCACCCCCTTTTTAGATTAACCTCAGAATGATCTAGTTATATTCACTTAGTTCTGAAACTTTCTCTTAAATCTGACCACATTACTCTACAACTGGGTTCTCTCCCTCTCTCCCTCTCACTCTCTATCACTTTCCCCCTCCCTCCTTCCCTCTCCTTCTAGACTTTTTTCTGTCTCTTTTAAATTTGTTAAAAAGTTTTAAGACAGACAATAATATAAAAGTCATCAATGCACCTAGGACTCAATCAGTGTTAATTTATTTGCTTCAGGCTGCTTTTTTTTAATAAAAGAAAAATAATGCTGAGTAACATAAAAACATAAATTCATATCTTTCTAACAAATCTAAAGTTCATATCTCTTTGCCTTCCAAAATAAGACTCGGACCTTAGAAAGCTTTCATTTTCCTCTTATTTTTCCTCTCTGGTCCTCTGTGTTTTTGGCCTTGTATTATAATTATATTACACTCCAATATTAGCTTCCCAAATGTTGCTGATATTTGTGGTTGATAAGATTTTGACATACTGCCATATTTTTACCACCATCTTTTCTGATATACATCCTGTGGAATGCCATTCTTTGCTTCTTGGTTTATTTTTCTTCTTCCATTAAGCACGTGATTTTGTATTTCTTTCAGAGAGAACCCATAAGTAGTAAACTCAATCTTACTTTGGGGGTTCCTTCTCAGCCATTTAATTCTTTGCCTTTTCCTGTGGGTGAGGTCATCTCATGCACCTGACTTCCAGCATTTCCACATGTGCTCTTTCATATGACTTGGAGTTGATAGTTGTGATGACTGATTATCCTACTCCTGTGGGTGTCTCTCTCTGTATTGTCTTAAGAAATGAAAGTTTGGTTGGAATTAAATCTCCTTTGATTCTAATAACATTTTACGCAACACATTTGCAAAGGAATAAAATATATTACACTAGAAAAAGAGTCCTACTACGTGCAGAGGTGTCTCAAGCAAGCTTCCCAGACCTCTCCTTCATCCCTGCCCCCCCCAAGAGCTAGACTGGGACGTCTTGCTCCACCTCTGTCTCTGCTGCCCTCCTCACCCTCCTGTTGTTGCTTGCTTCTAGGCTACACCCTGTCCCAAGGGAGGCTGATAGTTTGAGTTAGTTTGTCTCTTTCTTCCTCTGTCCTTGGAAAGCCTCTACCCTCTGTTAGCCATTTCAGGGATCAATTGTTCTTTGGCAGAGAAAGGGGCTCAATGACAATGAAGAGTTTCCATCTCTTCTCCCTGCAGCTGCTGACTGGGACAGAGCAAGCCAGTCTGTGCACCTCCACAGGGGAGGGAGAGGAAGCAGGGGTCTGGAGCTTCGGTGATGAGCTCCCCCAAACACCTGAGCAGAAGGGAGGGCGGCCGGGGAGCCTCCTTCCCAGTGGGTCCATCTGGTGAGAACAGGCAAACTGTCTTCTCACCTGGCCCTGTAAGCACGGAGGGGTTAACCTATTTACAATAAACCAGCCTTTTAAGCAAGAGCTGATGACACCAAAGAAAGCGTCATTTTGAGTTTAAAAGACAATAAAGAAGAAAGAGAATATTAGCTGTTTCTTCATTTTTATCATCAACATTGCTTTTCTTATTTATTATATAGTTCATATTTTAAAATATCTTTTAAGAAGAAATTAGGATTTTGTTGATTGTTCTTTTTTTTTTGTCTTCCACGAGTCACTTCAGTACCAGCTGTCAGGCCAAATCTACTTTACATGTATCCTGACAAAAAGTTAAATTGGAAATGTCTCCTGGGAAGGGAGAGATGAAGTCATACAACCTTGCTCCTGGTTCCCAAGTGCCTCATCTGCTTCTCCTCACTGTGTTTTCCCTGGAATGTTCTGGATGAAGGGTATGTGCGAGTATGTGACCCAGTGTACTTCCATCTAAGTGGTGAGGCCCAGGCAGCCCGAGGCACCAGCAGCGGCCCTTTCGAGGTCCTGCTTCCCTGGGGGCTAAGGTGCGTCAGACACCCTGAACCTGAAAAGGAAAGGAAATCCCAACACAAATACCACTTCTCAATTACAGCTCATTTCCCTCGCCCTCCTTCTCCCTCATAAACACATGCATATCCACTTAGAGCAGTCTTTTATGTTCCAGAAGAGAAGATGTTCTTAAGAAAGGAAAGTTTGAAAAGTCAACATCCAGTTACCTTTGTTCTGATTGCGGTGGTGAAACTGTGAGTGAGTCATTGTTCTTTTTAAAATGGGGATGAGCACCTCAATGATTAATGGAGGTTTTCTAGACTGGCAGAGGGCCTTACCCAGATGCGAAGAAAATTTTCCACCTACAGTCTTGCTCTTAGCATGAAAATAGTAGAGAAAGAGGGAAAAAAAAATTCCAGTAAATGCAGGTTTTCTTAAGAGCGCTGCTTCTGGACAAATGAAGGATGCTTGTGATCTTGTGTTAACCATTATTCACATCGCTGTTTTTCAACGTCTAAGTCAGACTCTTCTTTTGAACTTGGATTTGCCCTGTTGGCCTTCGTAAAGGGACTGCAAGATAGAAATTATGTTTTTAGAGTGCCATAAGTTATATTTTCCAAAGAGCGATTTGCAGCATACCAGTGTCTTACCGCTAATTACAAACTGCCATCACCCTTGGAAACATACTGGATTTGTAACTAATGTCCTCTCCCACAGCCCCCTGGAATGGCAAAGGTTGCCTGGGTGACAGTTACAACTTTGGTTTCTAATCTTATTCCAAGGAAGATACCAAATTACATGGCCGTTGTTGGAAAAGAGAAGAGTTGCCTTGCAGATCTGAGTCAATAATGAGAACCCCAGAGAAGATTCTAACTTCCCAGATGATGATCAAACACATATGAAAAAGGTGGGACAGGTGGTCTTTTCCTCCATTTCACTTTCTCTTTTAGTCCCTTACACCTATATACCACACCCACCCTAACCCATAGACACATTTTCCTGGGGAAACTAGTGTTTACCCAGAAATCAACCAATTGTTTTCACCTTTATCAAAAGTACTCTTCCTCCCTTCCTTTCTTCTTTCCTTTCTCCTTTCCTTCTTTCCTTCCTCCTCTCTTATTTATTGGGCAGTCTACGTAATAGACATTACATACAAAGCAGTGTGGTTAAAAGAATAAATAAGACTCATTCCCTCTCCCCGAATTGTTCGCAATCTCATGGGGAGGCGTGAAAATAGGTCATCACGGTGTGGTAAGGTGCAAGGAACAGAGTGGTAAGGAAGTAGACGAAAGATGTGTCTGTAACTGACTTCAAGTTGCTTTTTCTAGATTCTTGACATGCATCTCTCCGTTTCAGATGTCAGCCCTCCTTTGGCTCAGGGTGTTCTCTAACTCTGACATGGGCCAGAAAAAGACAAATCTTGAAATGAATCAGACCCTTATGGAAACCTCTACTCTAAGGAAACTTTAAAAACTCCAGCCCTTCAAGTGTTTTGCCCTGAACCCTCCTCAGCCCCCTGGACGAGGACTGCTCTCCCACTCAGAGTGGTGTCCCGTTTGAGTTTAGTAACATGGAGCCAAAATCAGTCTGGTGTTTCTCACTTTACAAAATCTCATCTGTCAAGAGATGCTCAAGGCACCGCTCACAATCAACTGTACCCCACGGCCATCCATCCACACTTAAAAACAGGCCATTGTTTACCAAGTCCTGTCAACCAGAATCGGGTATTTCTTGCCTTTGTTTGTTTGAGGAAAAAGTTATTTTGCTCTCACTACCACCCGCCCTGCAAAAAAGGAGAAAGTGTTTAAACAAACAAATTTCACAAAATAGCCCTTTTCTTTTGGTTGAGGGAGGACAGGCACTCTTCAGTATGGTACTGAAAATTGACTTGGTCAATAGAATGAATAAACTACAAGCACACATAGCTGTTTTAACCAAATGCATATGTTTAAACCTATCCTTGCAAATAGTTTGTGAGGACTTTAATCTGTTTTAATGATGCTGGATAAACTATAAAACCATTTTTAAGATATTTCATTCTTACCACAACCTGGTGAGATACGTAAAATTATTTGTATTTTATGAATGACCATGGTGTTCAGTGAAGTATAAAAACTCTCCAAGGTTATGTTGCCACAAGATAGACAGGATACAATTAAATTTAGGTTAGCCTCACTCTAAGCTCCATGAGTTTTCTACTGATCCAGTGGCCTTTAGCTACAACCTTCCCTTTTCCCCAGATTCCAACAACCACAGCCATCTGGAGAGTCAGTGTGGAACTGGGGACTGCAGGGACAGATGTAGATGAGGGAGACTTGGAATCTCAAACTGACTCCATGTTCACTAATGTGTAGCCTACAGGGCTGAGTTGTCCAAACCTAAGAGCTTTGGGTTAGAAGTGCAGGGTGCAGAGTAGTCCATATGCACTCCAATGTCAGTGCCACCATAAGGACGGAATCCCAACCATCAGGGAACACAAAAAGGGCAACTCTGAAAAGGCCAGCCTTGATTTCTAAAGATGTGGTAGAGTGGTTAGAAGGTGCTGGTTTTCCCAAGGCTCCAGTTGTCCTCTCCTGCATGCTCCAGAGAATGCAATGAAGGGACTGTAGCTGTGAGACAACAATGCATGTTCCTTCAGAGAAGACCCCACACACCCGCCCTTCATCTCTCTGTGTGTGCAGTAGAGCAACTTGAAATTAAAAGAAAAAACATTGAAACCCCAACAGATTATTTTAATTTGGGGTTTCCCAACCTCAGCATTATTGGCATTTGGAGAATGGATAATTTTTCATTGTGGGGGCTGTTCGTTGCAGTGAAAAATGATTAGCATCTGTGGCTTCTACCCACTAGATTCCAGTCGCACCTCCAGTTGTGACAACCAAAACTGTCTCCAGACATTACTCTGTCCCTGTGGGTACAAACCACCCCTTGTTGAGAACCACTGCTTTAATGAGCCTCAAGAGAGGATGCTTCTTTACTTTTTTGTTTCAGTTAATGATCTGGAAGACATTAAAAATATCACATGCTTTAGCCATTGTTCAGGAGACAGATTTTGGATTCTTTATAGCTTTCATGTGATCTCCTCACTTGGCTAGAATAATCAATCCATAGCTAAGTTTTTTCATTGTTAGAGGATGTCAAGGTTGTTTTCATTTTCAGGCCTTGAGAAAATAAGCTATGGCCATAGACCACTGGTTTTTGATAGATTGATCTTGAAACTCTCTCTCTCTGGATATGCATCACCTTATCTAACCCTTTGAAGAGTTGTTGCAAGGATTAACTAAAGCAATGCATATATCTGTCACGTATAGGGCTGCCATATTTAGGAGATGAAAATACAGAGCAGTCAGTTATAGTAGAATTTAAGATAAACATCATTTTTTTCTCATATCTCCCATACAAAATTCAGTGACCTTAGTCATACAGTATGTGTTCAATGGTCACTCTTATTACTAAGAATTTAGAACTAGGGAAAGCCAATTGAGAAAACCATGTGCTCCTCCTGCTTTAAAGTAAATAGATGTTTAAACAAACCAAGACGAAGAAATACCTAGAATCTTCCTAAAGAGCCAGCTACAAATATTTCAGACTTTTCACAATCTCTTATTCTTATTTTCCCCCTTATTATTCAGAAGCTTCACTAGTCAAATGCCATAGCGTCTACTTCAGTTCACTCCTTTGTTACTGATCATCTTAAGTTATATATTGATAAGTAATTAGGAAACAACCTTCCCAATATTTTAAAATGTGAATAAAATCAAAGTTCTGAGAGAGAGTCAGGAAATGCTGTGTTCAAATCCCCATCTGCCACCTACTATCAGGGTAAGCAGGCAAGAGTTCCTTAATCTCTCTTAGCAGCTGTGAGGATAAAATAATGCTTGCCTTTCCTTCTTTGCTTTTTTTTTTTTTTTTTCATTCATTTTTACCCTAGATTAAGAATTAATTTTAATTTTTAACCCCTTTAAGGAATGGCTAAATTGGCACTTTGTTTTGTTTATCAATTTTCAGATAAGAACCATGGATCTTGGGGTCAGTCAGATCTGGTTTAAATCTTGTCACATCCTCTTACTAACTGCTTAGTTTGGGGCAAGGTATTAAGCTTTTCTGAGCTGGTCTCATTCTTTGATGAATTCCATAAAATATTCACTTGCTACAAGAATTAAATAGATACTATATATATATGAAGATGTTTTTGTAAGCTACAGATGAATATAAAAATGTTAGCCAAAAATATTACTTTCTGTCAAACTAGACTAAATTTTATCTCTGACTTCACAGAATCACTTCATGAAGTTAAGTTTTGGGTTGAATGTGAGCAGTGAAGCCCAGAAACTTGCAGTTGCCTATGTAATGTTCATTCTCCTCCCTGTTTTACTAGCAAACATTGGGCTCCGTTCAGTGTGGCAACATGCACAACCAAAAGATTATGTATATCAGCCTACCATGCAGTAGTAAGTGGACAATCAGATATAAATCAAGGCTGGTCAAGGCCTTGAAGGGGTGGGCAGATCTTCCCAGAAGGCTTTGGGGCTGGCTCAGCTGAGAGATGGGAGAATCTGTGTGTCTCCCTCTTCCTCCCCACCACAACTGGAATGTGGACAGCATGGTTAGGGCTGTGGCTGACATCTTATGATGACAGGGTAAACTCGATATGGAAGCTGCAGTATATGCTAAAATAAAAAAGAGAAAGAGAGAGAATTAGATTTTTAAAATGACCTTGGAATTACCATACCTACCCAAATTAGTCACATTTTGTATTTAATATATAAATAAACAAACAAAATGTACACCTTGCTGAACCTTCTGGGTTTCCTTATTTTTGGTGATATATGCAGCCAAACTCATTCTTAGGCAGTGCATTAAGAAAAGCAAGATACTGTTATATGCATTTCCTTAATTTCAAGCAAGTCTTATCCGGAAGAATTGGAAATTTTTGTTCCCATAGAAACCTGCACATAGATGTTTAGCCTGGAAACAGCCAAGATGTCCCCAGGTGGATGCGTGAATAAATAAGTCATCTGTGGTTTATCCAGACAATGGGGGATTATTCGGCACCAAAAATAAATGAGCTACTAAGCCAAGGAAAGACATGGAGGAACTTGAAATGCATAATAGTAAGAAAAAAGCCTTAAAAAGGCAAAAGTATGGAGCCCATGAAAAGATCAGTGGTTGTCAGGAGTTAGAGGAAAGGGGAGGATGAATATGAGGCTCACAGAGGGTGAAATGATTCCGTACGACACTCTAATGGTGGGTAATGTCATTATACGTGTGTCCAAATCCATAGAATGCACAACACTGAGAGTGAACCCTAACATAAACTATGGACTCTGGGTGATGATGTGCCAATATAGGTTCATGGTGGGGGGGTGGGGTGGGGGTTGATAATGGAGGAGCCTATTTATGTGTGGGTGCAGGATACTTGGGAAGTCTCTTCATCTTCCCTCAATTTTGCTACAAACTTCAAACTGCTCTAAGAAAAGTAAGTTCTAGTTGAGAACTATTTTAAGCAAGGAGCCTAGACAGAAAGACTTTAATTCTTCAATGCAGATGCTGTGAACCTAAGCCACACCTAATTTTGCAAGCATCATATAATTATTTTCTATCTCTTCATTCATATTTGTTTCTCATCTCTGAGTAAGAACAGTTCTATTGACTGAAGCTCTTGCTAGTCTTCTAACTAACATAGGGGGCAGATGAAGGGTTCTCCCTCCCAGCATTATCAAGCACATAATAATGGATGCGTAGCAATATTTCATGTTAGGACTGTGGTATTGTGGCCTCCCTGGTATTTGTGGCTCCCTATGCTTTCTGGGAACAACCGTGTAGATATTTAAAGAATCCTTCTTCTTCTCTGGGTGCTTTATACAAAGTTGATCATCATGAATTCATGTCTGATAAGTGTTTTGTATTGTACGTGGGTAGACTATTATTTAATATATTCAAATTGGATTTTTCTCATAGTTTTATAGAAAACTATGTAGAAAATTGTTGTAGAAAATTATTACCATAGTTGTATTTGTTACCATCAATATCCCTCATTCCCTATTATTACCTAATTAACATGCACTTATTAATCCAAAAATATTTTTCCATGCTTTTGTACAATCATAGTAGCATTTAGCAGTCACCCTTAGGAATTTTTTGAAAATATTAGGAACTAGCCAAAATTAGACCAATTACTTATTAAAAATAGAATTATCATCTTTTGTTTTTCTACCTCTTCCAAGAATTATTTAATTATCCCATTATTAGATAAAGCAGAGAATTATGCATTAACTATAGCATGAAAGTTTTATTTTTTTTAATGGCAATGTGGTAGTTTCAGTTTATTCACAGATAGATACAACCACATCAAAGTCCGTTTTACAGCATTTCATGGATTGAAGAAAATCCTCATACCCTTTAGCTCTCATCTTTTGTCCTCTCCTCCCCCAGGCATAAATAACCACTAAGTTACACTCTAGCTCTATAGATTTCTTTATTCTGGACTTTTCATATAAATGGAATAATATGATTTGTAGTTCTCTCTCTTACCAATTAAAACTACTGTTGAGTTCCTCCAGTGACTTACAAGTGTCAGTTGTTATGCTTTTCAACTTCAAACTTTTCATTTGGTTTTCCTTAAATAGTTGTTGTCTCTTTATTGATTTACTTGATGTGATGGGTCATTGTCATCCTGCCTTCTTTTACTTCTTCTTCTTTTTTTTAATTTCATTTTATTGTTGTTGAAAGTCTTTAATCATAATTATTACACAGTTATTATAAAATAGCAATGTCCATAGAGTATCTAACTGCAGACCAGGCCCTGTGCTAAGTGTGTTGCAAATGTAAACTCAGTGAGCTATCCTCAGCACAAGTCTATTGGTGAGTTTAAATTCCCTCCATTTTATAAAGGAAGTTAAAACATAAAGATTTAAATAGCTTTTCAAGATTGCAAAGTGAGTAAGTTATATGAACTAAAGACATGGGCATGGGACGGGGGTGAAAGTCAGAGTTCAAATACAGGCCCAATTCCAAAGCCCATATACAGTCTCTCTGTTCAAATCCACAATCTTGTTACCCTTATTTCATGGTGCATGATGTAAAAACAAGCAAAAGGGTTATTTTGCTTCAGCTTCCTCCCCACAAGATCCTAGTCATACTTCTTAGTCACAGAGGAAGGTGCCCAAAGGAAACCAGCGCTAGACAACTTCAGATACTGGCATGTGCCATTGCTTTTTCATGCAGGCCATGCTGCCCAGGAGAAAGGGAAGTGTGTGTTGGGAGTGGGGCCTCCTCAGGTCCTTGGATAAGGAAGCCACTCCCTAAACTTGGATAAGGTACTTTCCTTTACTGAACCTTTTTGACTGCATGATATCTTTTTTCACACCCATGACATGGAAGAAATGTTCAGATGAAACCATCTATAGAGGAGAGTAACTTCTGGGGCATCGAGTCCTTTGCATGGTTTTTGATTTATATGAAGTGTTCCTTTTCTTTCCAAATAATGCTTTGGAGAGTGTTGCAGGAGTAAATTCTAAACATCATCATTATCATCATCATCATCATCATCATAATATATTTCTCTTGTATTTTTGTAATGCTTAAGAACAAACAGGATGTTATAATGTATATATTATCCTGGAAACAACTAGTGTAACTAGCAGTAACATTAATGTTCTAAAGCTAAAGTAGAGAAGTTAATCCACCAAGCAAATGAGTGACTTCTTTAAATTACAGATTCAGAAATCAAGAAAGGCAAACTTACTCCTGCCTTTGGGACCAATGAATAATTATTATACTTGGGGTATTTGTGAGGAATGGTTCTCAATAGAATGTGTGCAGTGTAAAAGGACTAAAGGGGATTGTACCTCTGACTTCTGGGAATCATTTCAACTTTCTCTCTCACTCTCTTTCTCTTTCCCTCTCCCTCCCTCCCGCTCCCCATGTATCTGTAACATCATTTGTACAAGTGTGCATTTTTATTTTATTTACTCATATGATTTTTTGCATTTATTTCACTCACAGAGGACCTGCTCATGGTTAGACACTACATTAGGTACTGAGGAGATCAAGATAGATAAGACGTGTCCATGTGCTGAACCCCCACCCCCCCCAGAACTCATAGTCCAGAGGGGATTCAAATGTATACTGAAAACTCTAACATAAAAGATGGAATATTCATTTTAATTATAGCACATGCCAAATACAGTGGGAGCTTAGAAGAGGAACTGGCCCCTTCAATCTTTCTTTTGAAGATAGTAGAATCACTGTCAGAAAAGGATAACAAAAGGGGAGATCTGACCAACAAGTCATTTTGAGAAGTTTCCCAAATATCTGTTCTCATCCTGATATCATAGGGCCTGAAATGACACCACCTATTGAAAACCACTTAAGAAGGGATTTCTGAGGAACTCTCAGAATAGAATAATAGTAGTTACTTTGGACCCTGAGTGTATTCTTGCTTTAGCTGTTGGGAGGGAAAAAGTCCAAAATCTTAGCAGTTTCTTTGTTGGAGGCCCACAACTGGATGCTCTTTCTGGAGCCCATTAGTTCTCTGGGCAATGTAGGTAGGGAAAGAAAATATTAACCAATTAAATGTTAAATAATGAAATTCACATCTTTGAATTCTGCAAAGCTTGCTAGCATAAACTCCTTAAAAATTTTTTAAAAATTATTTTTAGACAGAGAGGGGAAGGGAGAGAGGCAGAGAGAGAGAGAGAGAGACATCCATGTATGGTTGCCTTTCACCTGCCTCCAGCTACAGACCTGGCTGGAGACCTGGCTTGCAACCTGGTTATGTGCCCTGACTGGGAATCGAACCAGCAACTTTTGGGTTTATAGGTCAACGCCTTATCCACTGTGCCACCAGCCAGGGCTATAAACTCCTTTTTAACACCGTCTATGAATGAACACACCCAATTTCACCAAAGATAGGTAGGTTCTTACCTCTGCTGTCAAAACCCTACCTCTGCCTTCCACATGCATTTCTCAGTTCTCTCATACACCCCTACATCATCACGTACCCACCTGGTCAGTCCTACTGTGAGACCAGCCCAAGGCCCTGCTCTTTTTTGAGGCCTTTTCCAGTGCCAGAATCGCCCTTTTTTTTTCTCTCTCTCTCTCTTTCCCTCTCTCCTTCCATTTCTCTTTATATCACTCACTTGTCAATTTCCATTTTAAATTACACCATCATTTATCTTGTTCCAAAATGATTGGCTACCTCAACCATAATTCTTTGTTTTTTCAAGGCAAGGATATAGGGATCTACCTTCAAGAACTGTGCATAAAAGGAAGACCATTTGCCTTTCTTCATGTGACACATACTTAGTAAGTAGTTTACTCATCTGAATGAAAGAATAATGAAGTGCAATGTTCACGTTCTGGGCAAAGCTATTCTAAGATCATACTTTAAGAGGCCCAAGCCACATTGTACTAAACATATTAAAATGTACACACATCTCAATGAAATATTGTGCACATATGCCTATTTATACATGGGTACCCCTACATATACACATATATATGCCCCTATATGCATGTATGTATATATGTATATATGAATTGAGATCTGTCACATAGAGACCTGTGAGATTGTCACATAGGTAACAATGTTCTGGTTTACAAATATTTAATTGACCATATTGATTTCAATTGTTCAGTTTTCTTCTTTAGAAGTTTAGAGCCAATACTTCTCATTTTCATGGGATTTGACCACAGTATGGGCTGTAGGCTCAGGGCCTTGAGAATCTAAGGGACAAAGCAGATGTTTGTCAGGTGTTGGACAGGTGCAGGGCTAATTCATGACAGTCACTCCCAGAGTGTCCCCCCACCCCAGCCTCACTGGAGAGAGAACCTCTTTGGGGAATGTTGGTTGTGTCGATAGACATTAGGTTACATGCCTCCCTGCTGTTTCCACTTGTCCTACTTTTCCTAGTGTCCTCTTTTGCTCTGAGATCTTCCAGGATTTTTCACACCACTTAGAAGACTTAGAGATGGAAATTTTGAGTAAAATATGTTCACGCATTTTCATGTTATGCAAGAATAAAAACAAAAAAGCCTCAAACTCAATTTAGGATGGAGTGGGATGGGGTGGAGTGGCGCCCATGCACGAAAAATCTCCAAACTGCTAAATTGCAAAAAGCAAAACTTTCCTTGAGTTTAATTTTTGGTGTGGGAGATTTTCTGGAGGGGTTTTGGAAAAAGTGACGGAATTTTACAGCAAATGAGAACCATTGACTCTCACCCTTGCTATCATAGACTTGAAGTGGGAGGCCCATTCTATGGTTAAGTTGACAGGTGAAGGAAATTCCTGGGACTGGAGGTCACTTCCAGTGGTTTCCTAGGGTAATATCAAATGATTTTAGGGATTTTATCCCCATCCTCTTCAAGACCCCATACTTTACGTAACTCCTTCTCTGTTGTACAATTTGATTTTGGTTCAAAATAATATTCCAGACTTGACTGAACCTCCAAAACACAATCATAATAATAGAAGAAGAGTATTTGTAAGTGGTGGTTCTCAATTAAAATTTGAGGGAAAAGAACCTTTTCATGTGCAGCTCATGGAAAGCAGTTCAAAATGGCTTCTAGACAGTTGCTAAGCATCACATACGCATTAGAGGCAGGTTTAGCACTGCGGAAATTTCTCTCAGATCACCCTATCTTCTTCCATGTCTACTGAGGGATGATGCTTAGGAAATTACCTTGTATTTTCAGTCATTTTCTTTTTGTACGTGCTTTTGGTCATTGGCACATGCCGTCGGCTTTTCATCATATGTCTCCGTTGTCTGCCTTCTGTGTCATCCTTGAGTTAAATGATGACAAGAAACAGATACTGAAGATGTGCCTGTAGGGTCTCATATTCAATCAAGTTGGGGAATCCAGGTAAAAACTCAAGACAATGATAATAAAACAGTGAGAAATGTTATGAGACAAGGCTGAGGAGAAGTCAGAGGGTGTGCTGCTATGGACAACTAGAGCTTTCTTTGCAGAGATCGGTGAGCCTGGCAGGCCATTGTGACCAGAGCTGCCTCCTGGAGCCTAGAAAAAGGAGAAACATGGGCTAATTCTTGAAGGAGCAGCATTTGCAGCATAAAGTCAGTTCACTCCAGGTTTTTGAGTCACTGTTTCTCATTTGCAGAGACAATAGATTTGTGTAGAAACATGGAAGATGAATTGAATAGTGCATATCAAGAAACTAGTGTAATGCCTTCTATAAAGTGGGACACAATAATTAGCAGGATTATTATTATTATTTTCACTTTAACTGGAGAAAATCATGAATAAAAGATATCTATGTATACATCAGAATGTTCTTAAATTAATTTTATGTCATCTGTGTGTTAGGAACATGGACTCTCACCTACACACTCCATTCACAGTCAGTTGAGAGTTGAGTCTAAGTGGTTGGTCCACTTTTGTGCTGGAATTCAAGAAAAACAAAGAACAGCACACACATTGCTCACATTTGCATGACATCAGTTCATCTCCATATTGTGTTACTAAGAAAGTTATGTTTGCCCTTGCTGGTAGCTCGGTGGAAAGGTGCCTGCGAACCCCAAGGTCACTGGTTCCATTCCCAGCCAGGGCACATAACCAGGTTGCAAGCCAGGTCTCCAGCCAGGTCTGTAGCTGGAGGCAGGTGAAAGGCAATCATTCATGGATGTCTCTCTCCCTCTCTGCCTCCCTCCCTTCCCCTCTCTTTAAAGATAATAAATAAAATCTTTAAAAAAAAAGAAAGGAAAGTTAAGTTCAAGTGTGTTGTGTAAAGATTATTTCACTTCTCTGGTGGGGGAGCACAAAAATAATAAATTCCCACACAACTTGGAATTCTGAAAAATAATGGTATTTTTCTTCTTCTCCTGACAATAAAGAAGTGATTGAAGCTGTGAAAAGGCTGTGACATTTCTTATCTGAAAAAGGTGGCAAACCTCACTGAAGGGCATCAGAGAGAGAGAGGAGGACAGTAAGGGCGGGGGAAGAAAGAGAGAGAGGGAGAAAGAGAGAGAGAGGTGACCGAATATGTTTTTAATTAGTGGCTCCAGCAGGGGAGAGCTCCTAACTGCTGGAACTGGACATTCTGAGAAGTGGTCAGGGGAAAGAAATCAGGTTTCCTCTGTGCCTGAGGGCAAAACATTGGCAGTTCCTTAGAGAAGCGAATGCAGCTCAGGTTTTTGAAATCCAAGGCCACAGTGGTTTGGAGTTTATCTAGAGCAGAGGTGAAAGGTTGGGGTTGTTAGTGTGAAATCTGGTATTCGAAGTTTTCTTCTCGCTGGAAATTTGAAGGGATGGTTTTTGCGATGATCCAAAGGAAAGTATCCAGAATGATTACAACACAGTCAATCATCCAAACAATAAGCAAACCCCCACATTGTGCTAACAACTCTAGGGGAGGCTGGAATCTGACATTTGCACTTGTGAAGTCTGCCCAACTCCCTTCTTTTCCTCCTTCCTCCCTCCCTCCATCCTCCCTCTCCCTCTCCCTTCCTTCTTTGTTCATAACATTTTCATACTGTTAAGATACATAGTCAAAGGTGCATAAAAAATATATATGCAATGTTTAGTGAATGATTACATTGGTAAAATCTTGTGCAAACAGCACCCAGGTCAGGAAATAAAGCATTTATAGAATCCCAGAAGCTTTACATCTGTTTCTACATAGTCACAAGCACCTTCTCCTCTACCAAGGGTAACCTGGTAATTATAATCATAATTTTAATTAATTATAATCATCTTTTTGCTTCCCTAAGGAGCTTTAAGGACTTTAATGGCTTGTTTATTTTTCAACATTTTATTTGGAGCTGTTATCTATGCTATTGCATGTAGCTGATGTTCATTTATTTTATTTAATTCTTGTATAGAATCTTCTAGTATGCATAGACCACAATTTATTTAATCATTATACTATTGGTGGACAGTTGGGTGTTTCCAGTATGGATTATGATGGATATGTTTATACGTATCTCATGGTATACAAAAGTTTCTCTAGTATGTACAACTAGAAGTAAAAAGGTTAGGTCCTAGGGTACATGAATTTTTAACTTTAAGAGATAATATCAAAATATTTCCCAACAGATTGTACTAATTTGCTCTCCAACCACCAGTGAATGAAAGTTCTCATTATTTTACATCTTACCAATAATGATATTATTTAACTCTTTAAATTTTTGACATTTTGTTTTATATAATGGTTTCAATATTCATTTTTTCTGATTACCATCAAGATTGAATAAATTTTCATTAACTTATTGCCAATTTGGAAAGATCAGTTCATATCTTTTGACCATTTTAAAAATTAGGCTGTCTGTTTTTTTCTTGAGAACTTATGTAATTATTTACATATTCTGTTTGCCAGTTGTATGTATTATAGATAACTTTTCTATCCCATGGCTTAAATTTCCACTCTGTATTGCCTTTTAAACTATTATGTCTTTGATACATACAATTTTTTATTTTTCATAGAGTTAAATTACTACTCTTTTCTTTCATTACTAATATAAAATTTTGTCTTTTTTATTCTAAGGCACTGGATATATTATTTTATATAATCTAAAAGATTAACAGTTTTTTATCTCATGTTGATCTTTAAACAACATGCAATAATTTTGTATATAAAGTAAGGAAGGTAAGGAGAATATTTCATTTTTTCATGTTTGGTCAATTATTTAGACATTATTTATCTAAAAGACCATATTTATCTAAATGAAATAAATTTCTACTTCTATGGTAGCTCAAGAGTTGATAAATACACAATTCTTTTCCTAACTTGTATTGACTTATTGGTTCACTCTGCACCAATATCACATCTTAATTATGGTAGATTCACAAAAATATTGATTTTCTGTAAAGCCAATACTCTCAATCTGTTATTTTTATTATTATCCTTTTTTACTGTCTTTTTACTGTTCTACCATTGCTTTTCCACATACATTTTAGTAACAGTTTGTCAATTTACACACACCAAAAAAGTGCTTACACACCTCTCTTTTAGGATTTTGTTTGAAAATGCACTGAACCTATGAAATATCTGGGAAGAATTGGCACCATTTTAATACTAAGGCTTCCAAATATCTTTAACACATTCTAAATTTCTAATTGCCTTAAGCATTCTGCAATAACTCTTACCTAAGTTTTATAATTATTTTCTTTATTTTCTTTTAAAGATTTTTATTTATTATTTTTAGAAAGTGGGGAAGGGAGGGAAGCAGAGAGGGAGAGAGACATCAATGTATGGTTGCCTTTCACTGGCCTCCAGCTACAGACCTGGCTGGAGACCTGGCTTGCAACCTGTATAATTATTTTCATAAACATATTGCACAACTTCTGCAAGGTTTATTTCCAGACATGTCATAGTTTCTGAGACTATTATAATTATAAAATTAAAAAATTAATTTTCTAATCATTCACTGCAGGTAATATATAAACTACAATTATTTCACTAGCAAATAATGACAGTTCGGTATTTTTTTTGTCTCATGTCTAAAATGTGCATGTCTTTGTATTGCTTTATCATACTGTTTATGGCATTGAGTACAATGTTAAAAAAATAGTTGTAATAGCCACCATCCTTGTCTTGGAAAGAAGCACAGGGAGATAATGCTCAGATATAATCACTAATTATGACATTTGTAGCAGGGTTTTTATTACTAGAAACCCTCTTTAACATTAATGATATCCTCATCAACTTCTACTGTAGGATTTTTAAAATAATAAATTGTTCTTGTTGAATTGTATCCAATGTTTGGTAGGTTTGTGGGCTTTAAAAAATTTTTTTTTGAGATGGATAGCTTTATTTATTACTGAGAAGGTATGTTCAAATCTTCCTTTAAAATTTTGAATTTGCTTATTCTGGTAATTTTGTCAGTTTTAGCAAAATATATTTCAAAGCTATATTATTGAAAACTTAGAAATTTAGAACTGTTATATTTTTTAGCAAATAAAAATTTTATCATTATGAACTAATTCCATTTATATTTTATACACTTTGCCTTATAGTTTACTTTATCAAATATTAGTAATGCTATACCAGCCCATCGTCTCCTCCACCCCACCCCGGGTACCCACAGACCTTTTCATTGTCTCCATAGCTTCAGAAAAGGCTTTTTGTTTATATTTAGATTTAAATCCTTTATCTAATTCTGACCTATTTGTTCTCCTATCATAATTTTTATGGGAGGACTTGTGATTTTTTAAATATTCTTTCCTGTTTTACTTCTATTAAATATAAACCGTATCTATGATTTTAGTGATTACCATCAAAATTACTGCATAAATACTGAACTTGTAAAAGTCTAAAATTGATCAGTATTTTTACCCACTTTCTGCACAATGCATGGACTTTAGATCACATGACTCCAGTGACCTGCTTCATAACTTTTTTGGTCTTGTAAACTCCTGGCATTAATGCATTTTGTAATACAGGCAGTGTTTGTTTAAATATAGTCACATATTTCCACTTTCTCTGTTTTCATTCCAGCTTACATCTAAGACCTTCCAAATAGCATTGGTTTCCTTTTTTCCTAAAATAACCACCACCCCCCGCCCCGAATTCCCTTTAGTGAGGGTCACCTGGTGTGAAATCTGTGTTTTAATTTGCCTGAAAATGTTTTTTACTTTTCCCTCATTCCAGAGACATGTTTTCCCACCCCTCACCCCCCACCACCTTAAACACACACAAATGAAGATGCCTTTCCTCCCGTCTTTATTGTTGTTGCTGAGAAACCATTACCAAATTTGCCATTTGTTCAAACATAAGGCTCCCCTCTCCCTTTAGCTTCTTACCTCTTGGTTTGTGGTGTTTGGCAGTTTTTCTATACTGTATTTAGGTTGGATTTTCTTAAATTTGTCCTATTTTTTGATTCATTGAATTTCTTTTGTCATTTCTGGAAAGTTCTATGCTGTTATAAATTCAGATTTTTTTTTTTGGATATCCCATACGTACTCTTCTTCTGAAAGTCTGATAGGAAGTAGGTCGTTGAATCCTCTATGTCTCATAACTTCTCTGTCACATTTCGTGTCCCTTTGCCTCTCTGTGTTCCAGTCTGGATCATTTCTTTTGAACCTTACAATTTATTAATTATCTTTTCAGCAGTTTCAAACATGTTGTTAAACCTGATCATTGAGTTGTTTTTATTTATAATATTGTCTCTATTTCTAGATTTGTATTTTTGTGTTAACGCTGTTCATTTTGGCTTCCTGTTTTATAAATATTTTCAAGATTTTTGTTGTTCTGCATCTTACTCAGGGATCATTGCCTCTGGTATCTTTGAGTGGGTGCTGTTTTATTTACCTGTGTGTGGCCTTCTTCAAGGCTGGGATACTGATGCATTCTTCCATGGAATGTTGACATTTGCTTTTGCCACTTGAATCTACATGGTTTGGAGATTTTTTAATGGAGGAAATGTGAATTTATATTGCCAGTGTGTGATAGAGATAACATAGTTATAAGTTCTCAGAGACTCGCTTTCTCAGTACCAAGCAAGGTAGCTTTCTCTAAGGCTCCTTCAGGGAAGAGAGGACACAGGTTTATTTCAGAAAATTAGAAAAACCTGGTTGAATTTCAGGTTTATGGACATGTGTTGCCGATTAGGGTCTCCTCTTTTGAAAGCTTGGGCTATGTCTTATGTCCTCTACACACCGTCTTGATTTGGTTTTCCCAGTATCCTCGGGGATAAAACAGCTATGGGATTCCCTTACCTCTTGGGTTCCTGTCTTTACATAGATTTTGACTAGCTAATCTCTTAATATAATATCAGTTCTTTTGTGTTTTTAATATAAAAATGTATTTTATGTAGTATTTTAGGTATGTTCAAAGCAGAATATGTTATAATAACCTACTACTTAATCTGAAGTTTTCTTATTTCTTGACATCTTAGCTATGTTGGAGTAACAGCATTGTAGCTTTAATGATATATAAGGGCCTGAGGGGGAAGGGTAGTTGTTTTATATAAATTCCATGGTTACTATCAATTAAGATCAGAAAGTAATCCATTCCTTTGATTTTTAAGATAATTCATTGGTTTTCTCTTATTTTATAAAAAACAAGGTAACTATATAAGAAAATTGTTAAACACCAGAGATAATCATTGTTTCACTGTTACTGTATATTTTGGCATTTTATATATACATGTGTAAAAGTGCATAAATGTAAGTTGTATACATGTATAGTATATATATATATATATATATACACACACATACATATGTGTGTTGTTTTTCTCATGTTTATATTTATAGTGTATATATATATATATATATATATATATATATATATATACTATGCCTCATTTAACCCTTCTGGTATTTCTGTTTTTTAAAAATTTCTTACAATAATAAAACTTAAATTAATGTCTTAGTACATAAATTTTTCTTCCCATGTATTATTTTCTTCTGAAATTTTTTAGAAGAGGGATTGCTGAGAAAATATTTTTTAGATATTTGGAGGCTCTTGATATATTCTGCATATTAATATTTATTCCCAGAGCTAGATGGTAATCTTTTACGATATGCAAAGAATAATACTTCAATCACATAGATGCAATGCTGTAAGAATTAAATGTGACAACTTACATTAAAGTCAGGCACTGCCTAGGTACCAAACACTGTGCCCGTAGTGTTGCTATTACTCCAACTCCTGATAACATAGCTATGTTATCAAATAAATTCTAAGGGATGAGATTTCCAAAAGTCTAAATGGACTGTTTTTCTGCCTCACCCTTTGCTCTTCCCTCTTATCCCCACTCACTAATCAATCATTCATCCATCACCCTTACTAAGTAGTTAAATATTAATATGATTTATTTAAAATTTTAATTTGTAAATTTTTCCTTTATATAGCTCAGAACACTCTCTTTAGCTTGGAATTGACTGATAATTGATTTGTTTAGAATTATAAACACTAGAAAGACTGCATTACCGATTGCAAAGGCTGATGGAGGAAACCAGACAACGTGGGCTGCTAGTCTCAGCCCCATCATGACCGGCTAGATGATGTGGACAAGTCATTCCGTGCTGCCATCTGTTCTGGGGGAGGACATATCACTGTCCTGGTAGCTCCATGGGGTTGAAGGACTCAGGCTCCATCTGGCTGAGAACGTGCTCTCAGTGTACCCGGGGTGTGTGCATGTGTGAGGTGCTGCCCATGGGAGCCCGGTCGATGCTTCTGGGGACAGGTTTCTGGGCTGTATTCCCAGCTGCCTCTTCCTTGCTTTGGTGATTGTGAACAGAGCTTTTGAGGGCTAAGAAGCTCTGTTAGCACATGAGTGCAAGAAGATGAGAGAGAAATGATAATATTGCTTTCTCCATAGGGAACTTCCAGCATCTCTGAGGAAACAGAATTTCTTTTGATCACAAGAGAGCAACAAAGGATATTAACCATGGCATGCCCACCAATGAGAATGGACAAGGAGCCTTGCTTGATCAGGCGAATGGACTGGAAGTACCTGTGTGTGCCTGGGTGTGGTTCCCGGGCTGCACCAGCCTTGAGTCCTGTATTGAACCTGCTGTCTTTCATGGGCTGCATTGTGGCTCCCTACACCTTCCCAGAGGTAAGGGGAAAACAGACAAGTCTGGAAGCTATGAAGCAAAGCAGTTATCAGGGACCCTTACAAAGTCCAACACCTATAGGATAGGCAGATAAATATGCATGTGTCTGGCGAAAAGGAGAGCACATATTGTTTAATGCTGGAAAGTCACTGCTCAGTTCCCCCCAGGGCAGCCATATTGGACAGCTAGATATATGCACACGTGTGCATGTGCTTAGCGGTGGGGATGGGCTTGGGCAATCAGCACATCTGTGCAAGTGTGGAACCAGCCACCGCTGGTTCCATGATGAGTAACCATGCACCCCCATGCCTGTCTGCACTGGATCCTTTCGGGAGCTGCCTCTGTCTATATAACACAGTGTCACCACAGTGCCACCAAGAGTTAATCTCCTCCACAGGCCTCAATGTGTCTCCCTCTGGGTGTTCAGGAGCATATCTGGAGAAATAATGTTTCTCAGAGCCAAACATATGACTCTGTTTCAAAAGGACTCCCTAGGCCAAACCTGATGGGGCCAAACAAAATACTCCTGAGAGCTGGACGGGGTCCGTGGCTGCCGGTTTTTTGAGCCATCTCTTGTTCAGGAAAAGAAATCTGTTCAAAATCAGCTTTTGAAGGCAATGCTCATTCTTATTTTAGTCATTTTTGCTTCCTTTCTTTCCCATGTTCTTTTCGTGCTCCTCCTCTGCAGAAAACAAAAAGGTTCCTTCTTTCTTCATGACCCCTAATCCTGAACTCATGGCCAACAAAGGCCCTGACAGCTGAACTGTGTGGAAGGAAGAGGCAGAAGCTGCTATATTTTTAAGCATAGGGTGGAAAGGATAAAGCTAGAAATGATTTTTCTCCTGGTGACAAAGTGTCCAAGTCTCTCTGATACATCCATGCTTCAGAAATGATAATCAAGCTCTTTTCAAGTTTGCTTTTGGCCCTTCCACTTGGAAGAGGTAGGTGCTGACAGCTACCTTGGCACCCCAGAGGACTGCTTTGCCACAGGACTTCTATCATTTCCTGAAAGAAGGGGAGAGAATCATCCCCATGAGTCTCCTGCAGAGGTGACTGGAGATTAAGCACTACCAAGGTGCTATCCTGGCAGAGGTTTGTTAGCAACATGGACCGCACCAGAGCTTTCAACTAGACAGGGGGACACCGGGAGACTGCAGGTCAAACTGTCATCTCAGACTTTACCCTCTAACCATTGAGAAAATGTCTCTGGTTAGTGCCAAAGACAGTCCCACGTAGCCTTGTGGAAGTAGCCTGACTGAAGAAGCATAAACACACCTCCTTCTCCCAGACGCTTGGGGCTCTGTTTACAGATTAAATCTCAGGATGTGTATACTCGATGTTCTTACTCCAGGATATTAATGGTCAAGTGAACTTGTCTGGTGATGGCTCCGTCACATTAATGTCTGACGGACGGTTCAGATGTGAAAGGTGCATGAGACGTGCTGAGGACTGGGCGTGTGTGCGTTGGGGGCTGCAGGGGGGGAATGTGAGCTTGTTTAGAGTGAACCCAAATGGAGTCGATTGAACCCGGCAGGAGCCACGTCTTCTGAAATACCCCAGAAGGGAGGGCCTTGATAAATAAAACGACATGGGCAAAATATTTACCTTGTGATTCGAAACCTGACTCATGGAATCTAGTGGCATTTCGAGGAAGCTTTATGGGTTTTTAAGCTTTATTTCAAAATCCAAAGTCAGCTCAGGGGGTAACAGGTGACAGGGCAGGTACCCCAAGCCTATTTAAGTCTTAAGGAGTGAATTTTCACAGTAGGCGAAAGGCGAGTCTGGGCTAAGGAATGATCTTTTGGGTTTACTGGGCAGTAGGTGACTCAGCACCCACACCTTGTCCATTCAGGAACTGGGCAGTGACTGGGAGGAACATATTTTGATTCTGGAGATTGTGCCCAGTCTTATTGGGAGGCAAAATCAACTCCCAGGAAAGTAATCCAGAACTGAATGGGATGATGAAACCTAATGTTGAGGGATATGGTAAAAGAAAGCCAGACATTGAAAGACGTGGTAAGATTCGCCAATGTTCTCCTCTGAAAGAGAATGCATGGCTTCAAGACAGGAGTCTGGGGCGACACAGCTGGAGCACATGACAAGAGCCATCTTACAGCATTTGAAAGTTTTGGTGTCCTTTCACACACTATCTTGAGCTGGTGGGTGTGAGGCCAAGAACGGTTGGGAAAAAGCGAGATTGGGGGCAGAGAGTTCCCTCTTTCTCCACCCTGGGTCTGCTAGCTAGTGTCCCCTTCTTTGTCTTCCGCCCTCTCTTCACAGCCTACCCACAACCGTTTAGGCATGACGGAAGCCACAGAGCTGAGGGAAGGACAGCTCTCTGGATTCCCTGATGACCTCTGCTACCCCATTCACATTTATACATCAATGAACCATGTTTCCTAATGCCTCAGTAGGGCCATGGCAAACGCTGCCTGTCTTGCTAAGGACTCTTCAGAGCCCAAAAGTCATCTAATCCAAGGCCCTAAAACTGGTAGGAAAAAAGGAAAACCCGTTCTGATAAAATGGTTTATTTTAAGTTGAACAGAAATAGTTATAAAAAACAACCGTCATTTTCTTCTGGATCTCACTTTATAATAACGAGTTGAAAGCAAACGTCAGATATATGTATATATTTATACAATTTTAGTCATTTCCAGAATATTTAACTAAATATAGAACAGCCTTAAAAAGATAAAGAACATTATTATTATTTTTTTATGAGAGTGAATGTCTTTGTTTTATGGATGTATAAGAAACTTTCAAAGCTATTTCAGCTCTTTAAAAACCCATTCCAATACAAGCCATGCCCAGAAGAGTGGGGGCACTGGCTTCTCGCCCATTTCAGTGGCCATCAATTCAGCCAACACTTACTGAGTGTGCTAATATGCCAAACACCGTGTCAGGTACGAAAGATGGAGATGGGGCTCAGACACAGTCGCTGCCTCTTCAAACTGCCTGAGCTCCAAGAGGGTGTAGCTGGGCAGTGCTCCGAGGGGACATCTCTTTCACAGGCTAAAACTCCCCAGGAACTGCTACCCAGCATTTTCCTGGCTTTCAGGGCTCATACTAAAAACGTCCAGGCGGGATTGATCTTGGGGTGGGGCGGGGGACAGGAAAAGAAAGAAAGAAAAACGAGAAGTAAATACATCTGACAATAAATTTGAGATCATAAACCTTGGGATTCTTTTTATAATACCACATACTTCACAATCAGGCAGTATTTTTCCTTCAGCATGGATTTAAAGGTAGCTCAAAGAAAACACGGGATTAACTATAAGTAGTGCGATAGTAAGCACGAGCCAAGCTTCCAAATAAACACATCAGAGGCCTGGTCTAAAAAAAGAACATAAATAACCTCCCCTGGAAGGGCCCAAGGCTCCGTTGAACTGTTCCCAGGTCACAAGCTAATTTGCCAGAAAGAGGTTAGCTCCGGTACAGCGGGGCAGCATTTCAGGAAACAGGTTTTGCGCCCCGGGCCTGTGGCATTTTGGCCGCTGCAGGCCCGGCTGATGAAATGGCTCCTGTAAAAGCACTGTAGAAAGCGTGTTAGGGTACCTGAGCAAATGGGCGTGCTTTCAGGACGTGGAGAACAGGAGCCATAGCTTCATGGGCTTGGCTCACCGCCAGATGTGGATGTCTCCAAATCAAAGAATTATCCTCGGTACATTTGCGTTAGAGAGGCTGTGTGACCTTGGACAGCCTACTTCCCTTCCTGGGCTAGATGTCCTCCATGTAAAACAAGGGGCTGGGATGAGCTGCTCTTTAGAATCCTTCCCAACACCCAGAGGTCCTTCCCCTAGGACTCAACACAGGAAGGCTGGCCTCTGCCCCCAGAAGCTTCCAACTGAGGAGAGCGGTAAGGTAGCCAAGGTCCCAGTGGCTCAGCTGCAGGGTGATTTCCATCCATGGTCACCTTCCAGGACACTGTGCCTGGAGGAGGAGCGTTGTATCATTTCCAGGTGAATCCCCGAGGGCTCTTTTCGTGTCCCCTGATTTCTCTTCCACTTTTACACTTCCTCATTCACTGATGCATCTGACCGGGTGAGTCTCCTGATTCTCGGGTGTGTGGACGTTACCTGGGCATCTTACAAAACAGACACATTCCTGGGCCCTGCTTGCCCTGTTCCTCACTGAGTGGATCTGGGTGGGAGCCAGGAACTACATTGCTTCACACGCACCCCAAGGGTTCCCACCGGCTATGCCAGGAGAACCCCATTCTAACTCTTCTGAACTTGGGACACTTCTCCCTCATAGACTGAGTCTCCTAGGAGCCCGAGACCCATCTGGCATGGCAGCATCCCAGCGAGTATAGCAAAGGGACATGCCCAGTATTCCATCACATCCCGTGAGGACGTGAGGCCATGAATGAATTACACACACATTAGGGAAGGTCATTATCACGACGGCCGGCCCACCAGGCGCGGAAGTCACGTGATGCTTGAGGAGCTGAGGTGAGTGGGAGAGGGCGCCCTGGACCGGCTCCAACCCTGGGTCTCCTCGGAGCCACCAGAAACAGTAGGCGGCTCGGAAAGGGAGATTTCTTCTCCAGAGGGTGTCCCTCGACCTCTGCTGTATTTTAAGCGGCATCCCTCAAAATGTCAAAGTGGGATTCGAGTGTAAATGATGGTCAATTCCCTGCTGTCCTCCTGGTACGGGGCTGAGCGTTAAGGGCCTTTGGGGAGGTGGGACAGCAGGGGAGGCTGGGGGAGGGAACGGTCCTCCCACGTAACTGAATCGAGCGAGTGCTGGAGTGTCTTGAGGGGATAAAGCAGTTCACAGGCTGCTACTTTTTTGTGACATAGCTTTTATGAGGGGAGAGCCAGAATATTAAGCTCATTGCTTCCAGATGGGAAGGTTGGACAAGACAGAGGGGCCTTGGATCCCAGAGCCTGGACGCCGTGGTGCGATAGGGATGTGACATATTGAAGTAATCGAGATAGAAGATCTGGCTTTAGCCGGGGCTGTCAGATAGATACTTTTTAAAACATTACATGGTTTGTAACAAGGTATTGTGTATCCTCCCAGAAACCCTGCAGCCTGAGTCTCGGGGAAGGCGGCGGGGGGAAAAGTGTGCTTATTTTGCTTGAGTTACTAAAGCTCCGTTTTATACATGAAGAATTTGGCATCTCGCGGCCAGGAGTGGCTGAGGCCAGCAGCCCCATGCACTTGTAATGTAGACCGTGCTAGTGGCTCGCTAAGTGAGTCCAGGTGCTTGCTCAGGAGGCAGGGTCCTAAGCACTCCCTTATTTGAGCCCTGAAACAATCATGGCCCAGCGCCTCAAATGAGCCTCAAATCTGTTTAATAAATCATCTATTTATAGAGTTAATCCAGGGAGAAATCCTTCGGGTTGTCTGGTGGGGCCTCCGCCACCAGAGGGCGCCCAACGCCCACCTCATTCACTCCGGGCTGCCCTCCACGGAGGAGGGATTTCAGCTGGTCCTGGAAGTGGGTGGTAGGGTTGTCTGGCCCTGTCCTCCCTATGTAACCTCCAGGCCCTGGATGCAAGTGCAGGGGTCCAAGCTGGCTGGGATGGGGAAGAAAACCCAGACCCCTCTGGAGGGTCTCCTTCTCCTCCAACACGCACCATGGGGACTTTCTTCTAGTTCAGCCCGCCTGTGCACGCTGGGAAGGGAGAGCAGGTGTTCAGATTCCCAGTTTGCAACGTGCTGATTGTTCTGTGATTTTCTTAGTCAGGAGACAGCCCTTCCTTGGTGAACTTCACATCTGAGGACAGGTCAACCGTCCCTAGAGACTCCAGGATCTGCTTCGTATTTCAAAGGTTGGGAACTGTTAAGCTTATATATATATATATATATATATATATATATATATATATATATATATATATTTAATGTGTTTGAGCTCTTTAAAAATATATATTTTATTTATTATTTTTAGAGGGAAGGGCAGGGAAGGAGGAAGAAGAAGAGAAGAAACGTCAATATATAGTTGCCTTTCACCTGCCTCCAGCTACAGATCTGGCTGGAGACCTGGCTTGCAACCTGGTTATGGGCCCTGACTGAAAATTAAACCAGCCACCTTGGGTTCACAGGCCTGCGCCTATCCACTTAGCCACCAGCCAGGACTTTAAGCTCATATTTTGATTAAAATTTTGTATTTGCTCTTTTCTTTCCCTTTCAATGTAATTTCTGGATATTTAATTTCAACCCATCATCTGAGAGGAGAGGGGGGGAGGCGGTTGATGTGAAACAGCACTCAGGGAAAGGCAGCCAAGCCCAAGTCCAAGAAGAGAGCAGCTCAGGGCGGTGGAGATGGGGTGACTACAACCTCTTTTGTTCTCAAAGGCAGGCTCTGAAACCGATGTCCGTCAAGGGCAGGAGATCTGTCCTGAGCTTGGAATCAAGGAGACCAGTTGTCCGAGCTGACCTCTCTGCTATCTCTGGGGCCTTGGGCAAGTCCTTAAAAGTTTTCTGGCTTCAGCCAGCTGGTGAGGCTCTAGGGAGAGGAATGCCCACCATTTGCCACTGGGCATAGAGATAGGGGAAGAAAAAGAGTCACTCATCAGAAAAGCTAGTTTCTGGAGTCTGGGATAGACATTATTATCATGTTCCAGCTTCAAAGGGACTCAAACTTCAGGTTATGATGACTTCACTATGATGGATAAAGAAACATCATTTAGCGCATCTCAGTCATACATTAGCCCACCTTGGTCTTTCTATAGGGCGGTGGTCACTTATTCAAATGTCTGCAGGGGCCAGGCAGGTCATGCAAACTTGATGATGAGGACTGCCTGGGAGAGAAAGGTGCGCACTGAAGATTTATTGACGAAAAGTGGGTCTGGTATGAGACACTAGGGCATGGTGAGGACCATGCTAAAATGGGAGGTACGTATGTTATCTTTGGGTTCAAATTATTATTCTTTAAAACACTACTTTAAATATCTTCTGGCCCAAGGGCTACTGATTTTCTTTTTTTTAATCTCTGAATTCATTAAAACAAATATTTTAGGCCTACATAAAAGATCAGGAAAGAAGGAAAATAGATTTGATAGTCAAGGAAGTCCCAAATCTTCCCAGTGAAGCCTAATTTTAAGATTCCATCTTTGCTTATAAAAAAAGTTCTATTTATCATCCTACTTACCCACTTTGGATTAAGTAAACCCAGTCACTTTGGAAATAGTACAATAGAATAGTACCCTACATATAGGAAGGATCATAGCAACATTCTCGCTTGCTGGTCTGTGTATGGTGAACAAGTGGTGAGCTAATGATCTTTCCTGTATCATCTCCCTCAAAGAAAGCCCCCACCCACAGCTCCACAAGGCTACGATGGAGCCAGTGGAACAACTGACTTGGTCATGGACCTGGCCTTCAATTTCCTAAAATGGGGACTCCATGTCCCTGGCTTGCCTACTTGGGACAGTTTGTAAGGGTCCACAAGCCAATGTCATGTAAAAGGGCTTTGTGAATTACCATGTGCCAATGAATACAGTGAGTTAACACTGTTGATCTGGGGGAGAACCTGGAGAAACAGTCCTCATGCTGGTTCACTACATCCCTGGAACATGCCATTAATGGCATGCTTTTCTCTATAGTTGACTGAAGTACTCTATTTATGAAGCCAACCTTTCGTTTCCCTCATGTTCCTTACTTGAGTTGATAAGTCCAAAGCTCCTGTTTGCTTGTGACCTCTGACCCTTATTCACGGCACACCCAGAGCTCCGCTCCATCCTTAGAATGGACGTGAGATGATGAGCCAGAGGTCGGGCCACCCGTAGGTGGCTCTCTGTGCCCTGCCGCCTCCATACTTCCTACCATGGCTCCCATTCTCAGTCATCTGCTGTTGGCATTTCTGTTGTTTCTGTATGTGCCTCAAGAGTAGTCGGTTACAGATTCCAACCTTACATTTGAGGTAAATAGGATTCCATCCTAGAGCCTAAAGGGATGCACCTAGCATTCCTCATAAGCAGGTAGAGGGGTGGGGAAGGCGTAGGGCAGCTCTTTCTGCCAGAACCCAGCACCGCTCCCAGCTCTGGTGCAGGCAGATGCTTACATTATGTTTCCAATAAGAGGAATAGATTTGCGCTACCTAATGATCAAAGTCAAACCGCTAAGCCTGGAATTCGAGGCTCTCCAAATGCCCTCCCCCACTTCCTTATTAACACTCCAGGTTTCAGGCAACACGAAGCACCCCCACCCCCAACGAACACGTCCCACATTTTCTCACGTCAGACTTTATGTGTACGACTCCTTCTGCCTGAATGCGTTTTTCTGGAATGCCTGCCTGCTACAATCATGTGCATTTTGAGAGCTCAATGCTCATGCGCCCTTTGTCTTTCCACAGAGAAGCAGCGGCATGGTGGATAGATTTACCAACCTCTCCAGAAGGAAGAAAGATGGAGAGACACCACCAGGCCTTCTCTCCATGTTTCACTTGATCTCCCGAAGGAAAGAGGAGTAAGTGGGGCCAGGACGTGAGCACACCAGCCTTAGCCCTGCCCCCTCTTCATGGGGCTGTCCGTGGCTTCTTCTTTCGCTCCTACCTGCTCCCTTTGACAGACCTGGCCTGAAGCAGTGATGCTCCTGCAGAGGGTGGGGTGAGCCACCTTGTCTGCAGACCCAGCCCCGCCCTCCCAGGGGTCCCCCAAGCTGTAGACTACAATGACAGAGGGATGGTCCTGTTCTCCCATCCACAGGCGGCAGCAGCAATGCGGGTGGTGTTAGCTCCTCATTCTCATTGCACCTCCCTTGCCTACTTGACTCTGAATCCTGAGGAGGGAAGAGAGAAGTTATTAATTATATTCTCAAACTTTGATGCCCAAATACACATTTTCAAAGAAGTCTTCCCTGACTTCCGTTACTAGGTGTGCTCACCCCACCCTCTTTTTCTCTTAGCCCATCTCCGATAGAGTTCCGTTCTACTTTATTCGTTCATCTGTTTCTCCAACATGTATTTATAGGTGTTTGGAGAGCTGAAGTTGTCCGAATTTAGATGTGATTTTCCTCTGAAAATCCAACTTTAGACATTTGTGTGATACAATGAGAACAAAATCGGACAGAAGGCCTGCCGTTAGGTCTCAGGTTGAGGTTTATAAAATACTGAGAGTCCGTTCGGTGCCAGCAATGGTGTTTGGTGCTTTTTGAGACACCATCTTGAAAGAGTTGGATAACATTAGCTCCTGTTTACAGTGATGATAACTGAAGCTCAAAGGCAGATACAAAGAACACCGAACACAATTTAAAGGGAGCCATGATCTGCTTAGGGTCATGCAGCCAGTAGCTGGTTGAGCCAGGGGTCCTGCCATTGAATGCTGCTCCCCGTGCCTTGGCACAGACATGCCCTCTGTGCCTCTAGGTTCCTCTCCAGTGACAAGGGTAACCAGTAAAAAAATCTATCTGTGGTGACATAGGCAATAAATGATGAAAGTCAAAACAAATGATCTAGGAGGCAAGTGTGCAAACAATTTCATATAGGTCTGATACCTGGAGCCCTGGCCACCCTGGGCAGGCTTGATGGAAATGGCAGATGGATGGGGGCCCAGGAATGAGCATTCTGCAGCAGGCGTAGACCGGAAGGCATTCCAGGTTGGATGTCCCACAGCACCAGCTAGAACAAGGGAAATTAGGAGCCTAGTGAAGTTACCCGCCCGGCTTGACCCAAGGTTGATATTTAGATGAGATGGCAAGTAGAGAAAGGATAATTAGGTTGGCAGAAAGAGTTAAAAAGGATAATTAATCAGATTTTTACTTGGCAGAACAGTCGTTTTCAACTTAAGATGAACCATAGTATCATCTTTCAGAAAATACATACCTCCATCCCCAGACCTACGGAATCAGGATTTCCAGCATGGGATGGAGGCATTCTTATTTTTAAATCCTTCACAGTGACTCTGATGCTGTATAAAGGCTGAAAATCACAAAGAAGGGAAGAAAGGCTATAAGGCAGACACCAGGTCCTGGATTTAGATGGACGGGTCCTAGATTTGAGTTCCGTTCTTGGCTTGTATCATGCTCCAGTTTCAGGCAAACCTCTGCGCCTCAATTTTCTCCTTTTCAACATGGGAGCGGTGATAGACCCACCTACCTCCCTCAAAAGGTCATTGAGATTTAAGAACAAAATGTTGTATTCGAAAGCCCAGAGCAGCACATGCATACAGGAAAACCTAGGTAGAGGAGAGCTGATTCTCTGGACTGGGAGGTCGAGTGGGTCACATAGGAAAGTGTCCGGGGCCTGCAGAGCATCCAGGGAGGACCTCACGTTGAGGGTGAAGAGTGCTGGGTAGTGGCTAAGGCACTGACTCGGGTGTGACTGAGCCAGCACAGCAATGGCAAGGCCTCGAGGACATCTGTGTGGCCACAGGCCAAAGCATGCAGATTCTCTGTGGGTGAAAGGTAAGGCAGCTTTCATACCTAAAAATAAAACAGGCCTCTCCCAGCATTAGCCTGAGTGCTATAAAATCTGAGAGAGCCATGAGATGCCACTCTATGTTTATGAAAATCACCTTTTCAATTACAAACTCAGAAGCAACTTGGCTGGGGACAATGTCCATATATTGTGGCTTTCAGAATATTATCAATGATTCCCAAGGGGTGTCAGGCACAGTAGCACTGAGAGAAGGCCTGTCAGGCAGGAGGTCCTGGGGTCTCTGATTCTAGCATCTTCCAGCAAGCAGGGGACAGAACAAGGGACTCAACTCACAAGGTTCAAAAAATTCCGACTGGTGACTCAACACTCTCAATGCTCCCACTTTGGTCTGCACTGGGCCTCTGGATCGATTCCCTCTGATCCCCAAAGAGTTACCGTGCCTCGGGGTGGGGGCTGGCTCCCCTTCCACCCTCTCTGGCAGCTACAGGGCCCATCACCTCCTGAACTTTCCCATATCCCTGGGAGATAAGTATTTCCTTATGATAACGCTTGCGATTCTCATTTTATCGCCCAGCACGTGCAGAAAGAGGGACGGTCCTGAAAAGAGGGAGACATTTTCTTCCCTTTCTCTGGACTCTATCAAGTTCAAGTCATAAAACGGGAAGCACAGGAGATAGCCCTGAGCGTTTTCCAACCAGGAGGAGCAAGGAGCAGAGCCGGGAGAAGGAAGGCTTGGTGTGGTTGTGCTGTCAAATTTATGTTCAATTTGCAGGGTGGTGGTGGTGGATAGTTAGTTCCTTTTTCGTTTCACATGTCCATTTAAAACATGGGGTTCCAGGAATAATCTCACGCAGGCTTCATTTCGCATATCAGGCTGAGAGGAGAAGAGCTGATCCTGCCCTCAAATCCTAGCTGTATTTTTGGTCCTGCTGTCCTTGCCTAACCCGACACATGCCCCTCCCTGGGACGATTGGGCAGGCAAAGGCACATCCCAGGCTAATGCCACCTTTGCTCAAGGTCATTGTGAGAACCTGGCTGCAGGCCGGACTGATCTGAAGAGTTTGAGAAACATATTGAAATTATCAAGACTTGGAACGCGGCCTTCGTTTGCACTGAGCTTTCACTGCCTTATCGAGTTCCTTCACTTGAACATCTCAAGGTTCAGCCAGTCCGTTTTATTTGCTTCATCAGAAGCCCCCAAATCGTAGGCTTGTTCCCCAGGGCTTGGGGTGAGGATTCTGAGAGGTGTGGGAGCCATGCTGGCTCCACAGCCCTCCAGCGCCTGAGCAGGGAGAGGTGTTCTGGGAAAACTGCCTGGACTGAGCATGGGCCTGGGCATGGCATCAGGAAGGGGCACAGCCTGGGTGGGAGGATGAGCCATCAACACATCTTGTGAGCCCTGGGTCACAAGAACCACCATGCAGCTCGGTATAGGGCGACCTTTTTCTAGGCAAGTGACTTATTACTGAGACTTCCCATAATGGCAAATTCAAATAACTCAGAACTAATTTTCTCATCGACATGAAGGAAGGATGCATTTTGAGATTGACAAATGTATACATACCATTAATAATTTACCTTTGCTTTTGAATTTACTTTTAAAACAATAAATACGTATTATACAAGTAAAGACTTCCAGGAAATGTAGAGATGTTTGTTCAATGATGCTTTCTATTTTCTTGGGGTGAGCTCAACTGTTTTTCCTAAATCCATTCTAAATCAATTGCTTGGGTTATCTTGGCAGATGTCTGGTCATTTTCATGGTATTTTTTTTTATCACATCTAAATCTATTCCACTATGTTGTTCTTCTCAGGACTGTTTCTCAGTAGGAGCACTCTCCCGGACACTGAATGCATCTTTGGATGGCATTGATATAAAGTATAAAAAGCAATTAATATTATTAGTGCACAGAGCAGGGAAAGAAAAAAAGAGCACGAGTTCTCCTTCCCCACCATTTTGGATAAATATCAGGAAGCACAGGGGAGAGTTTTGCACATGCTGAGGGGCCGCAGGGCAAACATAGTTCACAACTCAGCATCATTGATGATTATGCAAGTCTTAATGTGTGCTATATTTAAATTCACCTAACTTTCTGCCATGCTGTGCAATATTCGAAAAAGTTCAGAGACAGGAGTGGGAAAAAAAGAGATTAGAATCAGGATTAAAACTCACAACTTTTGCTTGTGGACAATTACATACATGATTTCCTGAGCAATTTACCCTTTAATAGTGTGTCATTCTTACATTCTTAGCATGTCTGGGACATTTCATTGCCTCTTTCAGGGACAATCATGGCTGAGAAAGCATCGTTTAGGTGTGTACTTGGTTCTCATGGCAACACTAGGATGCTGGTCTCTTTATGCCAAGTGGATGCTGAGTTCTTGTGTCATTTCCTTGAGTCTCTACTCTCTGAAATTGTGGTCCTGTGAGTTCTGATTCTTTGTTTATATCTGCCCAGCCTCTTCAGATTTCTTCTTAGCAACTGCCCTCTGCCAGGCTTCTCGGCCACCCTCCCTGCACCAAAAATTGGCAGGTGCACCATATCAAGCTGTTGTCAAAAACTTGCACACATATCCTAGCCCTGTACGTCTTGGCTGCTTCAGTAGCTCTCTGCTGCCTTTTACATTATGTGCTTTCTTTACTGTTCTTACCTGGAGTAGTGGTCTGCTACAGCTCCGGCCTCATTACTGGAAGTGGAAGTCAATATGTTCCTGAGGTTTGTAGCTAGAAATCTGGGTCATTCTTTTTAATAGATGAACGGAATTTACCTATATAGTGCATTGTATTTATTTATAGATGATATTTAAGTGGTTTCCAATTTTTCACTCTTAAAAACCATGCTGTAGAGTCCTGTCTGGTAGCACAGTGGATAAGGTGCTGGCCTGCAAACCCAAAAGTCTCTGGTTTGATTCCCAGCCAGGGCACACAACCAGGTTGCAAGCTAGGTCTCCAGCCAGGTCCATGGCTGGAGGCAGGTGAAAGGCAACCATACATTAGTGTTTCTCTCCCTCCCTACCCCTCTCCCTTCCTCTCTCTCTAGAAATAATAAATAAAATCTTTTTTAAAAATCATGCTGTAATGAATATACTTGTCACATGCACATCATTGAGAATCCCTCTAGAATAGACATCTGAAAGTGGAATTGCAGAGCCAAGAGGATAGTCATGATTAATTTCATTGCTTTTGGCCACTTTGCTTTCCAGGGTAGATGGAAACATCTATTTTCCCCAGCAGTCAGTGTATGAGTGTGTTTACCACTACCTTTGGTAATGTTTGCTTGTGAGATCATTTAAGTTTTCCTCATCAAATGGAAATGGATTTGTATCTCCTTATTTTGATTAGAGTGGATTCTCCAGTTCATTTCATTTTGAGGTTCTTCTTCTAGAAATGCCTATTCACCTCTCTAGTCTACTCTTCAGTTAGGTTGTCAAGTCCATTTGACCACAGATCTGACCCGCACCAGCAATCCTTGCAGTTGAAAATCTCAAAGGTGACTTCTTTAAACAGGCTATGTGGAAAGCCTATGCGTGCCCTCATCCTTCAGATTTTAGTTATTTCTTACTGCTCTTCTATTCTGTTATCCCACACTCCAGCCAAGCTCATTTCTGACCTATGCCAGGAGGGCTTTTCTCACAGGCCTCATCCACAAAGAGTGCTTCTGCCTCCGAAAACCTTCCTCCACTCTTTTCAGCGTCTGCAGCCATGGTACAGTCTGGATGCCATAGATGACTCCGAGAGGAGAATAACTTCCCCAGGTGCATAAAACTGAGAAGGGACAGGACTGAGCTAGAATTCAGGGCTTTGAATCTAAACAATTATTGATATCATTAATATTCAGAGTTCTTACAGTGTGTTGCCCCCTACATTGGGTATCTTTACTCATGTTATCCCATTTATACTCATTTCCCATGCTGATGAGGTAAGTCTCAGGAGACAATATGGCTTGCTTGGCCTGGGCACACAGCTAGTGACAAAAGAGTGAAAAATAAAACCAGAGCTGCATGGTTCTAGAGCCATTGCTTTACCCCCACCCCATGCAGTTTCCAAATCCACAGGTGTTGAAGCACCAGAAGGCAGGAAGCCACTTCACCTCAGGCCATCTCTGCTGAGGTGACACCCCCAGCCAATCTTCAGAGAGAAGGGACATCCCCATTCTTACCTCTCACCTCTTCCCCGGCCACTGCCCGTCTGCTGAGACCCCAGCTCTCTGCAGGGGCTGGCCCAGCTCTCCAGGAGCGTCTAGACCCTGAGGGTGGAGACCTGGTCCTGAGCAAAAGGGGTGTAAGTTTTTGACAATACTACTTATGTGCCGCCTTGGATATAGAACTGTCATTCAGGAGCATTCCGGAGAATGTCTGAATGTTTATCTAAGTGGTCTTCATAATAATACCCCTTTCAATGAAATAAATTGTAAAGTGTTATTTTGTTGGAAGAGAAATGAAAAGAAAAAATTATTATGAAAAAGCACATAGGTTGTTTAGAAGAGTTTATAAGCCGCATTCATTCGCATGTTGCTTGGGCTGGGCAGTGCTCTTCGGGCTGTGCAGGGAGACTTTGTAAACATTCTCCAGGCATGAACTACTGGATAGAACATACCTGACTCGGGGACGAGGGAGGGCAAGGCCATTAAGACTGGAACCTAGCCACCACTTCTGACTAGCTTCTTCTTGGACTAGAGCACAAACCTCCTACTTGGCCGTTAGCCACCATGGTCCCTACCTTATGTTGCCCTTGTCCTTGTGATCACAGCCTATCTGATACACAGAGCTAACTATGTCATTCATTCATCTGCTAAAAACTCTAGTGGCGTCCATTGTCTAAAAAGACTAGGTCACCTTTATGTCCCTTCTGTGACCTACATACATACCAGTCATGACTCCTGTCCCATTCATCTGTCCTGTGTCTTTTTTAGTTTCCCTTCTCTTGCCTCAGCCTATGCTTTTTCTACTGCCTACAACACTCTTCTCTCCCTTTCTCCCAAAAAACGCAGGCTCTCCAGTCCAACTCAAAACCACATGTTCAGCCAAAGCTGCCCCACCCACCACCATTTGTCCTTTGAGCTCTTTATCACAGACTCAATTATTTTACATTGCAGCTGTTTTATGTGCATATATTTGTTTATACCTGCTAGACTGGGAGTACCTTCATAGGGGGGAAAAAAGGCCTTATTTATCAGTTAACACCAAGCACAGTATCTAGAGTATGATAGATACTCAAAAACAGTTAGTAGAATGTTTCTAATGGCTAATATGAGCCAGGCCTAGAGATGCACATGGATCTGACCTACAGACAGGACTTGCAGGTACGTTAAGGGCTTGGCTGGAGAGGGCATGTGCGCTGGGACTCAGCACACAGGGAGTGATTTTATGAAGGAAGTGAAAAGCAATTCCTCGCTCATGCAGGGTAGTGACAACGGGAAGAAGCATTCCCAGTGGAAGTGGCCCGATTGGAGCAAAAGGAGGAGCAGCCAAAAGAAAGCTTCACAAGCACCGAAGGCTGAAGTTCGCCCAGAAGTAAGTATCGTTTGTTGAAAGTGTTCACGTTGAAACGAAGGTCCTTGGCTCGCAATGCGGGTCACCTGTTTCCATGAACTTCCAGATAGCAGAATAAAAGGCAAGAGCCCACATATGGGATGACTTAAATTGGTGCGAGGGAATGTGTGTGTCACTCCGATCGGGGGTGGTACGGGCTGCATTATTAGGCCCAGGCTGAGGCCACAGTACAGTCATAAATCAAGAAGCGGGTGTTTAAAAAACAGTGGAAGTGTTAAGGAAACATGAAGTGGCTGACCTGTGGGGCTGGGCTGTTACTCCCTACAAGAATTTCGATGACTAATGATGTGGATAAATAAGTGCTTAAATTTCTCATAACCACACGTGTAATTTATTTAATTCAGGGGGTATTATGCCGTTCTGGGAGCCCTGTAAGACAACAGTGAGCAGTTAGTTGGAAAAGGTTTCCCACCCTTCCAAAGAGGCTGGTGCCTTTTTCTTCCAAACAAGATTGCTTTTCTCCTGGTAACTGGTATTAATGTATAGAAAGATGGGATTTAGGAGTAGCCACCCATCCTTCTAGTTTAATTTATAGTTTTTGAAGTTCAACCCATAGATGATTATTCAATTGGGTGTTGGAGAGCCTTTAAAAAAATTAAAATAACTGAGACAGAGGTGGGTCATTCCTAAGGATTTATTGATCACACTGACAGATTCAGGGCAATCAGCAAAGGGAAAGGCATACTGGCTTTGAGGTGGAAGGAAGTCAAGTAACTGAGTCCTGAGATTAGCTGCCTACCACGCAGTTCATCAGCTGTCACATCCCTCAGCCTCAATGTCCTCATTGTGAAAAGAGGCCAATAATAGCTACCTGACAAAGGACTGTGAAGGTCAAAAGGCAAATTCCGACACCTTTTCCCATACGGAACACTTTTTTATTCATTTGACAAAAACAAACAAATAAATTAATATTCATTATTTGGCACCGCAGTCTCGAATGTGCTAGAATTATGGCACATGTATTGATTAAGTTTGGTCCCGGCTCATTATGAACTATAGTACACCTAACTGGAACTTACTCTTCTGATAAATCTTTTTTTTTTTTTTTAAGATTTTTTATTTATTTTTTAGAAAGAGGGGAAGAGAGAGAGGCTGAGAGGGAGAGACATCAGTGTATGGTTGCTTTTCACCTGCCTCCAGCCACAGACCTGACTGGAGACCTGGTTTGCAACCTTGTTATGTGCCCTGGCTGGGGAATCGAACCTGCAACCTTTGGGTTTGCAGGCCAGCGCCTTATCCACTGTGCTACCAGCCAGGGCGCTGATAAATCTTAGAAATAATATTTTAGCATTTTATGATCTTTTATAAATATATGTGCATAAATATAAATATGTCACTTTTATTGACTTTTCTCTCTGCTGAAATTTTCAAGCTCATTTAAAAACTTGTTTGAATTGATTTTAGAGAGGAAGGGGGTGTATGTGAGGGGAGAGAGAGAAAGAGACAGAAGGACAGAGAGAGGGGGAGGGGGGGAGAGAGAGAGAGAGAGAGAGAGAGAGAGAGAGAACTATGTTGATGTAAGAAAGAAACATTGATCCGTCGCCTTCCCCCTTCTGAGGATCAAACCCTCAACCTAAGTATGTGCCCTGATTAGGAATCAAGGGGTGACCTTTAAGTGTACTGAATGATGATCCAACCAACTGAGCCAAATTAGTCAGGGCTCAAGCTAGCTTTTATTTCTGTATACATAGTAAGCATCGTTTCCCATGTCTGATGAAATTTGGGGGTCAGTGCTACTGGTTCTCACTCCTGGCATCTCTACTTGTACCTTACTGCTTGATAAAATTATTTCCAGAGGTTTCCCAAGCCCTTTCATGAAAGAACCTTCCTCTAAAGAGAATTTGGGTGGTTGGTTTGGTTTTGCTGCTGGTCATCTAGGGCCCTACCGTCTCTAATGATTTTAGACCAAAGTGATGACTTGAGCTTTCTTGCATTGCTCTGGTAAAATCAGTTTCTACCTCTACATGGGGGTCAGGGTTTAGTTTAAAGCCTTCCATGAACAGGTTTCCTCCTCTACTTGTAATAGGAAAATTCTGAGGTTTAATCAGACAATTTTATAGGAAAGGCCTTCAGTGAACTTCCTTTCTTTTTTTCAGCCCTTCCTTTCTTTTTTTTTCTCTTCCTTTTTTTCTGTATTATCATTTTTATTGTATTTTCCCATTATCCTCTTCCACTGCCAACCACCCTCCTCCTCACTACAATCACCACACTGTTTTTGTTGTGCATGAGTCCTTTTTCATTTTTGCCCAATCCGTCCACCCCCTTACCATGCCCCCCACAGAGCTGTCAGCCTGCTCTCCATCTATGAGTCTGTTTTGCTTGTTAGTTCAGTTTGTTCATTGGATGTTCCCTCTTCTGCTCAGTCTTGAGACAGTCATTCCCCTATTTCATGGGACAATTGGGAGTATAACACACCATAATCCTGGCTCACCCTTACCATGAGCATGTAGCCATTTAGAATCGCAGCATAAGTAAGTTTTGGTGTCTATCATATCCCAGATTTTACCCCTGACTTTGGGCAGAGGCTTTCACTTCTAACCTCCTTCAGTTTCTAAGCAGTTCAAACAAAAGTTCACATTCGTCATTGCTTCTCTAGGGTGACAAAGATCTTCCTGGCAAAAGTAAATTTGTCTTTTCCTTTAACTTTTAAGATTCCTACCTTCATATTTGCTAGATTTTGATCTAAGAATTTCTCATCATTTTGTTAGCACTTTGCTGTTTTGAAGAAAATTATGTATTTTTTTTCATCTGTATTTTCATCAGAATTGTTAGTAGTCCTAAAATAAGGATTGGTCCAAGTAAGGAAGCCAAAGTCCTTGAAATAATTCTTTTGAAACAGAAACATTAGAAAAAAAGTCTTGTATCTGTCACCACTCACTTTATTCAGAAAATTTTACATGAAATAATATTGATATGTCAAGTGTGTTATCAGTTGCCTTAGTAGGAAAACTATTCTAAGTATTTGAAATCTTTAATTAGTGGGTTTTCACTAATAGGATATGTGTAATGTCTGAATTCTTAGCAGATGTTGAAGACTTAAAACTGTTGTATTTCAAAAGAAATATGCATTTGCTCTAAAGTACAGTAATATGGTTCTTTTGATCATTGTATTATGATTTAACTCAGACATCTTTATTGTTTGTGCAATTTCTCCAAACTCATGAAAGGTGATATATACCCCTCTGGCATGAAACCAACATGCTAGATTGGGTACTGGGTTATTTAACCACCCTGATAAATAATTTACACTTGGGGATATTATGCAGAAACCTTTTCAATTAACCTGTGTTGACAGAGAAACTAAATATAGTAGTCAATGAAAAAAAAATTAACACATTCTTGACCTATTGGGCAGAAAAGAATTCCTGCTTAAAAAACATTTCTATTCTATGAAATAAATGTGTTAAAGAGAAAAACTAAAAATAATAAGGATTATAAATATAAGAATTAAATATTGGCTTTTATTTATATGTTAGGGAAAATTTTAATTTTAGGATGTACATTATTTTAGTTCACTTAAAGAAGTGTCCACATGTCCGGAAGGTCTCAAATCTGAAAATCTCTGGTTCAAATCCTGGTCTCATCAGGCAAGCCATTTAGGTTTTCTAAAGATCACTTCTCTTACCTGTAAGTTAGGAATAGGAAAACTTTGAAGTGTTGTTAGAAGAATTGGCAATATTATAGGTTAAGTATCTCACATAATAGTTGTTATTTTTCTAGAAAGAACTTTCTCTTGTGAGTATAATTAAATCTCCTAATTTGTTCTATTAATGATTATCTGTGGTCTCAGGGATTTGCAATACTGTGGCATTATTTTAAAAAGAAAATAAGCCCTTTTAACTTTTTTCACACATATATGCTGATTTGAAAATTAAGTTGGGGACAAAGTAAATGTAATTCAGATTACAGCAGAAGTAACTGTGTTGGTATTAACAAATCATATCTAATTAATTGAAGGCAGGCTGCTTACTAAAATCCACAGGCGTCTGTGAACAAGTGCTGTACAACAGTCGTCTATAATGTGACTGAACTGTCTATAAGCTTCCAGGGGAATCTATGGCCAGATTAAATTTTTTTTAGTCTGGGAGCCTTCTTTTCAGTTTCTCTTTATTAATTCCAAATTACCATTGCTTACAGTTGTCAAAAATAGTGACACTTTCCAAGGCTTTCGTATGTAGCATTGTCTATTTGAATAAGAGTGTGCAGGAAAATTCAGTAATACTTTCACAAGCCAGAAGGATCCTCTTCTCCCTGCAAAGGCTGAGCATATACTTTTTCTAGAATATAGGAAGAAACTAGTTAATTTAGCTCCAGCTACCCTGGCCACCAATAGCGTGTGAGACACATCAGTTTTTAGGACATTAATTAGCTAATTAAATAATCTAATATCTTGTGAGTAATTGATATATTACAGCCCTTCACCAGATGTTTGCAGGAGACAGAGAATGTTCAAATATTTGCCCCCACCCTCCACACACCGCAGTCTGGTTCTTGAAAACTCACATCTAGCCTTTGAATCCCCTTTTACCTTTACTTCTCTGATTAGATTTGCAGTAGATAAATAGAAATAAATATTCCTAGGGTAGCCAGGGTTTCAGTTATAAATGTCTTTCTAATCCATTCACACTACCCAAAGCACTTATTCAGGATTATCCATCACAGGCCATTCTACAATCTTAATCAAACTGCCTGCTGAAGGAAGCGTAGTATTTATTACATTTTCCCTAAATGGAAAACAGCTGTGATAAATTAATGCTCACCAGAAATCTTATATTAGGAACAATTCTCAGATATTCTCTCAATTGTCAGTCTTTCCAACTATGAATAATATATTCTTCTACCCCAACCTGTGTCTTTGAGGGTGGCCAATTCATTTGGCCCCTTCTACCTCTCCGTGCGGTACAATGGACTCGAAATGTTTCCTGGGCCAGACTAGCAATAGTAAAATGATAAATGCATATATTGTTAAGAAAGAAAGTGTCCTTAGGAAGGTAGCATAGTTGGCAACAACAGGACTCATGTTTACAAGGCTTGCTTCAAGAGCCATGTCCATCCAGAGCATAAATCTTCTGCTTATGGATTCACCAAATGCTCGCTGCTAACATCATTATCTGTGCTCACTGCCAACATCACCAAACATTCAGCCTCAGAATTAGCTTCCTCCCTTCTAAGTCTGTAATAGCTAATCAAGGTTCTGATTATAATTTGGCTCCCCAAATAGAATTCCCCACCAGGATACAATGGGTGACCTGAAGAAAAGAGCTGCCCAGTTCCCCAGGCGGTTTCTCCTTGTCAAATGACATCTTGACAATTTGACATGGCTACACTGAGGCCCAAACATTGCACCGTTGTGATTTCACCAGAGAAGTGCCTTGTGGGGGCCTCCCTTTGGTCAGGCCCCTTCCCACTTGATTCCCCTGTGCCTTTCCTACACAGTTTCACTAGCTCCTTTGCAAGGTAGTTTTTCATGTGCAAATTTATGTTTCTTCCCCCTCTGGTCTACTTTCTTTATAGGAAACAAAATACATCCAGATATTTTAAGTGGTGAGGGATAGAGGAGAGCATAAATGTAAAGGTGCCTACAAACTCATGGGAAGTGTGATAGGTTATGGTAATAGAATGACTCTAAAAGTACTACAGAACTGATCCAGTGGGTGGAGTCTACTACTTCCGCTACTATGAGGAACGGGGACCCTCCAGGGTTCTGAGGGAAATACTGTGTCACAACACGCAGCCCCACAGCGGCAACTCAGGGATCAGGACACTGACGCAGGCCACCACCACCACTGCAGCCTCCGCTCAACGTCCATTAAGTAGTGAGTGGACATAGAATGGCAGGGGCTATCCCAATGACTTTTGATCCTTAAAAACACAAAAGGAAACAAAACTAAACAAACACCGACTCAAGTTCCAAAACTTTTTAAGAGTTAAAAAATATGTATTATTTTATTATTGTTCAATTACAGTTCTCCCAATTTCCGCCCCCATCGCTCTCCCCACCCTCTCCCTCCTGCTCCCAGAGTTGATCCCCACCCTGTTGTCCACGTCCGTGGGTCCTTTATATTTGTTCCTTTACTAGACTCTTCCCCTTCTTTCTTGCAGGCCTGAAATAGCCAGAAACCGTAGGAAAAAGGCCCCCTTTTCAATTCTTGCTTCAAAATCTCAGGGCAGGGGCATCTATTTGTTGGAAGCTGGTTTTCCTCCAGAACGTAGGTAATATGTGTTTGTTGGCTTATTTGTTAGTTTATGTTTTAAAATGCTCCGGCCTATGCAAGGTAAAAAGGGCATGCTAGTGGTTGGTAGGAAAAAAACTCCTGAATGCCAGTCAACCATATCATTCAGGTTCTGTTTGTCTTACGTTCCTATAAACTATATTTAAGTTACAGTGAAGGCATCCTACCTTGCACAGAGCCTACTGTTCACACGTAATCTTTTAGTGCATGTGTTTGTAGATGCAGATAGGATCAAAGGTGTACCCTGGAGTTAGTTGCACGTTAGTTGTACTCAGTGCAAAGTACTATGGGAGATCCTGGGTAGTTCCAGACCCAAGAAGGCTGGAACTATAATCTATAGTGTGTAATGTGTATATCATTGCACAACGCTGCATCACACCCAGCAGGAAGAAATAGCAAGACAAATTCTTTCTCGTAAGAAGGGCACACTTGTCTGATTTCTTATATTTATATTTAATAAGACACAGACCCAAACCTGCTGCCATTCTAATCTAATACTTCTCTAATTTAAGTATAGTCACTTTTTTGTAGCTTCAATTATGTCTTTCAAAACACTGAACTAGGCCCTGGCTGGTGGCACAGTGGATAAGGTGTCGGCCTGTGAACCCAAAGGTCGCTGGTTCGATTCCCATCCAGGGCACATAACCAGGTCTCCAGTCAGGTCTCCAGCCAGGTCCGTAGCTGGAGGGAGGTGAAAGGCAACCATATATTGATGTCTCTCTCCCTCTCTGCCTCTCTCCCTTCCCCTCTCTCTAAAAATAGTAAAATAATTTTTTTTTAAGTTTAAAAAAAAAACAAAAAGCACTAAAATATAGTTATCCTGTTTTCTAGTTCACAGAAATCTATAGCATAAAACTGTGCTTTTAGAGAGAAAAGAAATACAACGTTGGAACCTTCTCCACCCTCCTCCGAAAAACTGTAGTGACTTTTGCAACACCCCCAACTTCATCTATCTATAGGACGGCTCTTGATAGCTTGTGTGAGCTTTTTCAAGTTCAGCCAAGCCAGCTGCCTGACCAACACAAAGACAACAGCTCCCACACACAGGGCTACGTGGATTAAAGGGCCCGATCCATCAGTAAATCTGCCAGATGGCAGTGGAAGAAAACTTGTAACTCTCTCACTTTCATTTCAACAGCAGCAAACAATGTTCAATGTTTAAAATAAACTCTTCCAGATGAGCTCAAGATAAACTCTGAGGTGGGTGGACTTGCTTGCGAGGCTGCAGCTCAGAAGTGTTTGATTACATTAACACAAAACCCCTGCGTGGAGCCCACTTCTGTCAACAGAATGCTTACCTACTACATGAAGCCATTTCCTGTGCTTTCATGGGCTGGTGGCAGAAAGGAGCCTTGCTTTTTGCACAAACTAACAGTGATTATATATTTCTCTGAGCTTAGCATTTCCTCAAACAGTGTGTACAAATTTAAGTTACACCTAAAATGCCAATACCGTATGTAAGCCTGCCCAAGTGAAAATCTTTGGAATATATTTGCAACTTAAAACTTCTGTTTACTCATTCACTTTACTGCTCACTTGACTGTTCTCAGTGTGGCAAGAAAGATGACATTAGTGCTTAGAACCATTCTGCTAATAACTGGATAATGATTTAGATTTATTGGGTAGAAAGAAAAAAGGAAAAGAAGGAAGTAAGTTAGGAATATTTTTGCTGTTGTTGTTTTGAGCAGACTTTAGGACCTGCAACTTAAGATAGACCAGGCTATAATACATCATACCTAATATGACAACTTTTAAAGATAAAATGAAGTATAGAAAAATAGTTGTATTAAATATTCAGGAGCTTACCTATTGAACACAATGAGTATTTTAAATGAGGAAGAGAAGCAAACACAGGACTAATGATGAAAACAAATTTTACCCTGGCTGGTAGCACAGTGGATATGGTGCCGGCCTGCGAATCCAAAGGTCACAGGTTCGATTCCCCAGCCAGGGCACATAACAAGGTTGCAAACCAGGTCTCCAGTCAGATCTGTGGCTGGAGGCAGGTGAAAGGCAACCATACAGTGATGTTTCTCTCCCTCTCTGCCTCTCTCCCTTCCCCTCTTTCTAGAAATAATGAAATAAAATCTTTAAAAAAAAAAAAAGAAAAGAAATTTTAAGCTGCAAAGACACTCAGGAACTAATATATCAACAAATAGTTATGTATATTGGGATGTTTTATTTTTTAAAACATCCCAAATTTAGATTAGACAGCTTTGGGAAAATATGATTTACAATTCCAAAGATGGCCAATTCCTCCAACTGGGAATTTTTATGGTATATCAGTGATAGCTCTACTTTATTCAATAGAAGCCCTCTTATTTGTAACCAGTTGGCTACATGAAGACTGATTGAAGAAGAACTTCATAAAGATGACTTATACACACATCAAAATAATTATTTTTAAAATTTTTATTTATTATTCTTAGAGAAAGGGGAAGGGAAAGAGGAAGAGAGGGAGAGAGACATCAATGTATGGTTGCCTTTCACCCCGCTCCAGACACAGACCTGGCTGGAGACCTGGCTTGCAACCTGGTTATGTGCCCTGACTGGGAATCGAACCAGCGACCTTTGGGTTTGCAGGCTGGCACCTTATCCACTGTGCCACCAGCCAGGGCCAAAATTATTAATTAAAATTAAAACATACAACTTTCCTTCATCTGCCTACCTACTTTATGAGTGTGAGTTCACTTGGAATTCCATCTTCATACATTGTATTCAAATAGTGTAGTTTACTACGACTTCTAGCCTTTGTGTCTTTAAAATGCTGTCCAAGTTTAAGATCCCTTTCAAAGCACTAAACACACACCCTTTTTATAGACATTTTCTTTTTGTACTCCTAATTTATTGGTTTATGCTCTGATTAGTAACTTCTATTGTAAATCATAACAAGCACAGCTCACATATAGAATTGGTTGGGTTTTCTCTGTTGCTATTGCCTAGTATCTAGGCATTCAATAAATACAGGGAGGGGCAAAAAGGTTTACCGTTGTTCATATGGAAAACAATACAATAAATAGAAATAATAATACAAGAATAAACTGTTCTGCACGTGAAATGACAAATGAATGGTACATTAAGTCACTCTTACTATGTGTATAACAGGACAGCTAGGGGCTGAAATAGGTGGGTTAGAGGGGAAACTGACAGCCTATAGGGTTCTCCTGCCATGGGCCTCTGTCAGGACATTGTACAAAAAAAAAAAAAAAAAAAAAAATCTAGAATTGGTTGTCATAGCAAGGCTGTTGCATGATGGTTGGTTAAGAATGCTTCTACCGCACTTTGATTAAATATCTAACTTAGCACAAACTCTCCTCCATAACTTGGCTCCCCTTCGTATTTACCTTTAAGAGTAACATACTTTCCTCCATGCTAACCTGTACTTAATTTAACTCCCCACTGTCCAGAGAAGGCGTGTGAAACATCAGAGGGGGTCTGTGCGGGCCCAGCTCGTGAAGGGGGATTAGTAACATGTTCTCTCTTCAGTGTGGCTTAGGACATTTGGAATCAATTAAATATTCAAATACGGTTCTCTCAGATCTCTCGCCAGGCCCAGCAAGTTGGTGAGGGGAGGGAGTTCAAGGCAGATAACTTCTGCTCCTCACACCAAAATCTATAGCTGGCGATTTAAAAAATATGCTCTCTAGACTTGCTGGGTCTGCAAGCAAATGGACAAGATTGGAAATGATAAGGAGGAAGAGCAGCAGCCTTTTTTGGGAAATAGGAGTTACAGTACACATGAGAACGGCTGCCATGCACAGGGGCTTTGAGACAAGTACATCAGCATAAGCACAACAGCATGGCCTTCGAGAGCTAATAACGGTCTTGGCATTTGTAAAGGATCATAAAAAAATATGTAACACAGACTGCATATGGCCTCATAAATTTAAATATTTACACTCTGACCTTTTGTAAAATTTGCTGACTCTTGGTTTACTTTAGTTTTCATTGTATGTACTAATATAAATATTAATTATTATTATTACCATTAATAGTAGTGATGGGGTGCACTGGGGAAGGAGAAATTGATGAGGGCCCACCATGCCAGACAATTTGCTACCCTGATCATTCATTCACAAGCAACGCTTTGAAGGAAGCCTTCATTTTGTCAAAGGTGGAGCAGAGGAAACAAACTCAGAGCTTAAGTGACTGTCCAACGTCACAGGGAAATTAAATTGTGGACCTGTTGCTCAAACCTAAGGTGGTGGCATGCTTAAGCAGTGAAATTGCTTTTCTAATTAAAAGCTACTTAGCTAAAATGGTTACTCTGAGCAAAGTTGAAGGAGAAGACTTAGCAAGCCTAGCCCTTTTCAGAACAAGCTATTTGGAATAGAAATCAATATTTCAAAAGATGAAGCCAATAACCAACAATGGAAACAGGTTTCCAACTCGATTATTCCATTATCTGGCACATTACACATTTCCCTCTAACAATATTTTCCTAAGGTCAGAGGAAGTATCAAAGTAACAGAATTGCCTTTTACTTATTTCTGGGCCGGGTGAAGTGATTAGAAGCCAGTCAGCAGAAGGGAGAAAGAAGAGAACAGCAAAAGTTTAAATAATCTTCAAAATCTACGTAGTCATACTAGAGCTATGAGTTCTTGATTCCATCAAACACCGGGTGGGAAGGACATCTTCCAAATGGCAGCTCATTTTACCCTAATAGTTGGTGTTTCCAGATGAGTTTCTCGTTTTCCATCATGATAAATTAATATATCCTATTTTATTATGGTGCCACAAACAAGAACTCTGAAAGGCTCAACTCTTACGAAAGGCCCAAATCCCCTGAAAAGCATCAGGTATCAAAATGCAGCCAGAAAAGATGGTATTAAAAGAAGAAAAAGGGGGGCTCCTTTTTAATGAAGTCGAGGTGTAGGACAGATTTATTAGCTTCCATTTTTCCAAGTTGCATTCTGGTGTATTTCCTGCCCATATTGCTAAGTTCAGCAGATCTCTTTGTAGGATTATTTTTTAAAAATACGTTTCAAAGATCATGAGGTGGTTATACCCACTCCACCTGCAAAGACACACCTGTGATGACACAAACACAAAGTGTTCCTCCTATTCACAGCCCAAACTCTAACAGAAAACAGACCTTCCGTATGACCTGCCAAGATCCCGCCATTCTCAGAAAGAACTGATACTGGTAACTAGGTATTAGAAAAAGTCTTGAATATAATAACCAATCAAAGATTACCCTTGACCAAAGTGGTCATTAAATTCAGTGTAGTCTATCCGTTACTGTCCTAATTCCTCTCCCAATATTGAGAGATGGTTAAATCATTATTTTGATGCTATATACTATGTTCCTAGGTAGATGTTACTTTTACACACACTATTGAGTTCTTATTATTCAAACAGCTTTATCAAATGTTTACTATATGTTAGGTATTATATTTGATCATTGAGGAAGGAAACCAGTAAGAATAAAATCTTTTCTTGGAAAATTCCTATTCCAATTGTCTAACTGGATTTGCGAACAAATAATGATTGCACCAAATCTCTAGTAAAGCTGCCAAGATCAATGAAGACAAAGTAGAAAGGGAATTGGTTCGGTCTACAGGGATTGGAGGGAGGAACATGGCTGAAGGGAATGTAGAAGAGTGAGTGGTATTCCCCGTGAAAAGGAGAGGGGTAACCCAGACTGAAAGAATATAAGGCAAGGCCAAGAGGCCAATGTCTGGCCTACACAGAGGGCTGGATTGTGCAATGAAATAACTAGTGATGGGCTCACCAAGACACTAGCTAGTCACTAAGCACATGTGCCTATTTAAATTTAAATTAAGATTAGAAATTCAGTTCTCAAGTCGAATTTCAAGTACTCAATAACCACTACTATTTTGGACACTGCAGAGAATTATTGCGATCATTGTCAAGTTCTATTGGACAGCACGGAGTGTAGTTCATGGAGAACCTAAAGTGTATGGAACAGTTTATATAGAGATGGTTTATAAACTACTATATTCTACGGAATCCATTCAGGACTATCATGGGGGACTCCATCTCCACCGCATTGCTCTGACCTGTTTTATGAATCCAGCTTCTGCATTTGAGTAAGGTTTTTTTAAAGAAAGAATTCTGCAGCTTATAACAAACAAAAGACTGAAAACTCACTATTATGGGTAATTGGGAGCCACCACAGGTTTATAAGCAGGCCAATGACACCACAACAGATCTGGGTTTTACAAACATTACCTCTTAAAACTGCAAGCAAGATATGTAGGAAGAAAAGACACTTGGTATACCAAACTCAGCACATCCTAGTGAGATAACAAAGGACTGGTTTCAGTGAAGCTTCTAAAGAAAGACAATTAAGAATTTGCATTAGTAAATTTATTCCAAGAATTATACACACATCGGTATATTATTTCTACACAAGAACCATCATTGCAATAAAAATATTTAACACTTTGGCCATGAAACTCAAAGATAAAAATTTCTCAAGGTATCTAGTTTGAGTCCTGTAATATTTGTAATCCATGCTTTTTCAATTATACTTTAAAAAATATAATTATATTATGTTTACTGTGTACTTACAGATCTTTTCTGACATTTGTTCTCCAAAACACTTTTCATAACTTCAAAATACCCATATGTACCTCTTAGCAGTACTACTGTAAAACCAAAATTGTTTTCAAGTATCAAGTGATCAAGCCACAGAGTGATGCCCATTTTTTAAAATGGCTCTTACACTTCTTGTTCCTACTTTAATATGCCAACCATTACTTCACTGATATCCCAGAGTTTTCTTGCAACACACTCGTCCATGGCTTTAGGCAATAGTTCTTCTTCTTTACAATCCCCAAAATACTTTCCTGACACACCTTCTACCTCAGGCGAAGAGGCTAAATAAATCGAAGTCTGGGCACCTTCTGCTGGGGTTTTGAAAAACGCCCAAGACACCAAATTGAAAAGAGGTCTGATCAACAGAGGAATGTGCACGTGCCTCCCGAGATTGGTCCGCACAACACCCGGGTGTAAGGCGTTGACAGTGACGTCTGTGCCTTCCAAGCGGCGGGCGAGCTCCCTGGTGAAAAGGATGTTAGCCAGTTTGCTCCGACTGTATGAGAAGCTCTTATTGTAGCTGTGTTCACTGTTCAAGTCTTCAAAGTTGATGTCTCCGTATTTGTAAAGTTTGGAAGAAACGACCACGACCCTGCTAGGAGCTGAACTTTTGAGCAGTCCAAGGAGAAGGTTGGTGAGTAGAAAGTGGCCCAGATGGTTTACTCCGAACTGCATCTCGAACCCATCCTCGGTCTTCATGTAAGGGCACTGGAAGACCCCCGCGTTGTTGATCAGGACGTCCAGTCTAGGCTCCTCCTTTCAACGCCAAAAAGAGAACAGCAGAATTACAGACCTGGGCCTTAAATGTACCTAAAATGAGAATGTTTTAAATTCTTACATACTACTGAAATAGTATAAAATGGCCCCAGGCCTTTTCAACAATTGACAAAGTAAACGAACTTAAGAACTGGATCCTGGCCTTTTGCCTTGCACGTTATCTCGTTCACTGTTCGCAACTTAAGCAAACAGAAGCACCGAAGTTCTGCAATTTGCCCAGTATTGCAGGGCTCTTAGTTAACACGCCAGCTTGTTTTCAGAACTGGGATTTTCAAACGATAGCTAGGGTCAGTGTGAGCTCGAGTGGAAATGCAGCAGAAGACAGATCGGTGCTGTTGAGTCCCTCAGCTGCTACAGGAACACCGGGGGCAAGTTAGGATTGCTTTATTCTGGAGTTTTCTAAGGGTAAATGGTACTGTGGGGATGGAGAAACTTCAAGTCATTTCCTTGAAACTGGGACAAGCCACAGAGTGGGTCAGGGATGCAAATTTAGGGCAGAGAACATCATGAATAAATCAAATAAATACTTAAAAAAATGTGTGCAGGTAATATAAAAATGTCAGAAACAGCATAATCGATCTAAATACTAAGGCTCACAGTAACAGCAAAAAGGACTAAGGGGATATAGGACCAAACATTGTCTTAAACTCTACTGGCTATAAAGTCACATGTTCTTACCTTTATGAAATTACCTCTTTCAAGTTTTGAGGAGCCCCCCAACTTAGGAGATCTACAGTCAGAACTTGGCACTTTGACCAGATCCTGCTGCATCTTTCCAGATTAAAGGCCTAAAATTCAGATTGTACTTAAAGGGAAGTTTTTTCATCCCTTAACTCATATTAAGTTGGCTTCCCCCAGCCCTTTCCTGGCTCCTCTCTGTCTCTTTTGATGGGCAGAAAAAAAATGAATGTGCAACATGTTCCAGGTGTAAAGACAGAGTGATGAATCCACGATTACATTAATTTGAGGTCAAATTTCAAATTTCACTGGCCCCTTTGCCAAGTGTAAGTGAAAAGAAAAATGTGTTAAATTTCACAACTGTATCAAAGCCGACCCGTCAGAGGATTAACTATTTCTCATTCTGTCTGTCTAAGCACCTCTAGCTTTTCCAATAGTCAGCTTCAAAAGGAAGGCAAAAGTTCACCCATGGGGGAAAGAAAGGAGTGTTCTTTTTCAGTAATCCTTTGGAAGAGTTTCCTGTATTAATCATTTCTGAGCCATCATTTTTAGTTGGGCCCGTGTTATTTTAAGACTTTATCATCTACTATTTTTTCTTTTTAATTCTAGGAGATAAATGACATAAATACCAAGAATACCAACCTGTGGGAAATTTACATTTCCATTTTGTTTTTAAAAATATTCTGGTTATGTTCATTGAACTTGAGAACCGGAAAGGAACTTAATACTTAGAAGCAAGGGCAACTTGGTGATCTCTTCATGTCCTAATTTTAATTGGTTCTGTACTGCATGGTCAACGCAATAAAATGCCACATGCATCAAGAATGAGAAGTATATCCAGCCATGTCTACATTTTAATGAACAAAAGGGAGACCCACTTTTTATGCTTCCAACACCTCTGAGTATTATTATTTTTAACCTGTTTTACCTGATAATGAAGTAGCCATAAAAACAAATACCCTCCCCCCACAATAAAAACCCTCCCTAGATCTGCAATAGCTCCCAAACTGTGCATCGAGGTGCCTCAGAGTCACAAGGGACTCCCAGGGTGCGAGAGGGTATTTTAAATTTTCAAGAGAAACAAAGGGATATGCTGCTCAACATCTCAAAAACTACTAGTTCCAGGTGGTTCACAGCTTCCACATTATACTGTGCTAAATTCTCTTTGATGATGTCACATCTCTGCAAAGCTGTTTTCAGCAGTTGCTATAATAAAGTGCAGGCGCGATGTTAACAAAAAATCAACGCAGAACAAGAAAGGAGGGAGGGCGGCAACGTCCGATCTGATTCCAAAGTCAGAACTGAACAACAGCTACACACTTCTTACCCTGTGGTTGTTGAGGAATGAAATAAACCTTTTTCTTTCATTATATCTACTATTTTTTTTTTTTTGTAAACTGGTAAGTTGTCATGACATCCATACGTACTAGGTGATTTGAACCTGATTACTTGATATACAGAAACTGGTAGATATTTCTTTTGGTCTGAGGACATCATGAAAAAAAAAAAAAATTAGGTGGAGGAACCTCTGCTGTGCACGCAAGTGTCTCCATGTCACAGGGGCACGTGTCCGATGCGCTAACTTGGTGTCGCTCTGCTGCCGGAGCGCGCGCGTCCCCGTGTTACCCGGGGACACCAGGGTCCCTGCAGGATTTACCATCGAGTCACGGGGCAGCAGGAACAGCGGCGTTGAGAGCACGGGCTCCGGAGGCAGATCCTGGGACACCAACTTAGCCTTCTCAGGCCCCTGGTTGCCTTAAAACGTGGCCAAGATGCCCACGTCCCTGGGTTGCGCTGAGCACCGCGCGACGGCCATCGCCAAGGGCACTTGCATGTCTTTGAAAAACAAACTTCTTTTTCAAGGACCTGAAATGCTTGGAACAGCCCCTGGTACAGAGGAAACCCTCTGTAAATGTTAGGTATCACTTATTTATTTCGGTTCCACTGTGGAGCGCGCGGCCATTGGGATTCCAAGCTCCACTTTGCTTGGAAACGAGGCCGGAGTGCGGCTGGAGATGGTGCTCCTGGGTCCCCTGCTGGCCGGGAGTTAAACTTCCTGCCCCAGCAGGGGGAAAACAAAACAAAACCAAACAAAACCAAACACGACTTCCAATGTCCTTGGCTAGCAACTTCCCCTACGTGCTCCCGTCTCTCCGGAAGGGGCCGACTGGGTGCAGATTCGCTTTGGACACGGGAAAGCGGCCCAGATACCTGGTCCCTCTCCGGCGCCGTCCTCACTACACCGAAGGCGATGTTCAGAAAACGGCTCATCCTCCTCCTGGGCCTACTTTCCCCCCGTCATCCCTGAAGAAGGAAGACCGCCCGACCAACTCCCCAGCCTGCCACTCCCCGGGGCGCCTCCACACAGGGGCCCGCTTCTGCTCTACGCCTCGGCGGCCCCGAGGTCACGGCCCCGGCCCGGGCGGCCCCCAGGGCCCGCCCCGCCCGCTCTGCCGCCGGCGCCCCAGCCCACACCTGCAGCATCTCCTGGCAGAAGGCGCGCACCGAGCGCAGCGACGCGAGGTCCAGCTCCCGGACGACGAGCTCGCCGAGCCCGCCGGCGTCCGGGTCCTCGGCCCGGCGGAGGTCGCGGCGGAGCTCCCCCGCCGCCTGCTCGGCGCGCTCGCGGTCCCGGCAGCCCATGATCACCCGCGCCCCCATGCGCAGCAGCTCGGCGGCCGTGGCGCGGCCCAGGCCGCTGTTGGCGCCGGTGATCAGCACTGTCTTCCCCTGCATGAGGCCCGCGTCCCCGCCTCCGTGCCGCCGCTGGGCGCTGGCTCCTACGAACCGCCGGGCTGCCAACCACAGGGCCCCACCCACTGCGGCCAGTAACGCGGCCACTGTGGCCAGTGCCATAGCCACGCGGACGAAGGCCCATCGCCCCCGGCGCGGGACTTCCGGAGGCCGGGTGCCCCGCAGGTTGAGGCTGCCACCTGTTCCCGAAGACCTCTGGGGCGCAGCCTGTAGTCCCCGACAGAGCGCCGTGGGGCATGCTGGGACTTGTAGTTTCCCTCCGGGGAGCCTCTGATTGGTTATAAGAGGACCCCTCCTTAGGTCGTGGCATCCCGCGGAGCCGGCTTCCAGCGCGAGTGGAGGGTGAGCACGGGTCCCAGGTGTTCTGGCGGCTGCGTTTCCTCCCCGTGGACCTCCCAGAGCGGGGGTTGTGCATGCCTGTTGAATACTACGAGTTTATACACCCCTCTGTAGGCTGGTTTACAAATCCTCACTTCAGGGCTGTTTTAGCGGGTTTTCTGTTCGGGGCTCGTGGGGCTTGGTCCCCCGCCGTACCATTTGTTTTGGGCCCCCGGGGACTTGTCCCTGCCCACGGGGGGCCCCCCATCCCCAAATGAGGCCGGGAACTTCTTAACATGGATCAGTTGGAGGTAGACTGGAGCCGTGGTTGCCAAAGTTGACCGGAAAGGCTTTTTACAAGGAGAATCCACATTTCAGGGCCCCGGCACCAGAGTTACGAATTCAGTTGGTTCAATTGGGATCTGAGAATTTGTATTTCTAACAAGTTCCCAGGTGATGCTTATCTGGTCCCTGTAGGAAAAAGCATCCTCAAATGGTCTCAATTGGCACTGGTAGAAATACAGTAGGAAAAGGTTCCAATTACTGTAAACATGGACTTTTGAGCGGATCACAAGCACCTCCCACGCCCTCCATAATACTATTACATACATGTAATGATGGAAGGGAAGGTGCTCTGTCCACTAGAACATGCTTCAGAAATGTTAGGGGTTATTGCACATGGACTCATCTCCGTAGGGCATACTTTGTGACTTTAGACCAAATTACTCTTAAGTGGCCCCTTCATTCATCTACTCGCCCGTCCGATATGTGGCAGCCCCTGCGCCCTATGAGCGGCTCAGTAACAGGGAGCTAACTGTTGGGCACACAACATGCCACTTGCCCCAGCCCCGTTCTAGAATCTCCAGGAGGAGAGAAGACACCCACAGCCTGCATAGTTTGAAGTAAGTCCCTATAAGAGGTTGATGACCTCTCCCCCTCTCCTTTGCATTAACGTGCATCACTACCACAATGCAAAGAAAGAAGGGGAGACTGCTGGAAGGAGGTCTCCTCCTGCTGAGATGAAACGCAGAGGCGAGCAAGAGCCCTGTAACTAGGGACTAGACAAGGCACCAGAACAGAAATCACCAGGGGTGGTGACCTTTATTCTTCCTCCTGCAATTTGAAGCTCCCGGAGCCTGGAACACATCTGTTTCCTCTCTCTTCACTGTTATCCATTCCCCGTTCTTCAAAGCCCACCTCGGTACTTTTCATTTCCTGACCACTTCCAGCCCATGTAGATTATCTGTTTCAACCTCCTGTGTGACCCTCACTTGGCACGGAGAACAAACAGCCCTCTAGTGTTGGCTATCTGAGTTTGCACATTTGACTTCCTCTATGGTATTGTATTGGCAAGGTTTTCAATTTCCTCAAGGACGGGTTTTCATCTGAGCCTTGCTTGTAGTCTTCACATTGGGGAATGCATAGAAAACACTAGGTACTCATTAAGTGTTGTGACTGATATATTTTGGACTGGCTTACATCAAATTAGGAAGCAGATCAAAGATGTATGTCAGGAGCAGTCTTCTTTATCTAGAACCAGGGTGGAAGTTGCATGTGTGGGTGGGGTAGAATTGGGGGGGTGGGGGCGGTTGGAGAACTAAGAGAGGTGAAGCCCATGATCTGTTATGTAACTGCTGTGTAGCTTAGCATGGAGTTTAATGGAATGACTGATCTGTTCAGGATGGGCCCTATGGCCACGGAATCAGGAAGAACAATTCAATTTGGAAGGCTATATGTATCGCACAGAGAAAAAAAATATATATATAGCTTTTGAAGTAACTAAGACTTGAACTTGATTCTTAGTCCTACTATTTATTAGCTGTTATTCTTGGACAAGCTACTTAATCTTTTTTGCATCTTGGGTTCTTCACTGATTAAAAAGGAGGGTAACATTATAGCACATACCTTTGGTTCGATGAGAAAATGTAGTAGCATGAAAATACCCTGCCTCACCCCCGATGCCTCATCATGTAGTAGATCATGTTTAATAACCAATCCAATGTTTTAAAAGATGAAACAAAAATCCCAAAAGAATGATCACAATGGAAGTCCAGGATACTACATTTCATGCCACATTTTGAAGCTGTGGCCAAAGCTTATTTTGCTTTGCAAACATTGAGCCCATCTGCCAGGCCCAAAGCCAGGGACTTCAACATTGTTCAACAGGCCCTAAAACCACCAACTAAGCTTCAAAGAACCCTCCTTAGGTGGTTCTGTCTGGAGCGCACCTTAGATGGAAAGTGCCCTGAATGGATATCCAGCTGATTTATTTCTGATTGACTAGTGTCAGAATTGGTATACATAGGCAGGTAGAGTGACATTTTCATTTTACATGGATTTAAAGGCTGGGCACAGAGGTAACAGACTGCTAAAAAAGCTCTAATTTTACCTACTCTTTCTACCTTTGAAGACCACTGTTCTATAATGATGATTTGTAACAATTCTGCTCACCAACATCCAAAAATGAGCACTGCTTTGTAAGACCTGGGTAGGCTTCTGACCTAGCCCTTTCAGCATTCAGGCGTGCAAGTTCTAAACTTAGTCTAAGGAGTCATCATTATAACTTACACACAAAGGTAGATGAAATGGTATTCAACAGTGTTGACACCTCAAAAACAAATAGCTCTGACGGTAGCTTGAAGGTTCAGAATACTTAAAAAAAAAGAACTAAGTTCTGATGTCCAATCTTCTGAAATACTGATTAGCCTGGAGATCCACAAGAAGTGGCTTCTGTAACACCAGACTCACTGCTTTATTTCTCCTCCCCGTCTCTAATTGTTCAATTTTTGATTAATGCCATAAGGTACATGAGCTGCGATGGTGCCAAATTTCTGTGCCCCTTCAATGTGGAACATGCGGTCATCAAAGAAGATGTGGGGCCGTATTTTCACCAAGATAGGACCTTTGGGAGCTCCAGCAAGGAAAAGGGCTTCATCTATCTCTAGACCCCACCGGCGGAGGGTTTTCAGCACTCGAGCACCTGAACTGGCTGCGCTCCTGGCTGTGACCAGGTAGGTCCTGATAGGGCAACATAACCGTTGGTCTTTGGCATAAAACTTCTTCTGCAGTCTGCCTAAATCTTCCAGAAAGCCTTTCAAGGGACCCTGTAAAAGGAATATATGTCAGCTGTGATCCAGTGACCCCAATGACATGAATGCTGAAAAAGCAGAGACTTATAAGAGCTTATGAAAGGATACTATACTGCATGCAGTATTATAAAATCAATGGCACATGCTGAAACTCCTTGCATTTATGTGAATGTATTTCCTTATGTGGAACCATCCTTGCATTCCTGGGATAAATGTAGGATGATCATATAATTTACTATCTAAACACAAATAGCTTAAAGAGTGGAAGAAGTTTCTATTAAAAAGTTAAACAAAGGCAACACTCATTAACTATTGATGGCAAGGTGGGATGCTTTACATAAAGTACAATTTATTATCAGAAGTACTATTTTAATTTGCTTTTTGTGAATTGCACATTTTAACCTTATAAAGTATATGTTGTTTCATGCCATGTTGGCATAAATTCAGCCCTGTCTTCTGCTTACAAATGCTTTGTATATCATCATACTTTTATCTTCACTCTTTCTAAACACTAGTTTTAGCTGCAGCTCTATGGTATTGAGCACAGAATTGGAATGTGGTCCAATCTGAAAGTCTTAAAACAAAAGTTGATTTTTAGGACATTTTTATTTGTTGGTATTCCAAATATACTTGGTAATGGTTCTGTCATGATTTTTACTGTATTTTTCATGTTTAAAATTTTAAAGTATTATTCACTAATAAGTGTCTTTTTCTGTGTGCATATGTGTATATGTGTTTCTTGTAAGGCTTGGGAAGGTGTATAGTATTCCATTTTATTGGTTCCCTTTTTAACTATAACTTTGTATAGTGCCCTTAGCACTCTTTTTTTATTTTTATTTTTTTTAAATCCAGGATCCGTTATTTTTTACAATAAGAAATAATGAATTTAGGATACTTCTTTATCTTATCTTCTATTTCTTCTTTAGTTCTCCAGTTTTACTGGTTTACATTTGTATTACTAAAGATTCTTGTATGTACATTTATCAGCTTTACCTTTTATCATTTGATCAGCTATTGTGACTGAAGATATCAGCATACTTATTCTTCCTTAGACCGTTTTGCTCCATGTTTTTCCAGTTTTCTAGTTATAAAATTTCTATATAAGGGCACCTAATATGTACTTTCTTTTCTGCTCCCTAATTCCTATGGTTGTTTTAGTTCTGATTCTATGATTAAATATGTTCTAGGCCCATTTGTGCATTTGTGTTTCTAGTTATCTACATATTAACCAAAATCTGTCCTCTTGTACCCCACCTTTGGTCTAGAAATGACAGTCCCTGAGAATAGTATATGTTCTCAAATGTTGACCTGTTTTTACTTGAATGAACTCTGGCTGGATATAGAATCTGTGATTTATAGAGTCTTTGCAGATGATCTTGTAAGTAGTGATATTATAAGTCTTTTCTTTAAATCTTTTTTAAACTATTTTAAAATTACAGTTAATATTCAATATTATTTTGTATTCATGTCAGGTATACAGTATAATGGTTAGATCAAATACTTTACAAAATGTTTACCCCCATATTTCCCGTACTCACCTGGCACCATACACAGTTATTATAGTACTATTGACTACATTACCAATGCTGCACTTTACAGTCCCGTGACTGTTCTGTGACTACCAAGTTGTGCTGCATAGTACCGTCATCCTTTTCACCCAGTTCTCCAACCCCTTTCCCTTTGGGCAACTACCAGTCTTTTCCAATTTTGTTTGCTCATTCATTTTGTTCTTGAGATTCTACATGTAAGCGAAATCGTATGATATTTGACTTTATCTGAGTGACTTATTTCATTTAGCATTATACCCTACAGGTCCAGCCACATTATTGCAAATGATAAGATTTGCATTCTTTTTTATGGCTAAATCATACTCCATTCGTTTTTATGGCCAAGTAATAGTCCATTGGGTAAATGTACCATTTTTTGATCCACTTGCCCATTGCTGGGCACTTGCATGGCTTCCATGTCTGTCTTTTGTAAATAACACTTCAGTGAACGTAGGGGTGCATATATTCTTTCGAATTAGTGCGTGGGGTGTCTTCAGATGTGTATCCAGAAGTGGAATTGCTGGGTCGTTAGGTACTTCATTTTTTTATCATCTTCTCCTTATTTTTGCATTTCTTACAACGCTGCTTTATTAAGTTTTTAAAAGTCTGGATAAATATTTAGCCACATCTTTTACCTATACTTTGGCAACTCTTTTCAGTGTGAGTTCTTCATCCGTTATTTGATTTTTCTGTTCTTTGTCTACCTTTTTCTTACAGTATCTTTGCATATATTCTGTGCTGGTTCTCTTTTTATTACTCATCAGTGAAGAAGATTGGCTTATCTAGGAGCAACTAGAGGTTTTCAGAGGAAGGTCAAGGGTAATATTTTAAAAACTGACTTATTTTCATAATTGGAAATCTCCCCTTTTCTCTGTTGCCATGGAAACAAACTTTCCTGCAAACATGGCTTATTGATGTGATCATTTATTTAGTTTTGCTTTCTCAGAGGCCACATATATCAGAAAAAAACTGAAAAATTTGCTTTCTAAAGGTGAAAGGCATACACATAGGTGAAAAAACTAACTTTTTTGGGGAGGAGGGCAACAGCAGCGAAAAGGGTAAAATGACTATTGTCAGGAGCCACTTGCTCACATGTTGACTTTGAAACCCAGGGAACGTAGTTCTCCTTTCTGATTTTGAGTTCCTTCCAACGGGAATACATGGAGACGGGTCAGTTTATGTCACCATATTGAAACCAGGTATCCATATCATCCTTTCTTTTATTTTGGGGTATGTTTTATAATCTATATATTTGTACAGTAGTCTAAGTATATAATTTGCCAATAAAAAAGATAGAAATATGAAGGGAAGTTACTTAAAAATACCTTTGGAGGAGCTGTATGATTTAAAACATTGGAATCTGTCTCAGATGTAGGCAGCTGGAAAGTATGTTGATTATATCCTAGCAATAAGGAAAAGCCTGATAGTCTGAAAAACAGAACTTTTTTTGAGCCTATTAGAGATCTGAGTTATCAGGGCAACGAACTAACATGAAATCTAAAGGAAAAATCTAAGGTAACTTCAAGGACAGATGAGATTCACAGATTGGTACATCTTTGGCCAAGTATTGAAGGAAGACATACTAGATACCATATAAGCAAGTGTGAAAAATTCAGGTTATTTTAGAGAGCAAACTGATAAAGGCTTATGATAATGATAAAGGCTCGTTAGCCTAAGTATGGGCTAATGAGACCACAGAAGTCCTGGAAGCTGCTGACACAAGGAATATACACTCCTGCCCAGGCTTTTGCCCCGTGGGCCTCACTAGTTGCTTCTGAGGAAGTCTGCAGGCAGGGTGGGAGGTGAAGGAATACAGTCCTCCATAGTGCAGGCTTGGAGGAGAAGAGCAGCTGCCACCATGGTGAGAAGAGACTGACACTTCGCCTTGTCTCGTATTTCCTAAGGAACAAAAGTCTTCAACTGCTGAAAGAAAAACTTCAAACACTGGTACCTCACCCTTCTGCTCCTCCCCAGGGCTCAGGCAAAGATCCACAACCAAAAGGGAAGGGGAAAGGAAAACTCTCCCCTCTTGGGGAAGGGACAGGAGACTGTCATGGACCCAGACCGTTGGATAGCTCCTGTCACTGGAGAAAAGGCAACATCAAGGATGAAACTTCACTGTAAGGCCTAGGGAGCTACAGGAGCCGCCTTAGATTGGGGCTGAACAAGGACACCAGAGAATGTCCTCCCCGCACCATCAAGCTAGCAGCAGAGACAAATAATGACATTTGGCAGAGGGGTGAGCATGTGGAGACCACGTCTGAGGCAGGGGCACGAAGGGAAGGTCCACGGTGACAGAGGAAGAGGAGTGCTGTGGTGCACCTCCCAGTGTCCTACCTGAGGAGTGAAGCCTGCAGAGAAGGGAAGGTGACAGTGGCAACAATAAAAGTGGCATAGCCATTCAAACTCCAGATTTAATTGCTTCAATCCATCACATTAATTGTTAGCAGAAGCGGACATAGGCCTATAACCAGGCAAAAATACTATTTACCGAAACCTCTATTGTCTACACACTATGATTGGAAATTAATCAAAGAATTCTGAGACTACACTGAAATAAAACAATCAACTTTTAAGACAAAGTAATTAACAGCAGGAAAATCAGTGATTTAGATGTCATAAATATGAGAGAGAATTGCAAATAACTATGATTAGTATCTTAAGTGAAAGGTGGATTAATTGAAAGGTGGATGACACACGTGAGTGGATTTGTAATTTCAGCAAAGAGGTAGAAAATATAAGAGTCGAATTAGAAGCTAGAAATAAAAGTCACAGTACAGAAATAAAAAATACCTTTGATGAGTTTATCTTTAGAGTTAACATAGCTGAGGAAAGAATCAATGAGCTGGAAGATAGTTCAGTAGAAATCAGCTAAGCTTAAAATAAAGACAAAAAAATAACAGGTTAAAAAGAATAGGACATTGAATTACTGTGGAACATACATACAGACATGCATACACACAGCACCATATTCAAACTGCTGAAATGCAAACAGAAGATCTTGAAGGCAGCCAGAGAGAAATAGATATTACGCACAGAGGATCAAATATAAGAATTTCAAACAATTTGTTTTCAGAATCTATGCAAATTAGAAGACTATCTTTAATGAAGATAGTCTTAATGAAGGTCTATCTTTAAAGAGCTGAAAAATATGGTAAATGCAGAAAGCTATAGCTAGCCAAAATAAAATAGTTTTCCAAAGATAGATTAAAGGGTTTTCAGGTGAATAAAAACAGTTTTTGATGATAGCATATTAATAATTCTGGCTGAAAGAATATGCATTTCTTTATATTTGCAATAATGAACTTGGAGATTAAAAATTTTTAAAGTATAATGATGCCAAAAGTTATGTTACATTTAGGGATAAATCTAACAAATATGTGTAATATTCATATGCTGAAATCTATGAAACACTGGTGAAAGAAATCAAAGATGACCTAAATAAATGGAGAAATACAGCATGTCAATGGGCTGCAGTAAGACTTGATGTTGTTGAGGAAACTTTTCCCAAGATTAAAATATAAATTTAACATAATTACAAAAATGAATAAGCTAATTCTTAAATCTGTATAAAAATGCAAAGGAATTAGAGTATCCCAAAGATACTTGGAAAATAACAAATTGGAGTAAATACCTCCTGAACTCAAGACTAACTATAAAATATGATAATCAAGATAATGCAATATTGGTATACCTAAAGCAGTACAATTGAGCATTAACCAATATTTTGTACAAATATATAAATTCAAAATAGGCCAAATTTTTTAAAAATCCCTAAAATAATAAAACTTATACAAAAACATAGGAAGAAATTTTCATGACCTAGGGTTAGGCAAAGATTTCTCAGATATGACATTAAAAGCACAACTCACAAAGAACAAATTGATAACTTAAACCTTTGTCAAAGTTATGTTTATGTTCATTGAAGAATATTGTAAGAATGAAAAGACAAGTACAGGCTAATAGAAAATATCTGCAAAACACATACCTAATAAAGCACTTGTATCCAGAATATATAAAGAGCTCTCAAACCTTAATGATAGTAATAAAACTTCCAAACACCCCAATACAATGAGCAAGATGTTTTTGCCTAGAATGCATGTGATGACAAATAAACTCTTGATAAGATGAGCAATATCACTTGTCATTAGGGATATGCAAATTAAAACCACAATGAGATACCATTATATAACCACTAGGATAGCTTAACACAAACAAACAAACAGGTAAAAAGCAACTGATAATATCAAATACTGGCAAGGATGCAAAACAACAAAATCCCTCTGACAGTGTTGTTGGGAATGCAAAGTGGTATGGTCACTTTGGAGAAGAGTTTAGCAGCATCATATAGAGTTTAATATATACTTCTCTTGTGACAAGGTAATCCTACTCCTAGGTATTTACCTAAGAGAGATGAGATCATATGTTACACAGAACCCTGTATGCAAATACAGTGGTTTTATTTATAAATGCCTCAAACTGAAAACACCTAAATATCCTTCAACAGGTAAATAGATAAAGACAATGTCCACAGAACAGAATACTTCTGTACAGTAAAAAGGAACAAACTACTGATACAAAGAATGACAGGGATGAATCTGAAATGCATTCTGCTAAATACATCAGAGTCAAAAAATTGCCTCCTGTGCTGTTCCATTTATATGACACCTGGAAAAGGCAAAACTGTAGGGACAGAAATCAGGTTAGTGGTTAGAGATAGGAGACTAAGAATGGCTACAAAGAGGAGCAAGGGGATTTTGTATGTTGGGGTTTTCAGTTTGTGGTTTCACAGCTGTATGTGTTTCTAAAAACTTAAAGATCACTCACTGAAAATGATAAATTTTACTGTATGCAAATTGTACTTTAAAAACTCTGATTAAAACACACACACAGAGTGCATGTGCACACACACACATTCACACATACACACACACACACACACACACACCTGGAGGTGACTATCAGAATGGTAGGACAAGGTAGAGATCAAGTCAAGTGATATCCATTACCAGTCATGGTATCATATTGGAGGCTCATAAGCTATATGGCAGCCAAATTAATCCTCCCCAGCTGTCCTATATGCTGACGACTTAGATCTCTTCCATAGGAGACAACTGGGACACTGCTATGGCCAAACCCTGTGACCAACATACTAGGAAGCCTTGGGTAGGAAGCATACCTCTTAACTTTCTCACCAATGGAACACATCTGGCAGCAAAGCTACCTTTTTCATGTAAAACAATGAGTAACTTCACTGCATAATGAAAGCAAATATGTTCAATAGAAATCTGTTGGGTGTTCCTGCAATAACTAGTGTTGGGTTTCTCAATTTCAATTGTTGAACGGGATATTTAGATGTTTAATGCAAAGAATAACTGCAAAATTGAAATGAAATTTAAATTAATTACCTGGGATGAGAAAGTGATATTTAATGCTATTTTAAGATTATCTTGAAGTAATTATTTATTTATTTATTTATTTTTTGAGGTGTGTGTTTGTGTGTGTGTGTTCTTTTTTTGGAGGTCTTCCACATTTCAATAATAGTTAAAGGCCAATATACAACGGGCTTTGAATTTCAGCAAAGCAGACGTATGTGAAATATAATAAATGATTTTCCTCTCAATAGTAAACTTTGTTAATACTGAAAAACTTCGTAATATGAGAGCAGATTTTCCAAAGGGGCTATTTAGGAAGGGACTATAAAGTTAAACACACACAAACACACAGTTTAAATATCACTTGCTTCAGTGTAAGGCGAATTAAAGGTTTTCCATTTTAAATTAGTCTATTCATATGTTTATAAATATAATAAAATTAATATTTAAGTTTATCTTAAATTCAAGGAGAACTGAAAAAAAGGGTGAATGTCATTTCTTGGTAAGATGCATAGATTAAAACTGAATGATCCATTAATTCAGATTCAGCTTAGAGAACATTTTGATTCTTCCGATTTTCTTGGGTTCAGAAGTTGTAGGTTTTGTTCATTCATATCATGTCTTTAACACTTCAACTTCAGTTCATGGATTGATTCCAAAATACCTACATATTCAGTTTCATTTTGATTAGGTTTTCATAGTTTGCATTTGTTTGAGGCTCATTATTTGATTCATCTCAAGCTGCCAGTTTTGCGGATTTTCTCAATTAAGCACTGCCTTTATTGAGTTTGAGGTTATGGATAAAGAGGTTCAACAAATGTTCACTGACCTATTGGAAATGACCTCACTATGTTGGAAACCTGTTATGTAGAAATGGCTTATTGCTAAGCCGTGAAACCTGTTACTCATAATTTGGAGGCAGTGAAGTCATTATCATAAGATCATAGAAACATTTCTATAAGGCTAGATAAAAGAAGGCTAATTAAAAAAAAAAAGTAAGCTGCAGAGGCTTCACAAAGGAAAGGGAGAAAACTACAAAAATCAGAAGTGAGGAGTGGCTGCCTAAAATAATCTCAAAGCCAATGAACAAATATTGATATCAATTGGGAAATAGGCAAATCAAAGTTAATTGGCGTTCCTTGAACCTACCTGAGCAAGAGATTTATTGTCCAACAGCGTTTCATGCTGAAAGTATTTGTCCATCCCGTGGTCCTTGGTAATATGTTCAGAGTCCTCAGAGAAGAGGACGGAGTCCCCATCAAAAGCCACACGGAGCTGCGTGTCACAGTAAGACACGTCTTTGGCGCCATCAAACATCGTTGCAGCGGCAATCCCTGGTAGACCATGAGGACTGATTAATACTCCTCTCGGGACCATGATGTTTAGTTCCTACCATTAGGAAAATAATAAAACCATCCCAGACCTTGCATTTCCTATACTATTCCCTGATGACTTCACGCCTCTCCACCAGTGCTGATCTCAAAACAGTTGTTCATGTACTGCCTCCGTTTTTATAAGGGATGGGAAAGTGTAACCCAGGTTATAAGATCACTGAGGGTGTCCAATTTCAGTAAGGTCAAAGCTCCAGGAGACAAATTTACAGGCTGCCACTTGTGGAAACACCTGAGAAAATCCCACAAGGGCATAAGGCACCCAACTGAGGGAAGCCCAATGGCAGGAACCACTAGGGGAACCTCTCTTTTAACTACGGGGGTCAAACCAAACCAATACCTTCTTTTATTGCTTCTTGTACTTTTTCAGAATCTGCAGAAAGATACAGGTTGGTAAGATATGCCTTCAAGTAGCCAATAGGGCTTTTCCCACCAGTCAGACAGAAGCGGTCAATCAGTAAGCCTGTTGTGGAGCAAGAAAAGTTTTATGTTAGAGACTACGGTATATTTACTGTAAATGTGAGTGAGTTCCCTTGAGAAATGTGAACGAGGTTTTAGAATTACCTTCTTAGCACTAATACTGGAAAATGCAAATGACCTTCTTAACACCAATTTTTTATATAGCAGTAGATGTGTTTGGTGCCTAATAATTTATGAAGCTCATCCACATGGACCTTGCCAATTTAGTTTCACAACAACTATATTGCAGGCATTGTTATCTTCATTACAGAAAAAGAAACTGAGGCCTGAAGTCTTACCAAAGTCCACTGGTTCATGTTGGCTCTTACCCTTCAACCACAGCTACCTGACTTGCTGCAAGAAGCAGTTAGCGTGTGGCTCTGTTTTGGGTACTGTTTCTGTAGTTCTTCAGGAATGATCCAATCGCAATACAAAGTTGTGTTAGGAATTGAACGATTTTATAGAAACAACAGCAAAAGGTCTCTATGTCCTGACTTGAAAATTGAAATGGACTTATGAGCAGATTAACATGAATATACCATCAATGACTTTCAAACCAACAACAATTTGGAAGAATAAAGGGCACTAGAAGTTGATGACACGTTTGTAAAAATAATCACCCAAACATACCGTGGATGAAAGTATAAACTGGTACAAGCTATCTAACAAGTAATTTGACAAAATATACCAGGAGATTTTAATAGGCTTATACATTTTGAGCTAGGCTTACTTTCTTTTGGGGTTTATTCTAAGGGTATAATCTGCAACTCTGATAAAGATTTATGTAGAAATGTCTCAGTGCAGGATCATTTATAAAAGCAAAACATCGTTCAACAATATGAATAATTAAAGAGTAACATTATGCATATAAGATTTGTACCAAAGTATTCTTAAATATATTAATCAACTGGGTGACTTCGTATAAAGCAGTTTGAGTCCATCACCTGTATGGACCAAGAGACTAGCCAAGGGGCCAACAACAGCTGAGATGCGAGTGTGTGTTGTGTTATTAACAAAATACTCTCATTTTTTCATTTAAGCTAACACGGAGCCGAAGTGGCACAAAACTCCTCTACAAATCTTTAATTGCATTAACTTAATGATCAGAACTTATGTGATGGCACTGGGCCTTTAGAAATGATGAAAACATTGTCCATCTTCTCAAAGAGACAACAGTTCACTGAAGAGCCTGGCTTATAAACATAATTATAATGCAACATAGGCAATGGCTGAGAGATGTACAAATTGCCTTCAATACCCAGAGAAGTCAAGTGACTAACTCTTCTTCCAAGTGAAAGGTTGCTTGTTATGCCATGAACAAGGCTGCATGAGAAGATTGGGGTCAATCAATTAATTAGCAGATTTATTAGGTAAATGACAGTGATTTTTTTTATGCTGCTACCTTTGATGGGCTCAGTGTGGTGAGGGATAGGTAGACTTAAACTGCCAACCAAATCACATAATAACTGTGCTTTATTGAGTAACTGACCTATACCAGTCATGTATGTATAAACCTTTTATATACATTCTTTTCATGTCATAACACTATGAAGCCTGCATTTTTGAAAGGCAAACATGTTTTAAAGTATGTCACAGTAAGACATCAGCCTTATAGTTTGGATAATACTAAACTCGTAATTCGTAATGTATCTTGATTACTTATAAATAAGCCCAGTTTAAACCAAGAATTTAAATATGCCAAATTTATACCTTATTTTGGCTTGACAAAACTATAAAACTGGAGGTCACTTAGGAAATAGGCTCAAAGTCCCCAAATAAGAAGTCAGGTAATTCCATAACAGGAAGAAGGGGAGCTTTCTCTTAAAGTCTCCTACTTATTGATGGAAATACCATGAAGAGACTTGAGTTCATCCAACTTCCCATATAAAGGAATAAAGACAATTTTGCTGCCATGAGCCTGGATTTGATGTGTGGGAGAGCAGCCAGGGAGAAACTGATTTTAAGAGTGGAAAGAAGAGGTGAAAACCTTGAAACCTTTAACATGTATCTGAGGTGAGCGAGAAGTTTGATCACACAGTGAAAGCCCCTGGGTTGACGGCTCCTTGAAGTCAAGTTCAGAAGTGAAAAACATAAAACAGAAATATATTGCAGGACCTGGGATTAAGACTTTGAAATTCACACTTGACAAGTTAAGTCCAGAGCTTTGGGCCCAACTCTGCACTGAAGTTAAAAATGAACATGGCCTCTCTTGTTCTGACATAGGCAAATAAACATTCCACACGCAGGAGGGGGTGTCAGTATCAAAGACACTGCATTAGTTAGGCCACAGTTAGCAAAATAACATGGCTTCTCTCTCCCAGGGCAGCGAGCTGTTCTTCCACATGGTATTTATTTTACTTACCGTAGTGATTGACGCTGTTTATAAGCCGCACTCCCACTTGGGCATGGTTATTAGTCATCAGTACAATATCAAATAAGTCCTGTTCATCAGGATACAGATCATGGAGTCTAGCATTGACATGCTGCAGGGCCTGTGGGTTACAAACATGAACGTGCGTAAAGAGGGCCAGGCAAGGTGGGCGCTGGGGATCTGGAGAGAAGGGATCTCATTAGTGTCAAATTCAAGCTTTGAAGACTCTTCACTGAGAGATTATAGCTCCTTGAAGGTGGGGTTCTGTCATTCATTCCTGCATTTTAGGCCTCTGTAGGACTTGAGTTAATGGTTAGTGACTATAAGGGTGATATTTATTTGATAATTGTTAGAACATTTGGTCTACTAGCATTAGCTCCGTTGGGTAGGTAGAGAGAAGCATCAGGCTTAGCCCTTTTATGCTTTGTCTATTTTTTTGTTTGTTTTGTAAAAATCTACCTTTCTTGATCATCTGATTTTTACAGTTTTTTCAATTACAGTTGGTATTTGATATTTTATACAAGTTTCAGGTGTACAGCATGGTGGTCAGTTATATAATTTGCAAAGTGATCCCCCCAAGAATTCTAGCACCTACGTGATACCCCACCTACTTATTACAATATCATTGACGATATTTCCTACCAATTCATACTTCATTTCTTCATCTTTTTCACCCAGCTGGCCAGCCCCCTGCTGCTATGTAAGCCTCACTTTGTTCTCTGTATCTATGAGTGTTTCTTTTTCCTTCTTTTCATTTATTTATTTATTTTTTAAGATTCCACATATAAGTGAAATCATATAGAATTTGTCTTTCTCTCTCTGACTTATTTTACTTACCATAATACCCTTTAGGTCCAATGATGTTGCTGCAAATGGGAAGATTTCACTCTTTTATATGGCCAAGTCATGTTCTATTTTACATATGCACCACATCTTTATGTAATCATCTGTTGACGGGCACTTGAGTTGATGATTATTTTTTATGGTGAAAAGTATAGAATGCTCATGAATTTGCAGGTTAACCTTGCACAAGGGTCATGTTAATGGTCTGTATAGTTCTAACTTTAGTGCGTGTATTGCCAAAGCAGTGCTTTGTCTGTTTTTAACAGGAGCCTTAAGAATAGGTGAATGGTTTCCTTCTGTGGTTCTCCCATGCACATAATACTTTCTACTTTCAACTTGTGGGAATGTCATCTATGCCTGGTTATGATGCTATCATGTAATATTTGTTAAAGCTTTATAGAGGATCACAGTTGCAAGTGCTATATATATCTGTATAAATTTAGAGAACCTTACTTGATTAAAATTATGTCCCTAAGTGCCAAGAACAGCTTGGTTTTTTAAATACGCAATGTTTCGGGGGAAAGTGAGTTTCATCTAATTTTCAGAAAGCATTTTATTTCTGCTGGCACCAGCACCTGTAGACTCATGGCCGCTGCTCCTTCGTGGACAAACGTGTCTGTGTTACAGGTCTCATGACTAGGACTCCACTCAGGAAAGCTTAGCAATTCAAATCCAGCCCCAGAAGCCCTTCCCCAGTGGTCTCTCAGTCTCTGCGAAAGCATGCTCTAACTTGGGGTCAAGTAAGATGGCAAGGATGACAAAGGTGGCTTAGGGATTACAAGGGAAGTTGGATGGGATCCCAGGCAGGACCCAGGGCCTAGGGACCAAGACAGCTTTGCCCGGTACCTTGACAAAGCGGAAGGCGGGCCCTGGGGTCAGCATGACGTTCTCATTGGTGAGCTGATACTCCATGTACTTTTCCAGACCTTCTTCCTCGTAGATTTTCCTGCCATCCATCATGTTGAAGAGAGCCTGGGATGACACAGCGATGGTGATGGCGTGCTTGGGTTTCGGCTGCAGACAGAGGCGCCAACAGGGGGCCAGTCACATAAACCAGAAGGGATCCTGCCTGGGGCTCATCCCAGGGCAGGGTGGGGGGAGCACGGCTGGCCCGGCTTGAGCCCTGGCATGTGGAGGCAGCCAAGGCCTGGGAGCCTCCCCGCCCCGCGAGGTCCCGGAAGGGGGTTTGGGGTGGATCTCCCCACAGCGCGCAGAGAGGAGGCCTGGCTGAGAGGCTGGGCTTGGGGCCGAACAGAGCGGTGCCGGGGTACCAGGGTCTGCGGGCCCTGCTCACCGGCCGGGGGCGTGAGCAGCTCGGGGACTTCTCGTACAGCGTCCTCACGGATGACCAGTAGGCTTCCTCATCGTCGTTCTCTTCTTCCCGCTGCCTGGCCAGGTCGGGCATACAGTCGCGGTCCGTCTGGGAGGAGTAGGTGGTTCTGCGCTGGGCATAGGATTTCCGTTCGGTGGGGGGCGTGCGCAGATAGTCCCGCGGCTGCAAGTCCCGGGGTTCCCGAGTGTCCCGCACGGTGCCGTGGCTGTGCACCCAGGTGTCATGGTTCTCATGCATCTTGGTGCTGCGCCGGCGGGCCTCGGGTTGGGGCTGGGGCTGGGGCTGGGCCTGGGGCTGGGCCTGGGGCTGGGGCAGGGACAGGGGCTGGGGCTGGGGCTGGGGCTCGGGCTCCGGGGGCGTGGGAGGACTAGAGTCCAGAGGGGGCGGGGGCGTGTGCAGCACGGGCGGCGCGGATGGAGAGGCCTGTGTGGATAGCTCCTTCGGGGACTCCGGCTGGCTGTGGGAGGTGGATGACGCTTGGGAGGTTGTGGAGCTTGTGGGGACCTGGAGCAAGAAAAGGGGCCTCTGAATTACAAGGTCACCTGGCGTCCCTGTCCTCCTCTCCAGCTGGAGCCAAGGAGGAAGGCCTGTCCACTCTCCTCTGTTCCATTCCTAGCCCTTAACCGGGTCCTGGTTCGTCTCAGCTCTTTTAAGTGGGGCTTAAAGGGACTGAGACTTTTCAAGGCGCCAGGTATTAGACACTTTTGTTAAGTGGACACAGACACATTGGCTTTCATTCATTTCCCCTTCTCTCCCCCATCAGCACCTTACCTGTTTGAGTAGCTGGGTCAAAGGCCCGCTTTCTTGCCCTTAGGCAGATGGCACACAATTTGCAAAGCTCCGTGGGTGACTCCTCTATGTATTCCTGCCCCAGACCTCCAGGTGGGCTTGAACAAAGGACCTTGCTTCACCCGCCTCCCTCTGTGACCTCCAGTTCACCCCATGAGCAACCAGAGCAGATGTTCCCACCCGGAGACTGGGCAGAGCCCCTGGCAGACAGCTGTCTCCATGTCGGCCCCCTGATTGAGGCAGTGATGGCGGAAGGGGTTGCTAGGCTGGAAGGGCCAGAGTCTCCCTTTCGTCTTAGGGCTTCGTGTGTCTGTGGAGCTCACTGGGATGGAATAATCTTCCTAAATAGGAAGGAACCTCTCTAGAGCAAGGACTTCTTGACTGAAATATGCAGTAAATTATTAAGCATCCATGCGTTACCGTTCTGCACGTTCTGGAAGTTGGTGAGAGTATTGGGTGAGCCCTCACAGAGACAGGTGGATGGTGGGAACACACGTGTTCCCGTGGCTGGGTGTGCGTCACTCCCTCTGCAGCCAACAACTGAATCTCCAAACCCAATCTCAAAATGTTTCCTTCTTATGTGGCCAGGTTAGTGTAACATTCCTCGATCATTTACCTTCTTTCTTGACTTTTCTATACCACCCCTTTCTTAGTCTTGAGTACTCAATAGTTGTTGAATGAATGGAGAAATGAGAAACCATAGAGTTTAATGATTAACTGTATGTATGCCTTGTGGATGTAGAGACCTTGGGTTTCAAACTAGCTCTTTTCACATTATTGATGTGAAATCTTAGGCAAGTTATTCTGTGCTTTTTTCAACAGTAAAATAAGGCTGACAGGGTGTGTCTTATGAGGGCTCAAGGAGCTAAAACATGTAAAGTAGGTCAAACGGGCTGGGAGACCGAAAGCATCAATAAACATTAACCATCATCATCATCATCATCATAATACTGTTAATGATGATGATGGTGATGATGATGATGATATGTCCTCCATCCTTTCATCTCCCTCTCTACCTTAAGACTGGTGGTCTTGCTTCTGTGTTCGTCTAATGATGGGGCTCTGGTGGATGGGCTTCGTGATGTTCCAGACCACTGATTTCGCACAACGTACCCTCGTGAATCTGTCTTCGGCAGTGGCAATTCTTGTGATCCCTTTTGAGGACAGAAGAGACCCAGGGGTGTTAATACCCCACCACCCCCTCCTCCCATGCATGTGCCTACAGACTAGCCATGTCAGGCTAAACATAGCACACATTAAGAAGGCCCCTGGCCACCATGACCCTTAATTCAGTCTTGGTCCTGTGTACTAGTCTAGCTCTGGTCCAAACCTCACTTCTGTGAGAAGCAGCAAAGTGGGGATCCACCTGGAAGACCATTCAAAACCAACCAACAAATCTGATATCTCATATTTTTTCACTTGTCACTCTTAATATGATACTTAGTAGAGTTGACCATTATTTCTACTTTTCCCCACTTCTTCCTTTAAGGAGAAGCCTGTTAACAGTTGCTAAAAAGACATATCTACCATTTTTTACCAGAATACAAAGACGAGGGTAGCTTATATCTACACAAGGTTGCAACAGAACTCCAAGGCAGCTGTGCAGGAGGGAGTAGAGCCCCCTGGGAGGAGTAACACGGAAGGAGACCATGGAGAGGCAAACGGAAGGGTTTCTATGCCCCATACCCTTCCCCTCACCCAGTCTGACTGTGGCTCCCCTACCAAATCAGTAGTTTGATCTCTGCTCACCCTGATCATGGTGATCTGCTGGCCCTGTTCCCATAACAGGCACATGTGAATATAAATACGTATTGTGCGGCAGGGGCCTGGAAGGACTGTTCCCTCAGCTGCACTAAGGCAGTGTCTACACGCCAGGTGACAACGCATGGGGCAACATCTCAGCCAGTGATTCGGATTGACTGCACGCCTCATCTGAAAGATTGTGCAGAAAATGGTCAATGCCATGGCCAGACACCCCTTCCCTCCCTGCTCTGAACAAAGACCGGTCTCCTCCCACAGGCTGAGCAGAGGAGGCGGCTATGGTTTCTACACCATATTTTCTATGTGAACGTGGAAATGTGAACTGCAGGGAAGGCAGGGACCAGCTTCTCCTAGCTTTTCCTTCACCTCTCCATGACCGGGCATTAGGTATCCCTTAATACAAACCTCAGAAGCTCAGTCTCCCAGAACTCCCTGCCCCCTAATACATTCTATTATGCTTCCTGCTTTTTAGTTCTCTCACCAACAGTAAAGAGGTCAGCTCACCTGAGATCTTAGACGAACTGATTTTTCAGATTCTCGTCTTTTCTCTGATTCTAGACTTTCTTTTGAGTATTTTGTTCCAGACTCATTCTTAATAGGAAAACAAAGAATATTTATTAATTTTAATCTCAGAGGCACTAGAAACCTGGGGCTTTGGAATAAAAGGATAAATTAAAATGAACATTTTTTTGCCAATATCAAAAAATACATATGAAGTTTGACATTATTTTTTGTCCTGTTCTACTAATAATGAATAAAAATAACACATCAAAGAACTATGTAAATAATTTTAAGGTAGAAATTCAGTGCTTTTAAGATTCAAGGCATGAGGCATTTATCATTTAAAAAATTACAACATGGGATATGTTGTAGGAGGATTTTCCAGGAGTTAACAATACTTGAATTTAAAGTTTTGCTGTATGAGGTTGCTCACACAGAATATCTTTTATTTTCTCCATTACGCTGAAGATGGTCACTCATGGATCTTTTACTTTTGCCATGCAGAATGGAAACTTCTCTTTTTTTCTTAACAAGCCATAGTTCCCATTTTCTGGGAACTATGCCTCACCGATATTAGTTGATTTTTAAAATCAAGGATATTAATCCTATATAGGTCCTGTATGGATCTATTGACAGGCATGCCTTGTGTTCATATTATCTAATTACCCATAGCATCTAGAGTGAAAAAGCATTTCTTATGAACACACTGACAGGGAGACCGAGTAGGAGAGCGCAAGAAGATAGCTCATTTCATGAACACCTATTCAAATTATTGTTTTTGTTTTCAATGGAGAGAAATACTATTGTATTGGATCACTATTTGTCTTATTTCATGTTAATTTGGTAAAGTAATGTGATCAAGATTAGTGTTAATTAACTTCTAGCTTAGACCAAGGTCCTTGGGGGCAGCCAAGCCATTTCCTTATGCTCTGAGCCTTAGACTTAGGAAAAATCTCACCATGTTAGTTGAATGATTGAGTCTGTGATGGTGGAGAGAAACATAGTTGTGTGATCTTAGAACTAATCCTACAGTTTCTTATCAACCACGCACCATCACTGTAAAGTCCTGTCAAATGTAACTTCAAAAGATAGTTTAAACCCAATCCTCTTCTCCATGCCTGTTATCATTGCCTTGTTTCAAGCCTCAGATCGCTATGGGTGTGTATTCTTAGAATATAACCTTTTCGTCAGGTTTCATGGCCTCAACTCTCCCTTCTAGACCCATCTACCCCATTTATTTAGAGTCATGTTGTGAAACATGAATTAAATATGCTTTGTTTCTGAATACCCTCTTCATTCACTTGCATAGGCAGACCAGGAGCCTTCTGGTGTATCTTGTCTACCTTCACCTTGCATGCCCTCCACTGTACACTTTATCTCTATGTTCTTCTTTGCTAAATGACTTGTCTTTGTCTATGTACCAGCTGATTTACTTGTAACCCGCTCTTTCCCTTTAATATTCTTCAAACCCAGCTCAGTGTGAACTGGGAGAAGTTTCCAGAGTTAAGTGTTTCCCTGTGGTGGCTATGTCTTTTATACATGCTTTTACTGAGCACCGCATTGTACTTTGTATTTTCTTTCCTACTAGGCTGTGCATTCTTCAGAGGTATCAACTGTGTTTTCACTGCTTACAACTAACATATGAGCATATATTCGATAAACACTGACTTATCAGATTCACTTATACTATATACTTTAATGTCATTCTTCTCCATTCTCCTTTCCATCACTTCCCCCTCCATTTTCTCTACATGTATCATCTGAAGTTATTGGATTATTTCAGAGAAGTACCAGACATAAATGGTTGACTGATAGCTACTTTCACTTGGCTCTTTGGCAGGATTCTAGGATGTTTAATTCACTCACCTTCTTTTTCTGTTTCAGAGACGTTTGACTCATTTCTTTAACTATTGAAATTCTTTGCTGTTACGCAGGTGTTCATCTCCCCAGCTCCATTTCTTGTTTCTTCTGTTGTTCAGTCTAGGCCTGCATGTGGAATGTCAAATTTATGACATCACATGTGATTCCATAGTAACAAACTAACTTTGAATGTGTGACTATAAAAACAGCAATATTATTTATTCATATTTGTGTACATCCACTCACAATTATGTGTCTGGGGCTTTAGGAATTAATATCTAAACAATGTTCAAATATTCACTGTATAGCAACATTAATATTACTGCTTCCTTCTTTTTAAATCTCTCTTTAGCATTACTAGGTCACTCAGCACATCAATCCCATTTGGTACTGCCAAAATTGATGGTCAACTAATTTGTAGACCCAATCATTTATTATTGTTCATCTTGACAGATTTGGGGGAACTATCTGCAAATTCGGAGACTATTTTTGACAGCTGAGAGTTTTTCTAAATATGGAGTTTAGACTTGAGTTTAGTTTAGTGTTTGGTGTTTCTTTCACAACAAGACCAATTCCTCGTCACAAGGTCAAAGCCATTTCCCCGAGGCTAGAGGCATTGTCTTTCCTGCAAGGAACATTCTACCTCTTGGGTACACACAGAGAATATGTCAAATCCACCCCTCAATTTGCATTTATGGGCTCCAAGAATGTTCTGCATTTTACAGTTCTGATTTTGTCTTCACTCAAGTTCCGTGCCAACCTATGTTGATCAAAATATCATGGGTTGAGGTAGATTCCTGGCCTCTTTTCATGGGAGTTGATAGCCTGGTTTGAGTATCAGGAAAGGTTTGGGGGAACTTCCATCAAAATCCTCTGAGGAGCCTTTTAGATCGTAAAATACATAGGTTCTAGGTTTGACTGCCTGGGTTTCAACTCTTTCGTTGCCCGTATCTCACTGTGCTCCTCAGCAGGTTAATTTTCATAAATCTCAATTTCCTCCTTTATAGGATGGAGATAATAATGGTATCAACATCAAATAATAGTTGTGATAGTTGAAATAATGTGATATACTTAAGACATCATAAATGGCATTCATAAATGATCAATGTTTGATATTACTTTTATTCATAATTTTGCTACAGCTATCTTAACAGAATTCAAATAGAAAAATCTTTAATCCCTATGACAATCCAGGAACAGAATTTTAAACTACTTATTGTTCCTATACTTCTACAACCCATCAAATGTCAGTTTGATGATTCTTCCCACAGAGTTAGTGACAGAGCAGGCAGGCAATGAAGTAGCAGTTGTGAACAGAAGCCGGAGAGTTTTGAGACTAGGATTCTACAAAATAGAACAGGAACATTTTACAGAGAGCATTCTCCCTCCATTTTTGGCATCTCTTTGATCGTTGTCATGGTTACTGAGGGGCATAGACCCAGTCCCTTGGCAGTGCTGAGAGGATATTGTAGAGTGGTCTGTGGGACATGGTTCCCACCTGGCCATTTTCTTGCTGTTTATTTGTTGGGAGAAGTTGATTTGTTGGGAGATGTTGGGATACCATTCAAAACTTCTGGGGCTACTAATGGAGAGGCCACTCAAAGAGACGAGTATGCCATTCAAAATTCACCAGTGAAGAATAGTTGTTTTGGAAGTTCATATTCCTTGAGTCAATCCATTTTGATTATCCACATGACTTAGCTTACTGTGGATTCAGAGGTCAGGCGGGCTCTCTTCCTGTGTGGGACCCTGGGGCGAAATGGGTTTGATGGATTAGGAAAAAAAAAAAGTAGGACATTTGTACGATAGAAAATAATTTGAGACTTAAAGGTAGTAATGGTCTATAAAAAATAAGGCCTTGAAACATAAAAGTGCCACTTCAATTCTGTGTAGATTAAGGCTCTGAGCTTTAATCCGCTCATCTGTAAAATAGGAATTAAATCCATTCTCTAGCTCTCAATTTCGTTGTAAACCTTCGATAAAATCATGGCAGTAAAAGCATATAGCACGATTTCGAGTAGGTTCTTAACACATGCCTCGAAGACAATTTTCATTTTTAAAAAACCTGCATGTTGAGCAGGGGGGAAGGTTAGTTGTAGGACTGCCTAAGGGCTTGCTTGAAAGTTGGGCAGGCTAATTAGAAAGTGGTGACCACTTTTGCACGAAGGCCGGGAAGCTGGGTGCCAGTGTGAAGTTGGGGCCTTGCTCTTGTTACACAAATCGTGAGGAGTTTTTTCCATTTTACACGCAGCTTAGCCAAAATGGTCCACGTTCACCCTTTTTTCCCCTCCATCCTGCCTTCAACACTCACTTTCCTGAGTAAAGTTAACAAATGATCCCATTTCTGCCCTTAGTAACAGCCATTAGCAAGAATGTTCAGCACTCACCAGCATTAACCAAACCCTAATTAGCCAAACATGGACTGCCTCCCCTTTACAATGCACACCTTTCTTTCCCCGTGCCTGCACGGCTCTCCTAAAAGAAACATTTGTGGAACCCCCCTCCTTAGCCCACTCTCCCTCACATCATTAATCAGCTGGCTATGCCTCATCCAAAGGGGTAAAAAAATGATCCTGTTTCCTGTTGCACACGGCCAGATGAACAAGTGCTAAGTAGGACTTAAATGTGTGCCCTCCTCATGGTCAATGGCACAACCACGACTGCACCTGGAACTACAGACCTGCCCTGGCTTTCGCAGAGGTTTTCTTTAAGCTGTCCGGTCTGGTCCTGTGTGAGGTCCTCATGCTGCAAGGCAGGCCTTGGGGAAGTGCCCCTTGTCCTGGGATCTTCAGCTTCAGAGAGCCCATGACCTGAGGGACCAAGAGGACAAAGAGACTTTCTCTATTAGGTAGTCTTAAAAAGAAAAAGAAAAAGAAAAAGAAAAACAACAGAAAAGAAAGAAAGGGTTGAGGTGACTACATATATACATGTTCATCATGTTGCCCTGCATGGTCACCATGTTGTTCCCTGCATGGAGGTGACAGGTACCAGGAGCTCCCATGTTTCTGTGATGGGTAACCTCTAGCTGAGAAAAAGCCCTGTGGTCTGCAGGCTTGGCCTTGAACGTGAACACTGCCACCACCGGGGGTCTCCGAAGGTTGCTTAACCTTACAGCCTGTTTGTTTCCTGATTTGTAAAATGGGAATGATAACAGTACCGACGTTGGAAGGAAAGAAGGAACGTGAAGGTCAAAGAAAATGCCTGGCACAGGACAGGCACTTAGGAGCCATCAGCTCCCCAGATCCCCTGCCTCCTGGTTCACCTGCATAAACAAATTTGAGGGACTTTGGGGAGGTTTTATCTGGACTGCTGGACCCCCTCGGGAGGGCCTTGCCCTGAACTTCAGTGCCCCGTGAACGGAGACTGGGAGGCTTCTCTCTTTGTTTTCTTTCGGCCTGTTTTTTATTTGGGGTCTGTGAGATTTCCTGGCAACGGCTCCATTGGTGGTGAGAAAGCATGTATGTTTGCTATTTGAGGAGCAACTGCCTGCTTCTGGAGGTGCCCCTCCCCCGGTGCTGTTTCTAAATGTGGGTCAGCCATGCGTGTCCCTCCGCGCAGTGCAGCTTCAGCTCCAGTCCCAAGTCTAGTCCAGTGTGGATTCTGTATTTTTAGTGATGTGGACAAAATGGGCTTTTTTGACATTTTTCAGCTTTCAGAAGTTTGGTGTCAAGATTGATCGACTTCCCTTTCTTTTTTGGTTTTTCCCCTTGGCTGTCTCTTCCTCTTCCCCAGTAAAATAACAAAGCTTCCGTCTACTGGGAGTGGCACCCCCATTTTCCTGGCAGTTCAGGTGAAATCTTGGATTTTTCCCAGACCGCTGTGTCTTCCTCCCTATCACCAGCATCTTTTGCTTGCATTTCTTAATACCAGCCATGCTTTCCCATTGGCCTTGCTTTAAAAATAGAGCCTTAAGGGAGAGCCTGGGTGTTTCCCCCAGCACTAAAATCTTTGTTTTTTCATAATGCATACAAGAGAAATTTGAAACTGCCAACCTAGTGGCAGCTCTTCCCAGGATTGGATGCCCCTTGATGTTCCTATATTATCTTGTACATCCGGCGATGAGCAAGCACATTATGACACTTTGTCATTTATAGAAAAGAAGGAGCTTACATTCCTTTATAAAATAGGATCTGCAAGGCAACAAATGGATTCTAAGCAAAAGCTGAGAAACTTCTAGGTGCCAGATGAGTACTTTATGTCTTTATCTTATTTCAGCCCATCAACAAGTCAATGGTGAAGGAAATAGGAATCTTACTAGGAACATGCAAGTTTCATGGGAGCTAGGTAACTTTCCGAGAAAAAGAAGGCACTAAAATCTAAACTCTGATTGGTCTGACTCCAAAATGTGAACTCTTTGCAGTATGACTTTCCACCTGAGTTTAGATGATATCAGAGCTATGCCAGGTAGAAAAATGAAGGTGAAACAGAACAGAGAAGGTAACTAATAAATCTAATTCTGTTGAGGGGCATCACCCAGATAAGTGAACTCATCAAATAAATGGAATGCTGAATACAAAAAGTTGTTGTACTGAGGAGGAAGTGTGATAGTTCTGGTGGGACAGTAGGCTTTAAAAATTATGGATTAGTCCTGGCTGATGGCTCAGTGGATAGGCGCTGGCCTGTGAACCCGAGGGTCGCTGGTTTGATTCCCAGTCAGGGCACATAACCAGGTTGCAAGCCACGTCTCCAGCCAGGTCCATAGCTGGAGGCAGGTGAGAGGCAATCATTCATTGATGTTTTTCTCGCTTTCTTCCTCTCTCCCTGCCCTTCTCTCTAAAAATAATGAATAAAATCTTTAAAAAATTAAATAAAAATTATGGGGTAATAGAGATGGTGATATTTCAGATACTATAAAGAAAAATGAACTCTTCTTATAAATGAGGAAACCATCTGTAGATGAGGAAGAAGAAAGGCCTTAAAGTCACATAGGAAGTTACGATGCAACCAGAATTAGCTACCAGGTCTTTGCATTCTATCTCCTTCTCCTAAATCTAGCCACATTCTTTTATTTCATTCTTCTCATAGGTAGGTCCATCCTTCTCACTCATTTCAAGTCAACAACAAAACACTTACTGGGAAAAGTATTATACCAGATGCTGGAGAACCAACAGCAAAAGAAGAGTCTGGGTTTAGCAAAGACACTTCTGTGTTTCTCTGTCCCTCTGTCTCTCTGTCTCTTTCCAATGGATGGCCTCTGCCCTGAGTACAGACAGAGGTCAGGACACGTGAGGCTGGCCCTGTGCATTTCACACTCCTTGTTACTGCGCACATGCTCCAAGGCTCGGTGACACGTTATGCGGTGCCCATTGATAAATAGTAGGCAGAGAATGGATGAGAATGATTATGAAGCAGGAGAGACTGTCCAGATGTTAGTAGCTCATAATGTTTTAATTTAGAGCAGTGCTTTCGCCCAGCACCATCACCAAAGGTTTGTCTTTGGTTTATTTGTGTTATCACAGCAGTGACGATGGAGTTAAATGCAGCCTTTGAAGAGAGGATTTTGGGTTGTTTCATTTATATTCTACTGTTCTTTCATTAAACATTTCTAAATATTCACAGGGCCCGATTCTTACAAAAATAAATCAGATAAACCTAGGGTTCTTGCCAAGTCAAATATCTACAGTTTCTGGCAATTATGTAATTTCCAACTCTGCTGCAGTAATGATTGCTGATAAGTCAATCGTCATAAAGAGAAATGTTCCAGACCAATCTTTATTAGTGTGTCCTTCACTGATATATGCAGTCTTTTAAAAAAAAAAAAAATTTTAAAGCAGAGTTGTAACTTTTTTTGGTCCCTAGTGAATAGCTTCTCATCATAACAATTTATATCTGGATAATGTCATGGTACAATGTAGAAATGGTAAATTAAAACCCATGAAATGAGGCTCCACTGTTATTAATAAAAGCTGCTCTGGTTTTCACCATCTTGTTATGATGACGCTGTCCTCCAACGCCACTTTGCCGTAATGCGTTTCTGGAAGCGCATGTTGATGGGGCCCAGACAAAAGCAATATTTAGAAAGTTACTCTGTGGAACTTCTCTGGGAAAAAAAGAATCTGCGAATCATGTGCTCATTTAAATACCGCCTCCGCACTGAGGTTAAACACATTATTGATCAGAAAAGGCTTTTTGGGGAGAGGAGCAGTGCTGTTCTGAAGGAAGGGTAGAAAATAAAGAAACTGAAAATGCCAGCATGCTATTTTTTTTTCTAGAGTTACTACTCACCAGTTTGGTGCAGATAGACATTGTTTAAAACACTTACATTAAAGGAACTCCTACAGGCTGACTTTCCTCTGAGTTGGGAGTGCACATGCTGTGATATTTAGTTTGTGGACTATCTCATTTGTATTATTTCATCTGTTTCCTACAAGAGACCTGGGGCTTTTGCGTATGAGGAAGCCAACACTCACACTAGGCCCCGAGCAGTGTTCTCCAGGGTACTGCCAACAGGAAGAAGCCTGAAGACTCACCCAGACTTTCTGCCCAATGGCCACTCCCACCCGCACCCCGAGCTCATTGCAAGAGGCGGTGGGTCCATTTTTGCCACATAGCAATAAAGTGTTATTCTCCCGATGAAGATGTGCAGGAGATTAACCTCGCTTTCATTCCTGTGAAGGGAAAGTAGCCTGATAGAGTCACCTTCATGTAGATACTATCCTGTCACAAGACAGAGCAATTGTGTGGGTGAATTAAACATACTTCCCTACCTCACACTCATATGGCTTCAGTGAGGAGGGTGCAAGACAGTGGATTCCAGAGTCCAGAGCCCAGACTTTGAGGATCTCTAACAGCAGGCTTGACTTGCAAACTGTTACTGGAAGTCCATTGATTTTCTGGAAATAGTCCGTTGATGGAAACAGTACACTTCAATTTTTCAAAGCCAAGTGGTTCTTGTCTTCTATGGAAAAAATGCCTCTCTTTGCCAGTATCAGTAAAATAAATAGGAAAGGAAGAAAGGAAAGAAGGAGAAAGGAAGAGGGAAGGAAGGAAGGAAGGAAGAAAGAAAGAAAGATAGGAAAGGTGGGAAAATAACTTATCCCTAAAGGTTAGGAGTCACTTCTTCCAGGTCTCTGCTTCTTTGGGTATGCTGTAGGGCTGGCTGAATGGAAAGGTACAGCCACAGATTATTTGAAGGCAGTTAGCCTAGAGAGGTAAAAAAATCCCAACTGAGGAGCCAGACTGGGTGAAGAAGATAGGAAATAGAGTTTTCACAGACTCTTAAAGCAAGTGAGATGTATAATATTGCCAAGGTTGGGGATAAAAGCAAATATGCTAAACACAAATTGGGATAACATGGGCTTTTGAACAAAATTAAAAAAAAATACAAATAGTTTTGAAAGCAAATGATATTTAAGTTGCAAAAATTAGAATACAGAAAGCATGATTTCTATTTCTTGGGTTGCATCCAATTAGCATGAGGCTAATGCTATAGATTTCAAACTGTTGGGCAATAGTGCTTCAATTCTCACTTTGTATTGGTTCAATTGCAGGTGAACAGGGCAGTTCCATTGGTAAAACATGTATGATCAAAAGGTAATAAATGTATAATTTATCAGCTTGAGTCTTAGGTCGTTTTTTGTGAATGAAAATCAGGAATTAACAATGCTGCTGTGTACTTGCCCCTTTCTTCACTGGTTATAAAACTTCCTCCATAGCAAGGAGCATGTCTTGGAGAATTTTGAGGAGAGGAGGTTATCCAAGGAGGAGCCTTGTCAGTGCCTGTTGGCTGGTTGGTCATCTGGTTAAAATGGTGGACCCGCCCTCCCTGGAGGCCCTCTGATGGATCCCTCGCTTCCCCTGCCCATCTGGTTCTCAAGAGTTCAGTATTGTTGCTAAGCTTCTACCAAAACAGCTTTCCTGGAAGTAAGGCACCAAACAGTGAATAGCTAGCTACCTTTTGAGGCTTGGGGTCGACTTTATAAAGAATCAGAGCGTCATATGGCTATCGAAGTCTTCTGGGACATTGAGTCCTCATCTGTATGTGAGGCAGAGGGTCTGAATAGCTGCCTCTCTTGCTCCATATGTTTATTTATTGTTCATACAACAACAGAGTAACAGCCAGAGGTTAGTAATTATACATCAATTGTCCAAGCGCCCTCGTTGGCCTTGCCCAGCCTCTATTTTGCTGTGATCGCAACCTGAGATCACCGTCCTGGGGATGAGAAGAAGGAAACCAGGAGATGCTCCCCTGCTTCCTCCAGGGGCAGCAGGGATTACTAGAGCAGTTCTCCACTCTCCAGCTTTCTGTGCTTTAGGGAGGAACCAGCACAGGTGCAGCAAGGGCTGCTCTCCATGTGGGGAAGGGTTGCTGGGCTCCCACATATTTCATCTAGGATTAGTTTGGAAATGAGGGCGATTGGAGTCCCTGCTGCTCTTGTTTTATCTGGGACTATGCACCAGGAATGGGGACAGGGAGAGGTCTGCAAAAACAATTACAGTGCGATGCACAGAGCAAGTTTTACAAGCTTGGAATTTCTTCAAGTGTCCTCCCTGGGAGATTTTGCCTCTGAATTAGAAAGCTCTCATTTTAGCTGGAGGAACTGGTCTCTGGTTAATTCACTTGTTCTAACCCCTTCTGGAACTAGAATAATGGATATTCACAGCAGAGAATGTGGCTTTCTGAAATGGCATTATGAATAGGGGTACCAGATGGAGCAAATAAAAATTCAGGGTAGCTAATTAAATTGGTATTTCAGATAAACAAGAAAATGTTTCTTTGTGTAAGTATGTTCCAAATATTACATGGGCCCTCTCAAGTGTTGCAAAGGACATACTTATAATAAAAAAATTGTCTATCTGAAATTCAAATTTGACTGAACATACCCCATTTTATCTGGCAAGTCTAGCCATGAATAGTTAAAATGTGATGTTGCTGTTGTTCACTGAAAATAATTTATTTGATCATTAATTAGGTTCACTGGAATCAATGATATATTCAATACATGACTCCATTTTTTGTAAATTACATTGATAGGATAAAATATTTATTTTCTCTTTTATATGATGGAAAAATAATGGAGACATCCATAAGATGTGAATATGTATTCATTTCTTCTCTAACTTTAGGTTTATTTCATTTAACTCACGATTGAAGAGTAATACCTAATATGAAATTCTTTTCTATTTTATGAGGTTAATATATATAATAAACATCATGGATTTTATGTACTGGGAAAAGTGAACAAAAATAGTATTATCCTGATATTAATACTCTAGGTTCCTTGTGGAACATCTGAAAAATATGCAATAATATAAGAAAAAATGGATCTGTAATATTTCTTTTCTATTTTATAATTTTTGTGGCTACACTTTTTAAAAATAGTTAAAATTCTGCTGTGCCTCAATTTTGTTGCTTTTTAAAAATTTACCATGACACCATGAATGCCTTTTCATGTCATTCAAAGCATTCATAAATCCTTTCATAGAGACATACTATTCCTTTTCCTCATGGTTTGAAAATTTTCCTGCTTTAATGTTAAACCAAAAGGTATTGCTACATAGCTACTTGTTTACATCATTGATTACTTCCTTTGGAAATACTCCTGGAAATGCAGTGGCTTTATCTAAAGTGACATGAGCCATTTGTTGCCTGGGCTGTTACCTGGAAGCCACCCTGTCTGTGTCTGTTCCAGTGTTCTGGCTGGGGGGACCCTCCTGGGCACTTTCTTACTTCCATCCCTACTCATCCTTCCCATAGGGATAGGCATGACTTATCCAATGGAGGGGTTTTGGGTCAGTTCTTTCTAGTTTTGTTTCTTTCCGTCGTGGCTGGCCATGCAGAGGGCAGCTCCGGGTTTTCTCTTCTCCATGTGGTCAGGTTACTGGGGCAGACGCTGGCTAGCTGAGCAGGCCTACAGTTGTCTAAGCTATTTATGGTGAATCGAAGCTGGGAGAGCATGTTAGGAAACCCACTGTGACTGTTGGAAGATGATGTGAAGACACAGGGAGAAGGTGGCCATCTACGAGCAGAGGGGACAAGCTTTGAGGCAACCTATGCTGCTGACACCTGATCTCAGATCGTCAGCCTCTGGACCTGAGACAGGAAATTGCTGGTGGTCACGCCACCTGGCTGGTGGAGCTTTGTTACTTCAGCCCTGGAGAACTGCTGTGGTGGGACAGCGGCAAGATTGCGTGCTAAATCAGACCACTTCTGAGACTGCAAGCGTGCGAGAAGAATGGATTCTCCGGAGGGTCAGGAGCCTGAAGCCCTTTCTGAAGAGCTGGGTCAGCTCCCAGTGAGCGGCTCCCACCAGCAGCTTTGTGTCCCGTTGTGCACTTTACGAACTTGCGTTTCAACCTGTGACAAGCTCATCATAGGCAGACCTCCTGCTGCCCTTTCAGAACTCATTCCTGGTAGGGGTGACCACTGGCTACAGGCAGTGGCCGTTTTCCAACTGTGCCACCTGATCTCTCTTCTGTAAATTCCTGCTTAGTCACCTGCTACCCAGGGAAATGTTGAACTGTTCAAATAAACATCACTAGGAAAGCTAAGATCAACAATTTAGGCCTGTGTATTAGCAGTCACCCCCAAAAGAGAGTGGAGAGGCCCAGTCTTTTGTTTTTAGCTATACCATTATTATCCCTGACCATCCATTGCTTTCCCCTTCCCCATCCCCACCCCTGTCCCGATGCCAGGGTGGGTTAGGTACCTCCTCTCTGAAATTCCCATAAAGTTAACCCTGAGCTTTATTCTTACCTATTCCTAACATGCTGTCTTTATTCACAATACCTCCGTTGCTAGACCATAAGTTTCTTTAACTCATGGGCTGTGTCTAATTCACCTTCCCATCACTAGGAGCTACCACAATTGCTGAAAAACTGAGCCTGAAGAAAGCTCTTTATCTGAAAGAAAAAAAATATGACTTTTACCTAGCATCAGCCATGAACATGTTCTTATAGGCTTTGCGCCTTGTGAATTTTTTCTTTAGGCCACTTCTAATCAACAAACATATGTTGAATACCCACCATATACCAGGTGTTGTATTAAGCTTTAGGAATACAATGATGAGTGCAAGCCAATGGAATGAGCTAGAGCTTTCCGGAGCTTTCCAGGCTATCAGAGAGAGAAGACAAGGTCACCATGACTCTCACCCAAGTGCTTACTGTTTTAAGAGGAGTGGAGCAAAGCACCTGAGAGTCAAAAGGTGAGCAGGTAACAGTGATGTTTGGAAGGCTTCTGGAAGAAGGTAATATTGAGATGGATGAGTGGGTAGTGCGTTAGTTTGCTAGGGCTGCATAACAAAGTACCACCAACTGAGTGGCGTTCGTATCAGAAAATTATCTCATACTTCTAGAGCCCAGAAGTTTGAAATCAAGGTGTCAGGGGCTTGGTTCCTTTTAAAGGCCACAAAGGAGAATCTGTTATGCATCTCTGGTCTGGCACCTGGTGGTTTGCTGGCAATCTCTCTGACATTCCTTGGCTTGTGACACATGTCTCTGATCTTTGCTTTTATTTTTACACGGTATCGTCTCTGCACAAGATGTCTGTATCCAAGTTACCCTTTTTATAAAGACAACAGTCATATTGAATTAGGGGCTCACCATACTCCAATGTGACATCATCTTAACAAATTATATCTACAGTAACCCTAATTCTAAGTATGGTCACTATGTGAGGTACAAGTGTTAAAACTTCAACATATAAATGTGTAGGGCCCAATTCAACCCATAACCGATAGGTGTCTAGAGGCAGATATTATAGGAGGAATATAAGAGGGAAGACCCTCTTGGAAGTAAGAACATTACATAACTTCTAATAAACTTTTGAATTATGCATTTTCTGATGATTCTCTTTGCTACTGTTCAACCTTTTTGGTTCTTTGGTTCCCTCTGCCCAGAATGCCCTCCTTTCTCCAGGTCTCCTCCTTCCGACTCCAGCAGTGTCTGTTGAATCCTATCTGTTGCGGCTTGAAGAGGTACAACCTTCTGGACAGCCTGGGACTCTTCCATGCTGTAGGGCCCCAAGGAGCCTTAGTCTGGCAGCCACTGGGAGCTCTTCAGAACTCATGTAACATTTGACAGGTTGCACCGCTCCTGTGGCATTCAGGCTTATTGCTGAGCATGGCCATCTTTTCACTTGTCCTTGGTCTTAAGCTTGACTGCAGCAGAAAATCTACATCAAAGCTTTGTACATCGCCTTTCATTCAGAATAGTCATCAAGGAATCGTATCAATGGTAGGCAGAAGTCTAAGATGTCCCCCAAAGATTCTAACTGCCTGGTACACACCATGTCCAATTCCCTCCCCTTGAGTTCGGCCAGGACCTTTGTATATCATGGATTCCAAAGGTGTCAAGAGTTCTACAATTTAGTACCTTAACTAGTTCACTTTGAATTAATCAAAAGAAATATTCAACCTGGTGGGTCTGACCTAATCAGATGAATTCTTTAAAAGAGACCAGAAGCTTCAGAGAGTCTCTGCTGAGTTTGAAGGGGCCACTGTAAGTCCTACAGCTGCAAGAAAATACATTCTGCCTACACTGTTGACCCACAGAAACTGTGAGATAACAAATGGGTGTTGTTGTAAGATACCAAGTTGGAGGTAAGTTGTCGTGCAGCAATAGAAAATGAATACAGTATCTGTGCTGATTGTTGAAACTTGTGCAAGCTGGTCTGCAAAGAGGGCACAGTGACAGTGTATTAGTCAGCTTGTGCTGCCCTAACAAAATACCACAGACAGGCTGACTTAAACAGTAGAAACAGTCAGAGATCAAGGTTCCAGTAGACTTGGCTTCTGGCGAGGCCTGTATATAGTCACCTTCTTTGTGTGCCCTCACCGTGGCCTTTTTACTCTGTACCCATGAAAAGCGGGGCAGGGAGAGAGAGACTTGTTCTGGCCTTTTTTCCTCTTCTTATAAGGACTCCAGTTTTATCAGATTAGGGTCCCTCCTCATGACTTGTTATAACATTACTTATCTCTTTAAAGACTCCCATCTGCAGCCTGTGGGTGTCAGGGCTTCCACATATGAATTTTGAGAGGACACAGTTCAGTCCATGACAAGTAGGTGATGCAAATAGATGGCAGAGGTGTGAATGTGTGAAAAGTAGGAAATGGGATGCAGCCTGGAAAATCATTTGGAGAATAGGTAGCAAGACAGAGAGATAAATATACCGAACTAACTCCCTATTTAGCCTGGAATTCTTCAGGCAAGCAGGTCACTTCCTTTTTTCAGCTCCAAATGCCTTCACCTATAAGCTGAGAATTTAGGTGGAATAATTTATGGTGTCCTTTCCCTGACTTCCTCCCTCACCCAGATTTCCTTGACATCCCAGAGAAAGGTAGGCCTCCTTTTTCATGCATTTCTATAGTTTTGGCATCTCTGCTTTATAACTTTTATCTCATTTATAATTGCTCATCAAATGTTTATTCCCACTAGATATTTTTTTAAATTTTATTGTTGTTGTATTACATCCATCCCCTTTTTGTTCCCCTCTGTCCCCCTCCCCACCCATTCCCACTAGATTTTAAAGTGTCTATGGTCATAGAATGTAGTTCATTTAATGCTAATCTCAGGGCTTGGCACAATGCTTGGTATATAATAATTATTTATTGACCAAGTGAGCAATCTTATGATCTTGTCAGATGAATACACTCTTACTTCTATATGCTCAGTCAATATCGAAAGTAATCGGTGCTGAGGAATTTTCGACATAATGTGGTTTTGACCAGTTAATAAACACTGCCATTTGGAATGCTATTAAACAGTAGGTCTTGTTTTCTCTAATGGGCTGGGCGGAACTAATGGTGACCCCATCTGTGGAGCAGGAGGTCTTAGGGCCAAGTGGACTCCTCAAGGATGCTCAGGCAAGGGGGCCGGTGGAATTATGAAAAGAGCAACGTGGTTGAGAGGAACCAAGGTTGAAACTAGGAAAGTGGTTGCAAGTGACAACTTCAGCAAGTAGGGTGAGGGGAAACGTGGGCAGCAAGTTTTTAGACAGATGTTAGAAGACAGTACAGAATCAGCTCAAGAAGGGGGTCTCAGAGAGTGGTTCAGAAACCTAAGAGTGAGCACAGAGAATGTGCAGGCTCTCCAGTGTCATGTTCCTGGCGTGCCTGTAGGGGAGGACAGGGGGGGATTGGGGACCTGAGAATTACACAAGATGGAGGAGTGTTTATGCCCTAAGTAACCCCCTGCTGTGGAGTTATAGGATAATATTCTCTGATATTTACAGTGCTCATCTGAAAAACGGGCCATAATCAGATTAACAACTTTTACTTTATTTACAAAATTGATCAAGTAAAACATTTTCCCATGGATTCAGTGTTATGAGAAGGTGATCAGATTTTCAAGACAATTTAAAAGCAGTTTTAAATGTATATTTTAATAAGAAGTTCATTTAAGTGTTTATATGTTTTATTTTTATTTTGGGGAAACCAAGCATGCTTTATCTTTCAGAGTGCTTTATAGGAAATGGTTCTAATGTAGGTATTATACTTACCAGTTTCTCAGTCATAAATTACTAAAATGCTTCTGTAATACCATTATTTTGCTTAAAATTACATTTTTTTATGTCCTTATCTTGTGGGAGCAAGTGCATTAATTTCCATTTTAAGCCTTTATTTGATATTAAAATTAGAACTTGCTCAAAACCTGTGGTTTTATCTTGAATAAATATTGCTAAATTTTTATTGAGCAACTGGCTTAAATTTAGCTTTGGAAAGTCACCAAATCTTTCTCTTGCTCATTTATTTCTCTTGATCCAGTTATTTCCATTTTGTTCCTTAGAAAAGTTACTTCATTAAGCATCTTTTTGCTTCTCTGAAAAAATGACAGTTTTTTTTTTGTTGTTGTAAAGGTGGCATATTTTAAATAACACACATTCTATGCTTTTATATACAGGAGCATTTTGTATATGTATGGTGTAAATTGGTCCCATATTAAATTATTACCACACCCTCAATTTTAGGGCTGTGAAGAACCCTTAGAGGTCATCCTGTATTGTCCCTTTCAGCCTACAGATGCAGAAAAGAGGTCCAGGAAAGGTGAATAGTGTGTTTCCCATCACATGACAAGGTAAAGCTGGGACATAGCCAGAACTCTGATGCCATAACTCCCTGTACAGTGACTTCTTTGATATACCATGCTACCTTGCCTGTAGCATTTATTTTTATTTTATTTTATTTTATTTTATTTTTATTTTATTGTTGTTGTATTACATCATCCCCTTTTGGCTCCCCTCTGTCCCCCTCCCCACCCACCACCCATTCCCCCCAAAGTCAATCCCACTTGTTGTCCATGTCCATGGTTCCTTTATACTAGGTTCTTGTCTAAGCTGCTCCCCTTCCTTGCCTCTGCCACCCCCTCTCCCTATTTTCATTTTAGATTCTAGGATAGACTGCTTTCCTATATCTAAGAAAGCATCTTATGTATAGTTTTATGAAAATTTCACAATTAATTTTCAAATACACCAAATGGCTTAGCAGAGTCTGTAAATGGAAAGAGATATAAGATCATTTATTTCCTCTCCAACTTTTTTTTTTTTAAAGATTTTATTTCATTAGCTTAGAAAGAGGGGAAGGGAGAGAGGCAGAGAGGGAGAGAGACATCAATGTATGGTTGCTTTTCACCTGCCTCCAGCCACAGACCTGGCTGGAGACCTGGCTTGCAACCTGGTTATGTGCCCTGGATGGGGAATTGAACCTGCGACCTTTGGGTTTGCAGGCTGGCGCCTTATCCACTGTGCTACCAGCCAGGGCTCAAACTTTTAATGAGATTAATTTGTAGTGATGTTAAGAAGGGCTAAATATGGAGGCCAAGGACACTGAGACCCTGAGAACGCAGAACCTGGTTCTACAATCTCCTGCCTGGCACAAGTAGAGAAGACCCATGGTCACGTCGTTTGTTGTTGATGTTCCTAGTTGGGAACAAAGGTGACACTTGGCCGTCTTTGTGCTTCCATCCACCCCAGGTTACCTGTGCCATTTGCCCCTTTGCTGACACTGTCCTTGTTGTTCCCCTTTATTCCCATCCTTGCCAACCTTGCTGCAGCCCTAAAACTGTTACTGTTCCTGGAAAGTGCTCAAGGTACTGCGCCGAGAACCTTCATGTTTTCTAAGGGAAGTGCCGTGAAAGTTGCACATGAACAAGAATTACTGTTTTAGACAAGCTCATCGCAGACAAAGCATCCATGCTACCAGTTTCTGGCATAGCCTTATCGCTCACCATCCATCTTGCTCACGTTGGAGCCTCAAACATTTGTCTTGCCTCATGCTCTTCCTTCCCTCCTCATTTCCTGACATTTCCAGCTCTTGCCCAATACTTTTTGGTTGGAGGTTGCAAAGGTTACCACGTGGTCTGTGATGATGTCCTCAGTTGGACTGAGATTTATATTAAGTACTGGAATTCTACAGTGAGGACTTGATACTAGTATATTTGCTGGTCTTTTCCTAAAGATTTTGCTGTTAATGCAGCTGCCGCTCAGACCTGGAATGACTGGATAAAGCATTTAGGTCAATTATTGAACCACAAACACAATTTGTCTTTTGTGAAATGGAATTTCTTTATCGTGATAGTGGGGGAAGGGGAAGGAAGAAAGTCTGGGAGCCTTGAGATCAGAGCTGAGTAATGGCTGAGGGTTCATGTTCTTCCCTTTAGTTCATAGAGAAGAAAGAAAATACCCTATTTAATGTGTGTGCTCAGCACTCTGCTAAGCACACACATGGATTATTCCATTTAATTTTCAGAGTAACTCTATGAAATAGATAATGTATTCCCATTTCATAGAGGTGAAGGCTGAGGCTTATTGGGTTTAAGATAAATGTACTGCTTATTGCGTTTAAAATAAATGCCTTGCTTTATCACCCATCTATTAAGTGTCAGAGTCAGGATTGGACCCAGGTCACTCTGTGTCCAAGGATGGAGCTCCTCATCACTATATTAAATGTGACTTTTCCTTAATTTTACTCAATACTTTTTAAAAATGAGTTATATGCCCATCTCCCCTCTCTTTATCCACATTGTAGGAGACTTATTGTACGTTTCAAAAGTATATCTAGTAAAAAGGATCTTAAATTATGAAACAGGAATGAACAGCCCAATATTAACTTAATTTTAGATGGAACATTAGGCTAGATGGCCTCCCAACCCCCACCCACCTCTGACAGCCGGATTGCAGAGGGGCATCTGGGAATGGGCCACTGACTACTGACTCCATGACCTCCGAAAAGAAACCTGACCTCTTTGAGACCTAATTTCCTTTTCTGTGAAATGAGAATAAAGATATGATATAATCCCACTCCATTATTTCACAGATCTCAGCATTGAAACCCAAAAAGCTTAAATGTGCTCCTCCAAAGCACACAGTGAAATCATGGTAAATTATGGGTCAAAATTTGTTTCTCCTGATTCCAGGCCCAATGTCTTTGCTACAGAGTTCTGATAAACTCAAGATAAAGGTTGGGGGTTAGAGAGAAGACTGATTTAACTATAAAAAGAGAGATTTTTATATGCATTTACTTCTATTCCTGTGTTAATTTATGCCCTAAATATTATTGGTTTTAATGATTAGGAGGGGGCTTAGACTATATAATCCAGACGACCTGAATTTGAGACACAGATCTGCTACTTATTAGCTATGTGACCTTAAAGCTTAAACTCTGTAAGTTTTAGTTTCCTTATCAGTAAAATGGGGAAAATGGTAATAAGTTGCTAGTGGTTGGGAGGATTAAAGGAGATAATATATGTGAGGGCTTAGTGGAGGGCCTACTATACACCCATCATATCATACATCATAATTCTTCATGAGAGGAATAATGTGAACATCAAGTCAATGGGAACAACCATCCCATCCATGGGTAAGTTCATCCCATTGACATTGAAAAAACCTCATTTCTACTGAAAGTCAATGAATTCCAGGACCAAATAGACACATTGCATTTTTAATTAGCCAAGCTGTCCCTTGACAACCGCCTGCTGACCTCACTGACTGATTTAGAGAGCTTCCCTGAAGCACCCGGGTAGTGCTAAGTAGTGAACCAGTCCTTTGAATTCAAGTACATGGGTTTTTACTGAATATAACCAGATAAGAGGTACTTGTTGTCATCAGAAAGCCATTCCTATTTCTCTTGCCTTTGGATGAAAAATAATGTGAGTATAATGCATACCTTGTGCAGTTAGTCTAGCCTATGGGCAACCGAGGCTTCCAGGCAGAGAATAATATCAGTAATAGCAATACCCTAAATGTTTGAATAAACCTAAAAGTAGAGACAGGTCTCCTAGTTAAAGGGCTCTAATGAAATCATGGAGAGGAGGAAACAGATATATGCAAGAATGTCAGTGTTATATTTAAGAAAGGCCATGGCTGAATAAACTGGTTTTATAGAATGATAACTACGATTAAGAAAAACATTCTTATTTTTTCTTTTACATGAATAATTAAATACAGTAGTGGGTTTTTCTCCTATAAAGAATATTTTAAATGATAGAATAGTGGAAGTATTAAACAATCCATTCATATTGAATTCAAGGCATCCTAGAAATGTGGGCTAGTCTATTTCAAGTTGAAATTTTTATTAGAAGTAGTAAGTTCTACAGTTTATTTCTTTATACAAATAATGTTTTATACAAATAATGGCTTCCTGAAATCTGTTTGTAAATTCTTTCTGTTTACTTATGTAACTGTGTTGGTGAGAAATTAGGATTATTATTACAAAAGAGTAGTTTGATTATTTTAGCCCAGTGACAGTGGAATCTGGAAAGAAAGGAGGATGAACTAAAAGAGCAGTACAGTCAGTGCAAATTTTTTAAATGAATTCAATGTGGAACCTTGGAACTAGTTCCCACAGTCTAAGTTGATTAAATACTATAATAATACACTGTTCAGCTATAATAATGGATGCATAGTAACTGGCATGTATTTGGCTATGTTTGGTGATATTTTAAGAGAATCTATAAATATTCTGTGCTACTAATATGATTATTCCCTGAGTCATCAAAGCTACAAGTTTAGGAAAAATATAAAGAGAAAGAAGTAGAGATGGAGGGTAAGTGAGAAACAGAGGTAGAGATAATAGAGAGAGGAAGGAAAAGAAGAGAAGGAGAGGGAAAAGGAGGAAAAATGTGACAGAGGAAGAAGAGAAGGATGGGGAAGGGAGGTGAAGAGACACAGGGGAGTGGGGAGGAAGAAGCAGGGAGAGAGAAAGAGCCAGTGAAAGATTGAGAGAATTGCATTGAATGAAACTTAGCCAAGAGCATTCGTTGTTCACTTTAGCTTTTTTTCTGTGATCCAAAACTAAAAGCAAACATCCTTTGATTGCTACATCTCAGAAAGAGGAAAGGGCCCTGAATTGGTCACTCTTGAAGACTTGCCTGTCTTGAGAGATGTTCTAGGCTTTTTGAAGGGCCCATATATCTGTTCATCTGTCAGCACACATTTGTCATGCCTGTCCTCCTATCCAGAACAATGCTGTCTCTACTTGCCTTTTGTGTCTTAACTATTTTCATTGCTGTGTAAATATTTCATGATTTGGAATATTTCCACTTGCAATCATGTCATCTTCAAGAAATTTGAACATGCTAAGAGTACATGTTATCTTCAATTGTGATGAGTTGATTCATTACCAGACACCAGCTGGCCAAAGATAGAAGCAATTTTTATGCAATTAATCATGTTTCCCGCAAACTCTATGGAAGTTGTCAAAAATGGAAAATTATGCAAACATTTCATCCCTCACCACCATCTTAATGTTTGAAGAATGTGTCATGCTTCTTCAAGGAAGGTGTGGCATAATTTAAGAACAATGTAGATGTATTAGTGCATAGTTTTTAAAAAGAAGGTAGATGCTGCATGTGCAACCGGGAAGAAAATCACTTTACTTTAGTAGGGAGATCTATATAAGATCTGAGTATTTTTGGATTGGAAAATGATCTCCTTAGTTATGTGTTTGGTCTTGTAGAAATAGTAAGCTTGGCATTAGGGAGAAGAGGCTCTGCAGGCTGGGATGTATGAACTAGAATACAGCCAGGTTTTGAGCCTAGACAATGACCTTCATACCGATTGCCTTCATGTCAGTCTTGCACACATTAATGTTTCTTGAGTTAGTTATCTTCTGTGAAAGGTGAAAATGAATTACATTCATTCACCAACCATTTATGATATATCCACCATGAATCACAAACTATGTTAGGCATCGAGGATGTAAAGATAAATAAGATAAATTCCCACCCTTCAGGAGCACAGAAGATAAATGGATTGAAATAGGCTTCTAAACATGGTGAGAGCAAATGGCAGTCCTGGGACCCAGTCCAGACTCCACCTCTTACTAGCTGGTGATGCTGGATGAAGGACTTTGCCTTTCTGAGCCTGTTTTCTCATTCAAAATATGGGGATGACAATGGCCAAAATTCTCTGGGAATGTTGTCACTAAGGTCAAACAAGAGAGGAATAAAATAGCCATGTTTTGTCAATGATAATGTGCTAAACATATGGCAGGTGCTTTAGCATGGGCATAGGGCATAGTTTTGGGTTGATAAACCCAGTTCAAATATCAGCTTCAGCACTTAAAATGAATATGAAATTGACTTGTCATGAAGACTTGAAGTAATTTACTCATTAATTTATCCATCCAACAATATCCATAGGTACTTACTATTTGCCAGACACTGTTCTGGAACTGAGATAGGAAAACTCCCTATAGTTTGCTCACTTCTGCCTGTTGTAGATACTAAACGTGGCCCTCGATCTCATGGTTGTTACAGTCTAGTCGGCAAGATAGGCAGAGCGCATGCGCACAAAATCGCAAGATAAGGGCGGGGACTGTTTGTCTAATCCCTTGGGGAATGATTGCCATATCTTTCCGCATAGGGCAGTGAGTAGGAACTTGATAAAAGCTTACTGAATTGAGATGTGCAGAGATATTTCCTACTTGTTCTCTAACCTCTGTAACTATGTTTTCTTCATCGTTGATTACACAGTTGTTCTTGAACAAAAATAGTGAGTGAATTTATAAATTCTCACAAGTTGTATGCTTCAACAAGATTTTGAGGCCAAACATATTTCTAAATGCTGATCTCTTGGGGGGTCATTTATTATTATTTTCAAGCTTGCGGTTGATATTTGTTAGCTTCCAAGTGAATTCTTACTCCACATCAGTCCTGGGACTCCAGGAACAAAATAAGATGGTTAGTGTTAGACTTTGAGAAGTGCCCTCCGTGTCTCCCACACAGGTTCAAAAAGCCTTAGCAAAAAGGTGAAGAGTATGGTCTGTGCTCTTTTCCCAATACCTGCTGAGGTTACTATGTACGAAAGAAATATCAAATGGATTAAAATTAATTTTCAAACTATTTATATACCAGAATCTGCCTTCAAGACCTTTGTGAGCTTTAAAAGCTAGAAGCCCCTGGCTGGTGGCACAGTAGATAAGGCACCAGCCTGCGAACCCAAAGGTCGCTGGTTTGATTCCCAGCCAGAGCACATAACCAGGTTGCAAGCCAGGTCTCCAGCTAGGTCTGTAGCTGGAGGCAGATGAAAGGCAACCATACATGGATGTCTTTCTCCCTCTCTGCCTTCAGCTTTACAGAGTGAAATGTGCTTTATGATTTACAAAACTTTCTTATAGTTCTTGTTACAACACAATTAAGACAGAGGTTATACCCACAGCAGGATTAACATTTGAATACAGAATTGCTTAAGTATGAAGTGCACAACTTGAATGTTAATCTATTTTAGGCAATAAAAATGCACTGCAGCCTTGGCTGGTATGGCTCAGTGGATTGGCATCAGCCTGTGAACCCAAGGGTCACTGGTTTGATTCCCAGCCAGGGCACATAACCAGGTTGCAAGCCAGGTCTTCCAGCCAGGTCCGTAGCTGGAGGCAGGTGAAAGGCAACCATACATTGATGTTTCATTCCCTTTCTTCCTCCCTCCCTGCCCTTCTCTCTAAAAATAGTAAAATCTTTTTGAAAAATACACTGCAGCATTCTCTTAGAAGGCCCCTCAATGCTGGTCACAGAGAGAATATTCCCATTGATATCTGAATTATATTTCATGGAAATAAGTTTTAAGGCCATTATCTGCCCTCTTGCAGATGCTTTATGGAAAATTGTATCTGAAGGTATTTGAAGAATTTACCCATGAGTTCTTAGTTGAGAGGTTCTTCCAAAGAATGACAGGGAAAACTGGATGTTTTATTCTATTTAGTTCATACTGATACTTTCAGAGATTAAAAATTGTGAAGATTTGAGGATGGGAAGGTAAGTGAGCAATATCTGGATGCAGGAGATTCTCCAAGTCTGCATTTACTATTATTATTTTAAAAGTAAAACTAGAATTATATAAATTAAGAACAAAGTCATTGGTTAAGTTTTTTCCTAGGTACTTTATTTTTCTTGTTGCTATAATTAATAGGATTTTTTTTCTTAGTTTCTTTTTCTGATAATTCATTATTGGTATACAAGTACCATCATCAAAATGAAAAGGAAAATAACTGTATGGGAGAACATATTTGCAGTGATACAGCAGACAAGGGTTTAACTTTCAAAATATATGAAGAACTCATGACTCAGCACCAGGAAAAAAAATACAACCCAATTTAAAAATGGGCAGAGAACCTCAACAGCCACTTCTCTGAAGAGAACACACAGAGGGTCCATAGAAACATAAAAGGATGCTCAATATCACTAGCCATCAGAGTCATGCAAATTAAAACCACAGTGAGATGCCATCTCACACCTGTCAGAATGACCATCATTAAAAAATCAACAAACAACAAGTGCTGGCGAGGATGTGGAGAAAAGGTAACCCTACTGTACTGTTGGTGGGAATGCAGACTGGTGCAGTCACTATGGAAAACAAAATGGAGTTTCCTCAAAAAATTAAAAATGGAACTGCCTGATGACCCAGCAATTCCACTGCTGAAAATATACCCCAAGAATCCTGAAACACCAATTCAAGAGAACTTATGCACCACTATATTCATAGCAGCACTATTCAATGTAGCCAAATGTTAGAAAAAGCCCAGTGCCTATCAGTAGAGGAATGGGTTGAAAAACGGTGGTAGATTTCCACAATGGAATACTAATCAGCAGAAGAAAAAAAAAAAGGAATTTCTACCTTTTGTGACAGCATGGATGGAACTTGACACTACTATGCTAACTGAAATAAACCAGGTGGCAAAATAACAAATGACCTCATTTATAATGGGAAACTAATGAACAAAATTAACTAAGAAAAATAGAATCAGAGGCCTGGAGACATGGAACAGACTGATAGCTATAGGAGGAAAGGTAGAAGAAAGGGGAAGAGACTAGTCAAAGAACACGTATGAATGACCCATGGACATGGACAATCAAGAGGGGGTAGACTGGGTGGAGTGGGGCAAAAGGCAAAAAAAAGTGGGACAACTGTAATGGAAAACACAATTTTTTTTAAAGCCCTCACTGTGGCTTTTAAGAGCTTCCTGGTGTTGCCTGGATGAGGTTTTGACCTCTGTCTCTGCCCAGGTCCCCTGCCCCCAGCTCTCAGCTACAGGGCCAATGGCTGTTGTTTTCTGCTCCAGGGCTCCGTCCTCCTTTCCTTTGCTGGGCGGCCTGCTGCTGACTCAGTGCCACACTCTCTTCAGGTCTCCGCTCAGTTGTCACCTAGTCAGAGCCGTTTTCTCCGACCACCCTCAGTTGGGCTGTCCCCGCCAGGTCCCTCACTCTGCTTTCTTTGTACTTTGTAGCTCTTATTATCACGTGTTGTGTGCTTATTTGCATTTTGCTTATTGTCTGTTGCCACTATTAGAGAGTGCACTTAAGGAGAAAGGGATTTGTTGTTCTTCAATGCCATATCCTCATGCTACAATAGTGCTTGGGACCTAATGAATATTTGTTGAATGATTGAATCAATGACAGAAATGGAAGAATACAAAAGCAGAGCAGTTCCTCTGACTTGCTGAGGCTTTGCCAAGAACTGTGGCCACTGGGTGGCCTCTGGGTGGCCACAGCTGCCTTCACCACTCACATGGGCCACACTCTTTGCTAAGTAGATCAAGCCAGGGAGCTTTGCATGCTGCCGTTCTTCTGCCTGGAGGTTGTTTGTCATGGTTCTCACTGGTGGAGGGAAATAAGCCTTTGAAAGACCTGGTCTGATCACAAGTCCCAGGCTGCTTTGCAATGCACGCTGTTCACTCATTGATTTGCCCAACATTTACTGAGCACCTATTATGTGCCAAGTGCGTAAGAGACAGAGATGAAGGCCCTGGAGTTCCTGCTTGCAAGGAGCTGGCCCAGGTCTACTGGAGGAGGCAAGAGAAAAGAAAGTCACAGTCCTTCCTCATGAGCACTCTGATGAGGGGGAGGATGACATTGGGACGGGAAGTTGTGGGGGTGGGTGCAGGACAGATGCCAGTTGAGGCTGTAGGGAGCAGTACAGGAGAGCAGGCTTCCTGAATAAGATGACCAATGAACGAAGCTTTGGAGGAAATCAAGGCTTTTCCTGGTAGAGGCCATGGATGTCATTCCAGCAAGAGGAAGCAGCAAAAGTCCAAAACTTGGAACATTTGAAACTGAAGTAGATCATTCTGCCTGTAGAGTGAGGTACCAGGTGGGAGAAGGAAGAGATGAGGCTGGAGAGAGTGCTACATACTACAAGGAAGAACTAACTTTATTTAAAAAGCAGACTCCAGACATGCATATCTCTAGGCACCTGGTGGGCTTCCAAGAAACTAGGAGTTTAGGTGTCAGCTGCCTGTCATTGTTTCTGTGTAAGTCAGGAAACAAAACATACAACACTTTGAATTGTAGTCACTCTTTCATTCTCTGTTCATTCTAGTAACTTTCAGTTGAACACATGCTACATGCTATGTGGTAGGCACTGTTCGGTTCTCGCAGCACAGATTTAAAAGAAATATTTGATGGTCGGAACACAAAATGCTGGCCATGTCAACAATTTGTATCCAGGAAACTCAAAAAGCAGCTAAGACATAAATGCATGACAGGCTGGTTTCGTGGACGTCTGTCAGTCACACAGAGAGAGCCCTGTATGCCAAAGGATCCCACACTCAGTTTAATGTTCTGCTGCAGCTGTCTTGAAGTGTTAATAATTTTCGAACAGCAACATTTTCATTTTGAATAAGTCCTGCCAATTATGAGGGCTGAGGTGGAATTGCGAGGTTGCTGAAGAGCAGGGGTGTGCAAAGTCCCGCCTGCCTCTTTGTTCGGAATCTGGGAACTATGCATAGCTTTGCATTTTCAATAGTTGAAAAAAAAAAATAAAAAAAAAGGATAGTATTTCATGATATGTGAAAAATACATGACATTCAAAGTTCAGTGTCTGTGAAAATGCTTCGTTGGTATGTAGCCATGCTATTTTTTTTCTTTTTCATGTTGTCTATGGCTTTCACGGGACTTGGACATAACAGGAATTGCAACAGTGACTGTTTGGCCCAGAAAACGTAAAGTGTTTACTACCTGAACCTTTATAGAAAAAGTGTGCTGACCCTTGACCTAGAGATCTTCTACTGTTTAGCTATGAGCCTTTATTTGTATTCACTTTCCATTTGCTGTCAGAGATGTTCATTTTCTTTTCATTTATTTTCTGGCTCCAGACAGCGTAAGCTTCAAGCTCACCATTGCATCCCCAGATCTAGGCTTGTGCCTGATGCAAACCAGGCACCCCTAAATATTTAACAAAAGTTGGATGATGGGGGCTGATTGTTGTATGTATCTTCTGTTTCCCATTATGTTTCATGGCCTCAAGGCCATGATTACATGAGAGAGGACTTCATTCCCAAAGGCTTTGGGCCTAGAACGTGCTGTGTGACAATGAACGGGGGCCTGGTCATGGCTGTTTAGCTTAGTGTTGCTGCTGGACTCCTTTAGATAAATTCTAAAGAATGTTTGGAAGTTTTGAGATGAAAGACTAAAGATAAAAAGCAATTTTTAATCTTAAGGCTCAAGGCAAACTCACACACACACACACACACACACACCAAAGTATGTGCCATGTTTTCTTCTGATAAGAAGAAGAACCTGGTGTATCAAGGACACTGCTGTATGGTAGGGAGCAGTGTCTTATGTCTGTGCTTGTAACTTTCAAGTCTATATTTTTCAGTCCTGATTTCTCAGCTTACACGTCCAGTTGTTACTTGACATCTCTACTGGGTGCTGAACAGACAAGTCAAACTGCACAAATCCAACACTGAACTCTTTGATTTTTCCCTCCAACTCTGTCTCCTCTCATCCTTTCTGTGTCACTGACACTATCCCGAAAGCTACTCAAGGTGAAAATCATGAGTCATTTGGGGAAATGTGGTGGAAAACTGATCTTGGAATCTGCCACGTTCATTCCAATTCATTTTTAGAGATTTAGATGGTTGTGGAGTGAGGTCTGGCTGGGTCCTACTCAGGCCCACCTGGGTTCTGTCTCGGTTCAATAACTTGTAATTTAGCCTTTCCCTAAGTGCGTGGTGAAAGTATAGTCTAAAGCCCTGAGCCTTAATTTGTTCTTATGTAAAATACAGATAACAGTGTCTGTGTAGTAATATTATGATCATTAAAGGAGATAATGGAATAAAACATTCAGTATAAGAATTTGTTATTCAAGAAAGTTGTTCACCTATGTTATTCTTGCTCTCTGCTCGGTGTTTCCATAATGTTTTAACGTTCTGTTACTGTAGTACCTTTCAGCACTTTAAACTGAGTTTTGCAAAAATGCCTGCATATTCTATGATGGCTGGGATTTCTCCTATTATATATATGTGTCTCCAGAACTTGGTATGTATCAAGACACATGCAGAGTACTTCATGTTTGCTAGTTGTAGGAGTGGCTAAAAGAAATGCTTAAGACTTGATGTGATGAAGTAGTCCCAGGATAGTAATCATCCCTTTGGGCTGATGCTCCTCTCTCTTGTGCTGTTATTCCTGGAAGCCAGGAGTAGTTTTATGGGCAGATTTGTGAGAAGTGGACCCTTTCTTCCTTACGGGCCTCTAAACCAGGGGGGCCATGGCTTGGCCTATGCCATTGGCACACCATGTACCCAGGGGTTAATGCAGGTGATCAGATAACCTGAGACAGATTCACCCATCTTGAGAAAACAGCAAGGCGACTCAATTTTATTGCTATCTTTAAAGTGATTGAAACAACACCATTAAAAAAAGAAAGATATATGTACGGTGATGGCCTGGGGTAAGTGAAGAGAATGCATGAATTGAATAAATGTTTTTCTTCTAAGGGACAGCCATTTAATAGGACTGATACTCCTGAAGTTTTCTTGATTGTATGGTTAATGGCTGCCCAGTTCATCCAGATGATTGCCAGCAGGCTGCCTGAAGTTGGAATCCCAAGTCTGGTAGAAGCAACGGGTCGACTTGGGTGGAGTGGTGATGGGTATCGCAGAAAGTGTGCAGGTGAGACATGGGTTTCCTCAGCACATCAAGGGGCAGGTCCAGGAAGGGGTTCCTCACCTCACAAAGAGCAATTTGAATAGGGTGGCAGGTGATGGGAAGGGTAGAGATGAACTCTGGTACGTTATCTCATTTCATCCTCCTATCAGTCTTCCATGGGCAATGATTCTAAGGCACACAGCATTTAAATAAGTTGCCCAGGTCCGGAGAGCACTCAGGGGAAGAGCCCTCCCCTGGCGGGCAGCTCTTCCTCACCCCTCTGTGCACCTTCTGCAGTTCCGCTTCCCACTTCCTCACCTGAGCGCTCGCCTTCCCTGCTGGTCCTGTCACCTCCGTTCCGACAGCCCCTTGCCCTTCAAAGCCAGCTTTCTCTCTAATGGCTCATCTGCAGTGGAGTTCATCTCCTTTTAGCATAAATCTGTTGTTCCCCTCGCACCAGAGACCCCCTTGACGAGGGTGGAGGGGAGGGGTGAATGGCACGTTTTACCATTCGTTGCCCTTTGCGGCTGACCTCTGGTTCCATTCTGAATATTCTTTTTCCGGTGTTGCAATATCCACATCCAATCACTTACAAGTGGATTTTCTCCTGCACCCAGGCTGTCCTTACCTAACTTGCGGAAGGTCCTTTTAAACCTCTTGTAGGAAGGCTTCACTAGTCACCCTCATGCCAGGTTTATGCTGTTTCTTTACATTCTGCGGTACCACATACTTCACTCTTGTCAGAGGACATTTTCCTCACTGTTGACACTTCCAGTTTGATTGAGAACATCTTAACGGTAGGCGCTACGACCAATTCCATTTGCTTTTTCCAGTGCTTTGCATAGGGCCAGGCTCATAATAGGCATGTAGTAAATGCTAATGAAAAAAATAACTTGCCTTTAATTTATTTATTTAACAAAAGTTATAGCTTACCTGTATGTTGATAGCCCTATGGTAGACTTTGAGAATGCTAAGAATAAAAAATAATAAAATATAAGCCCTGGATGGTGGTGCAGTGGGTAAGGTGCCTGCCTGAGAACCCAAAGGTCGCTGGTTCGATTCCCAGCCAGGGCACATAACCAGGTTGCAAGCCAGGTCTCCAGCCAGGTCTGGAACTGGAGGCAGGTGAAAGGCAACCATACATTGATATTTCCCTCCCTCTCTGCCTCTCTTCCTTCCCCTCTCTCTAAAAATAATAAAATCTTAAAAAATAATAAAAATAAAATATAGTCAGTGTTCTTCAATAACTCATAGACTAGGTATAGAAACATATTTGAACAAATAAGTATATTAATGTGCAATCAATTAACGTAGATGAATGTGCATTACCATGGGAGCTCAGAGGAAAGTACTGATTCTGTACTACAGAGCACATTTCATCCCACAGCCTGAGCACCATGTTTTGCACTTGGAGATCAGTAAGTTATTCTATAGTGAGTGATAGCATTGGTTCTCATGCCAATGTATTGGGTGGGCCAAAAAGTCTATTGTGTTATTTTCTGTACAGTGGCTCTAGTAGTGTTTAGTTGTCTTTAACTTCATTCAAACCATATTGTTAGATTGCATTGTGATAGCTGTCGTATCAGCATGCATGAAAAAAATACATCAAAGTTGGCGAATTTTTGTGCAGCCATTTTAATATTGAAAATGGAAGAAAACACGATATTGTCAGCATTTTCTGCTTTATTATTTTAAGAAGGGTAAAAATATAACTGAAATGCAGAAAATTTGTGCAGTATATGGAGAAAAGCTGTGACAGATCGAATATGTCAAAGTGGTTTGCAGAGTTTCTTGGTACTATTGACATTTTGGCCAAATAACTCTTTAAAAAATATATTTATTGTTGTTGTATTCTTTGTTTGGGGGCTATCTTATGCATTGGAAGATGTTTAGTAGTACCCTTTGCCTCTACCGATAGTGGGAGATAGCTGACATATTTTAAAATATCCAAATCAATAAAGTTATTGATGAAAAGTTAAAAATGTGTGCTTATTTTATAGAAAAAACATAATGAACTTTTTGGCCAACCCATTACCTAGGTACAAACCTTGCTATGTGAGCTTAGGAAAGTTAGTGACTGTCTCTGTGCTTCAGTTCCTTCCTTTGCCAAATGTGGGTAATAATGCAGCTACTTACCTCATTGTCGGGAGGATGAAATGTGATAATGTGTTAGAACAGCGTCTCATGCTCAGTAAATGCTAGCTTTATCAGTATTTTTATTACCGTTAGTATCGTGGTCCTCAGGAAACCAGCCATCTGTGTAGCTCCAAGATGAACCTTTTGGAAAGTGCTAGAAGCCAAACCAGCAGCTCCAGTCCTGCATGGACGTGGCTTAGAGATTTGCGATTAGGGCACATGATAAAGGAAAGAAATTGGGATCCCACCTGAGCTCCCCTGGGGGATCATGCATTTTAAAGGGTTGAAAAGGTAGCAAGTAAACAACAAAGACACCCTAGAATTTGCTGCTGAACGGAACAGAGAGACAGCGGGAGCTGTCCTAGGAGCTGGAGCAAGGAAAGAAACAGTTCTTTCCCCCAACCTAATAGCAGAACTATCATGCTGCAGTTCGCTGTTCTCATCTAGATGAGAAAAACAGACTCTGAAGCCTTCCAGGACTTTGAATGGTTAGCAAAGATGTGAACCTGATGAAGTCCCCTGCTCCTGCTTTGCAGCCTCATTAGGCTTTCTCCTGGAATTTTCCACATCCCTCTTCACTCAGAGACTGGTGCACACAGGCCTGGCTCGTCAAAGCCAACGCCGGCACATGGTCCCTTCTGGGAATTTTCACCAGTTCCTGAATACCTGGTCCAGCCCCTCATGTCATCCCCTGGCCACCCTTCACGTCTTGGAAGTTGCCTTTTTACAGCCTTGAATCAATTCCCACATTTAGAATCCCTCATTTTTTTCTTTATATCTTCAGAGTTTGCACATTTATTTCATTCCAGGGATGGAACAATCTGTATGACAAATCTGTCTTGCTTGAAGAGAGATCCTCTTGGTAGCAAACTCCCTCTGGGCCATCCTAATATTCTTAGTTTCTTCTTGATTTAGGGTCTGTCATTGTACATGTGGACCCATTGTTCTCAGAGAGTAATCTGATACTCTCAGGCAACCCCAAACACCTTCTCTGGCTGCCTCCCCATTTCTCTCTCCCTGTTCTCACCCCGCAGCCTCCAAGGACTAACTCCACACATTTCCCCACACTTCTTGGCCTAGCATTTGCTCTACTCCCCCATCTGGCCTCCCCCTGGCCCCTCCTGGTGACCTCAGGCTGTAAAATACTACAGTATCTCTGGCTTGGCTTCCTTATCTGGCCCCAAATTCTTTCCTTCTCTCTCTATGACATTGAAGAAGAAGGAATGTTCATTTATAATATTTTATTCTCTATCTTTTTTTTTTTTTTCCTGCAGACCCCTTCAGATGACATTTTTACTCAGGCTGCCATGAAATTGAAATGTCCTTTTCTCACTTGCCCTCAGAGATGTGGCATTTCCCCAGAAGTCCTTAGATCGCTGCATAGGATGAGAAATAGTTTCAACAAAGTTGGTGATGGGCTGTATATCAAAACAGGGAGAAGTGGGAGGCACGGGCTGCTTTGAAGACAGTATCCTCCTTCCAAAATGGAATTTCTGGCACGATCTACAAGTTCTTGAGTTTCCTTTTCTCTCTATTCCCAGGACTACAAAAAAGAGTGATTACATATTATTTGGGCTTCTCACCACCACTTTCTTGCCCTGCCATGCTTTGTAAGATGCTGTAAGTGAGATCTGAATATCATATGCAGCATCAGAATCAGGAAAATGTGGTTCCCTGAACCCGATATGACGCCATGTTAATAATAGTATCTGCAACTGGGTGTGCTTTTGGGTATTTCCAGAGCACTTCCACACACATTCTGATTTGGCTTCAAAAACTGGTTTACCCCTTTCTGTCCAGGCGCTGGCCTCTGACTGAGTGGCTACCGTGTGGGCAGGAGAAGATCCATCCTCTCTATTGAATAAGAAAGTGGAAACTGACAGCAGTGGGAGACTTAGCTGTGTAATTATTTTTGGAATACAGAGGTACTGGTACCTGTTGGGAAGTGTAACGGGTATTAGAGGTTAAACCATAGGGGATTGCTTTGCACATAATTGGCACTCCACAAGTGGTAGTATTCTTGTTACAAGAAGACTTTCACAAGTTTTCTTCCTTGGTTCTCACAGCCACCCCTTGAGGGACCCTGCTGTGTCATGACATGAGGCTGGGTTCAGAGAGTCCTAGGTGGGAACCTGCCTGGATTATGCAGCCAACAGGTGGTGAAGTTAGGACTCAAATGTGGGTCATCCAATTTTACTCTTCCCCTCATACCACTCTTTACCTCTTAAAAAGTTTGTTTCTGCTTTGTGTATCTAGCATATAAATATTTACTGAGCACCAGCTGGGTACCAAGTACTGGACTAAGAACTAGGGACACAGACTGAAGTAGATGGAACTAGAAGCTTCCATCTGTGGTTCCCTTGGGACACTCCAGACTCACTCCTCTGCAGTTGTGGAAACGTGTGTGTTTGCAATACTTTGAGACCTGGATCTTTTAAAAGATGTGTAACTTATATTTCTTTTTTCGTAATAACTTAAGCCAAATACTTTATAAACCACTAAAATATTTTATGAACAGTTTATGAAACCAAATATAAATATGATCATTCATTTTAAATAGGGTTCACATATAGGTTGTGAGGAATTAAGAAACTGCTGACAGATAGTCTGAATGTTGGAAAATGGATATTTTCAAAATGTATGAAAATACATATATATATGTATTAGTGTATATAAGTGCACACATGTAGATATATATTTCAGATTTAACAGGGTAAATAATCAATTTTGTCTGAATATTTCACTTTATTTTTAGATAAATAAAGTTATTCATTCTTGTAAATGAGTCTCACGATAAAGAAAAGTCCACTTAAGCAACCCTTGGTTTATTGAGGTGACCGGAAGCCTAGTGATTTGACTTGGGGAACCGGTGTGTCCACTGTCATCACTTATTACAAAAACTTGGTGTAGGGAAATATGCCTGGGGGAGGCTATCTATAGGGAGAGGAGATTTTTCTTTTTCATTTTTCCTTTTTGTAATGGAGTTATCCAGATGTTTGAACAGCTGTATTAGCAGAGTTGTTTGGACAATTTTACGCAATAATATTTTGCGATAAAACTTGGGCACGTGACATGGCCGTTGTTTCTCCAAGCTCCTTTACCCAGAAACAGAACATGAATTCAAGGGGACTCGTAACTTAATGGACAAAATGAAGCCTATCCCTTGGAGATGTGAGAAGTAAAACATCAGCGTTTTCTTGCTCCATCCCAGACATTAATTTGAAGCCAGGCTTTCTGCTGGGGAAGACACCCATCAGGGTCCCCTTAAATAGGGATGCACTTTGATTGTGATCCAAAGGAGAACTGATAGTGAGAGATTAAAACATTTCCAGTGTAATTTACAGCTTCCTGCATTTTTTAAGGTTATTTTCTGCCTTAATGGTCAGGGGTAATTTATCTATGCCATCGCAGAGAGGAGCATGGCCAGAGGTTTCCTCTGCTGCTCGGAATCTTGGCTGATTTAAGGGAGGAGATGCTATCGCAGGCTGTACCAGAAGGAGCCAAAGCCTGTAGGTTTCATGCGGCAGCCACGTCTGTCCATGTATGTTGACAGCTCGTACAGGCAGTATTTCTGAGCTCTCGATCCAGGTATTATAATAATAACACCACCACCACAACATTAACAATAAGGATAGAAGAAGAAGAGGAGAGGAGGAAGTGGAATTGCTACTGCACCAGTAGTGCTAAGATTAACATCAGCAACTAATACTACCAAGACTCTGTAATTCTAGTATGCACATTAACTAGATTACACTCAGCAAGGTTTTTCAGTGTTCACCATGTGCCGAACATTGTGCTGGACACAGAAAGTTTAGATAGATGAATCGGATTCACTCCCACATGGTCTAGTTGGGAGATTCTCCTATGGGAATCACAACTGCCCAAAACAAAAAACAAAGTGACATTAAATATGACATAGAAGCATTAAGAAAAGTACCGTAGGCACAAAACCTGGCGATTATGTTAGATTTAGAGATTGGAAACAGCACATGCAAGAAGAGATACAAATCTAAAGAATGGTTTATACAGGAAGTAAGATTTTGGCAAATGCATATGAAAAAGGGAAAAGTCATTCTAGCAAAATAAGCCGTGAACAAAGGTATAGGCATGAATCCTATGTGGACTCGGCCTGCAGAATGAGGGCCCTCTGAGCAGCAGGAATGAAGGATGTTTTGTAGGGAGTGTGGTTCGGGAAGGTTGGTCTTCATTAATCGTATGTGTGTTTTCAGAGCTAGATTTACTCCAGCGCCCACTTAGAATATGCCACACGCTATAGCCTGAGGCACAGGGACACAGCTCTGGGCCCCATCTCCTGTAAGTTCCATCTCTCCAAGCTGTCTTCCCATGACCCATTTGCAAAGAGCTTGTTCTGAACCACAGGGTAGATCCTAGGGAAACGAAAAAGACCTGAAGTCAAAAAGAAGGATTCTGTACCACTGAAAATGTCGGCTAATATGCTGGGCTGGAGAAAGTCTTTGGCTTTCCTTTAGTCTTGTTCAGAAGCGCTGTGCTGGGCTTCTTTCTGCCTACATCCTCCAAGGGTTTTCATTTAGTATCTAAACATACTGACTCCTTTGTACCAAGGAGAGTGGAGCTGTGGACAAAGGTGTTGTGAAAAGTTGTAGATGGAGACGTAGACCGTGTGTCCTGCCGATGGGGTGCAGGGAGCACTTGCGCCCTCCGGCCCATTTGTATAATTATACTGAATGTCATTAACCTGTTTGTTTGTTTGTTCGCTGATGTTTCTTGATCTTGGCTCAACTGAAATATAGTTATATGACCTTGGGCCAGATGCTTAACCCATCTGAACTTGAATTTTATCACTTGTAAAATGGTAATTCTACTTGATCTCCAAGTTTCCACCTGTTTCTAAGTTTTGTCATTGTTTTGCAAAACCATTTTGACTGTAGTTTTTAACACACGAGAATTGGTAAAGTTTTACAGTTTATCTTGATTTTTGGATTAAATGTACTTTCAGTTGATAGTATTCAAATTTGACATAAAATGGCAAACATCAAACCATTCCTTCCTTGCCATTCTAATGTGCGTCTGTAGTCCTGTCAAATAGAAAAAAAAAAAAAAGGCAAACCTCTTTGTAAGCAGGCAGCTGATAGGAATGCTAGGTTTATTTAAGTTTTGGAAGTCTGTGCAGAAGGAATAGTATCCCGTTGTTATTAAATCAAACAGCTATATTAGGAACGAATGTCTTACCGGAATCAGGTATTTACAGTAAATTTTGCTGTGGAATGTTGGCTGGTTTCTGTGCTATTGTGAGGCTACTTTGCTTCATCTTGAAGGGGAGAGCATCAAAATAGAATACCGTGAGCATTTTACTCTGAAGCCTAGGTGCCTTTTATTGTAGGGAGGGAAAAGTGAAAACATTGGAATTCGGTAGTAGAGTAGAGTATAATGTAGTATAAAAAGGAATGCCTGCAGGTTTCATGCCCCACAAATGGAACTTCAGAAAACTACAGCAGCCCAAAAATGGTGCATTGCAAGAATGAAAGCATGATTCAATCCGGAAAGCATTCCCACTGGGTAGCTAGGCCTTACGTTTCTCAGGAGAAAACAGATCTTGTATAACCTTTTATAGAGTGGGGCCTCGATGACTCCATTATGCTTAGGAAAATGTGGAGAAGGGGCTGTTTCAGAAAATTTTAACCCAACTGAGGCAGCAGGCATAAGCCAAGAGAAGGAGATGTTCTGATGTTGGGCCTTTAACTTGGGCAACGACATTGGAGGCTAATACATAAAACATGAAATTACAAATGTTGTTTGCTTGTCTGTCTTTTAAAATTTTTTATTCAAGTTATTTGAACTAAAAACAAAACATTATGGATCACCCGTATCTCCTATCCCCCAACCCCCCATCTCTTGAAACTGCCAGTCAGTGCTCTGTATCTATGAAGTTTCTTTTTTAAGAGTCCATGCAGGGTGGAGCCAAAGAAAGTTTACAGTTATGGGTGTGCAAAATAACGTATTCTTATATTATTTATTAATTATTGTACTGTTTTCACACCAACAACTGTAAATCTACTTTTGCTTCACTGTGTGTATATGAGAGATTATATTGTACTTGTTTTTCTTTCTCTGACTTATTTTACTTAGTGTACTGCCTTCAAGGTCCATCCATGCAGTTGCAGTGGATAAGATGTCATTATTTTTTATGGCTGAATACTATTCTATTAGAAATATCACATTTTTAATCTATTAATTTATCCAAAGATACTTAGGTTGTTTTTATATCTTGGCTATTGTAAATAATGGTGAAAAAAAGTCTTCATTTCACAAAGTTAAATTTTCCTATTATTTAACCTTGAACATTTCTGTACAAAGGGTTGCTTCTACCTGGGTGTGCATTTATCTTTTCAAATTGCTCTTTTTATTTTTTTTTTGGGGGGGGTAAATATGCAGAAGTGGAATTGATGGACCATATGATAGTTCTATTTTTAATATTTTGAGGAAACTTTATACTGTTCTCCATAGTGGCTATACCAATTTACAGTCCCACAAACTATGCACAAGGGTTCCCTTTTCTTCACATCCTTATTAGCACTTGTGATTTTGATGGTAGTTATTCTAACATGTGTGAACGGATACCTCATTGGGGTTTTGATTTGCATTTGCCTCCTGCCCAGTTTTTCATCAGGTTGTTAGTGTATCTTTTGCTGTTGAGTTATGTGAGCACTGCTTGTCTTTCTTCTTGGCTAAATGAGTTCCTTGAAAAAGGGACCTTTACTTCTCTACTTGTGTGTTTTTGTGTACCGTGACCAGTATGTGCATGAATGGAATACAAAATCAAACTCTTTGGATCAGAGGAATACAGCATCCCAAAATAGAAAAATTTTCCTTGTGACATGAAAACTCCTTCAGTGACTCTTAGCTTCATAATGTTCTGTTTAAAATGTGTCTAATTTATTAAGCCCTTGTTTTGGTAATGGAATGAAGTTTTGCAACATTAGGGTTTTGCATTTCAGCAAAGATAAAAGTTGGTTCTACAAATTCAATACAGATTATTACAAAGTTTATTCTTTGGGGAACCGTGTACTGGGTGATATTTTCTCCTGGGTCCTTCATATGCTGGAACTTGGCCCATGATGCAAATACACTTTTTTTTACTATCCTTTTACTGACATTCTCCTCCCGACTTCCTGGTCATCCATCCTGGGGACAAATGGCATGGGGTAGTGCATGGAGAGACTGCTAGAGCCCTAGAAAGCATAGCATGTGGCATTCTAGAGTGGTGGGTTGACTCACAGGTTAGTGTGATTTTGTGCATGAGTATGTCTGTGTGTAGGTTTCTGTCCTTGCCTCTTTGACTTAGGAAACCTGTAAATATCCAATGTGAAAGAAAATTAAGGAAAAAGGAGTATATTCTCCACTTCGCAATATTGGTCTACATCAAAGCAAAGACACAAGGGCTGGTAAAATTAGCAATTTTCTACCTCTGCTTTTAAGTAGTCTGCTGGTTTATAACTAGTGCCTAGCAAAAGAGTGTGTGGTTTAAGCACAAGTTTTTTTTTTCTCTTTAAATTGAGACCATAATCTCAGTTTTAGAGTGGGAAATTCCTAAGATAACTGTGTTTTGTAAAAAATGAGGTCACTCAAATGGTAGACAATTCATTTCAAGTGCTTTGTCATCAAAAACATAAAGAATAAAGTGTGCCATTTCTTTTTTATCTTTTTCCTTTGGCTTTGTTTTAGAGAAAATAATTTCCTTATCAATTCTGCAGTCATAGTGCTAGCTTGTATCTTAAGAGCGGATGCTATCAGTTTTAGTACATTCACTGAAGTTACACTATCTACACTGAGTAAGAGAGGGGAGTTTTCCTGGATCAAACCCAAACAGAATCTTAGTAATATTTATAATAAATCTACTTGATTATTGCATTATGTAAATGCTCTTAATCCTACAAATTGCTATTAATGTGGTGTTCTTTATATATTTTGATACCAAAATCACAGAATGTGACACAAAATTGGATGGAAAAAAAATGGGAGTCATTCATTTGAATGTGTTTTTATTTCCTCCTAGCTGTGCTAGAGATTACTGTTAAATTTTCCTCCAATTTTGATATTCTTTAGGTGCAATCTAAATAGTTTGTTTTTAATAGAGATTATATCAAACACATTGTATTCCATATTTGTGAGTTTGGTCCAGAAATTTTGAAATTATTGCTTAAATGTCGAGAAGGTTACCGTAAGGATTTTAAAACTGAAAATATCTCTGATTTAGAACAACAAAGCAACTCTATGTCACCCAAAATACTTTCACAGTTTCATTTAACAAGGTATTCACTAAGTACTGCAGAGAAAGGACAGGGTTCTGGGGGACCGGCTCTGCCTTCAGCTGAGGTACCGAACCATCTGTTCCCTTCTCAAATTGTCCCTCCGCCTTTGGGCTAAGATGTCCAGATGTCATTTTTCTGAGCTCTCTTAACATCCTACTTATGCCTCCATCCCTGTTTTGATAGTACTGTATTGAATTTGCTTATGTATTCTTCTTCTTCTCAACCAAACTCTGAGATTTGCAAGGGCAAGAACAGTGCTTCTTTTAATCTTGTGTTCCAAGCAAAAAATCCATGGATTCTGGTGTGGAATACATCCAACTAAGCCACTACTTTCAGCATTTTGATTGCTTCCTTTTTCTCCCATTTTGCCATTTTGCCAATGAGTTATATATATATATAGCTTTGGTTTATCAAATTTTCTTAATATGATCAACATCATCATCACATTTATGTTTGGTGTTTTAGTTGCATTGCCAAGTATTTTACATGGGTTATCTTAATGAATTTTTATAATAACCTTCTGAGCTGATGGCTGTCCCCTTTGTACAAATGAAGAAACTGGTGTGTAAAGAGGCAACCCAGCTTATCCAGGGCCATACAGTCAGTAAGCAAATCCAAAACTATCTGAGACTAAAGCCTGCATCTTTTTATGTTATGCTATATTTTTACCTATTTCCAATAGGTAGAATGAATCAAAATTGAGAGTGCTTTCTTAAGATTCTTGAAATACTGGAAAGAGGACAAGACATTTTGTTATAACTGTCAAAGCATTGCATCCCTAATTTTCTGTGTTGAGTAGGAAAAACACTATGGCCTCTCATTACTGTAGGCCATCCTGATCTCTGTTTTTTTTGTAACACATCTCCTTGACATGCAGGGAAAGGTGCCAAATCCTGCTAAGTCATACCATGAACACTCAATGGGCCAAAAATTCCTCACTGTTGTAGCATTAAAATGATGGTGTAGGTTTGGTTCATGCATTGCCTGTCCCTTGTATATTTGTGGTTCTTCTAATAAGTGGAGGCTGCTGTTTCATGCCAGCCATGGACACAGCTTTGGAGTCCACATATAAAGTCAAAAAGTTAGGAAGAACTGCAAACTCAGGGAAGCTAGTCAACTAGTTGGCTTTTCAGAATTAATCACTAGATGCCTTATGTCTGGATTTGTTTAAGAGGCATGGGTCCAAGGATTTCCACATTAGTGATCTTTTACATCTCAATAGATGCAGCAGGCATAAACTTGCATACAGGTACACTGAAGAGTGCTAATGGTGCAGGAAGAATGTCTTTGACATTGAACAGTGGAACGAGGGAATAAAGACCTGTGTTAGCATCATGGAGCAGCTTACGTGTTCCTTTGTCAAATTCATCTTCTCTCCAGTGGTGTCAGCTTCTTCATTTATTAATTGAGGAGGCTAGAATGAAATAATGTGCTAAATTTCCTTCTCACTTTTGAGTTAGTATAATGGCGTGTCCTATAGTAATGGTTAAGGACTAACGGTTCTGACTTAGAAAGTATGTTAAAATTCTGACTGTAACTTACTAGAGTTATGACCTTGGCCATATTACTGAACTTTCCTAACCTGCAGTTTGCATTTATACAAAATAAATCTGATACTAATACCTTTTTTGTTTGGTTGTGGTGAGAATTAGTTTGGAAATATGCAGATTTTGGTACTGTGCACACAGTAGTTTTATAGTAAATGAGGGCATGGTAATGACCTGACAACATCTGTGATTCTACTCATCTCATGAGTTTGCCATGAAACGTCACATCAGATGATCGCATACAGTGTGCTCCTTGGTTTATATATTCATTTCATAGAGGTGCCTGAACAAAGTACCATGAATTGGGTAGCTTAGCACAACAGACATTTATTTTCAGAGTTTTAGAAGCTAAAAGTTATGGCAGAATTGGCAGGGTTGGTGTTGGCAGAATTGGTCTCTGAAGATCTGAGATAGAATGAGTTCCATGTTCATCTTCTAGCTTCTGGTGATGGCTGGCAATCTTGTACAATTTTGGCTTGCTGTGTCGCTCAACTCCTGCTTCATACACTCATCTTCCCTCCATGTGCATCAGAGTACCTATATCTTCAGATGACCTTCTAAGGACAGCAGTCATAGTCATTGAATTTAGGATCTATACTAATAAATGTTCACTTGATTACATCTTTGGTGACTCTATTTTCAAATAAGGTCACAGTCGGAAATACTTAGAGTTAGGTGTTCAGCATATCTTTTTGGGAAACAGAGTTCCACTCACTATAGTCTGGAGAACTATATGAGTATGAAGTAATAAGGTTATTATTTCTAATAATATAATGATGATCTGAGGTCATGCAAAGTCAGACTGTATATGAGTTACTCAACCAGTTTCAAGCTGCCTTCTTTTACATCAATTGCTTCTAGAAAGCAGTAGTCAGAGAGGATTTTGAATGCTCTCAAAGTCATCAGTTATCAAAATCATGTGAGTTTTCTAATTTTTCGATCTAGCTTTGATTCCTAGATGAGTGTTGATTTCCACAGAAATTTTGGTTTTTGTCTGTTTTGGGGGACAATGGCTGCTGAGAGTCGACAGGTAAAATGCCCCCAAGTTTCAGCGGCCTTGAAACTGACCCACTTCCAAAAAGGCTGCTAATCCTGTATCCATTAGGTGGAAAAGCAGGTAACCAGGTGAGGGTGGTGTATCATTATTCCAGCGACGTGGCTGTGGTATGAAAGCTCAGAACTGTTTTACTACCCACCAGCCCCACTGCCGAAAGCCAGGTCCTAAGGCTGCATGAAAAATCTCAGCCACAGCACCATTCCTTTCTGAACTACTCAGCAAAAAACTTGCCTTTCAACCCATCAGCATCATGCTGTAGATTGCCATTTCCTGACCAAGTGTGAATTTAGGGGGAGTAGCTCTCCAAATCCCCAAGATATACAATCTCCACAAGGATGCCAAAGAACTGTGACATTTAGTAAGGGCTCTGGGCTAAGAAAAACATCTTTCTTAAAAGCCTCGAAGTTTTCTCCCTCCCCAAACACATGAATTAATGATCCCATGTGTGAGTTTCAGAGCCAGCCTATGATGATGTCTGACAAGCTATCTTCAATTTATTTTCTTTTGTGTCTAACATACTTGGAAGATCATATTTTGTTGTTGGCTCACTTGTAATTTCAGTCCTACCAATGAATGTCTAAGATTGCCAAATACCTACTGTTTTCTTCTCTTGTAAACATAATCTGAAGTGCTGTCTACAGACCTAAATTCCAGGGTCAATACTCTTCCAAGGTCAGGGTGTGACATTGAAACTGCCTTATTTCCACTGAGGACCCATGTAACTCAGGATGTTTTCTTCTCTTCATTTCTGAGATCTTATGATTATAGGAAAGCCTTCTGTGGGCTCTAAAAAATCTATATTTATATTTATGTTAAATAGTATGTCATTTCTTTGAATATATGCATACAAATATTTTAATGAACTAAAATATTTAATAAACAAATTAGAAAGACCAAAAGTTAGTATACTATTAGGCTTGTTTCAGAAATAATAAGCCATCTCTTTTTCATGAGCTTCAATTTCCTTACCTTTTCCTGTTGTCCTCACTATTCTTCAACATTTGTACTTAATTAGCATGTTTATACCCTGCTAGATTTTAATCTTGATATTTACTTTTCCCATCATGGCACCTCTCTAAATTCCATCTCTTTTTTTAAAAAATATTTTATTTATTATTTCCAGAGAGAAAGGAAGGGAGAGAGGCAGAGAGGGAGAGAGACATCAATGTATGGTTGCCTTTTACCTGCCTCCAGCCATGGACCTGACTGGAGACCTGGCTTGCAACCTGGTTACATGCACTGGCTGAGGAATTGAACCAGTGACCTTTGGGTTTGCAGACCAGCGCCTAATCCACTGTGCTACCAGCCAGGGTCAAATTCCATCTCTTTTTACCACCCTGTTTTCTGTTCTTCCTCATTCCTTTCTGTTCCTCCTACTTCTCTTTATTCCTTTCTTCATTTTTCACCCCCTCATAATATAAAAAATATAAAAATGCATCACAAGATTTAAAAGAAAGAGGAGAAGGAAAGATGGAGGAGGGGGTGAAGGAAACGAGAGAAGAGGAGGGATTTGGGCAGAAAGAGAAAGGAGGAGACATAGTGGGAAGAAAGGAAACAAAGATGGGAAGGTGGAAAGGAAGGGGCAGGAAGAAACTGTCTAAGAGAAATCCAAGCCCTAATATTAGTGGGCGATATGTTCAGCTTTGAATTTTTTGTGCAGTAAATGCCAAAAGGTAAGTATGGCTAGTTGTCAATTCCCATGGTCCATGACAAAAGCCTACCATTTGTTTAACAAAATGAGAAAAATGAGTAAAATTTGGAACTAAGGTAATATATGGATTTCATAATTAAATAACTCCCCTAAATTGGCTTTCAATGAACCAAAAAGTTAGATGTATTCATTTCAAGTCAACGGAAAGGAGTCAGGCTGGTTATGCTCCTAGAGCAAAGCCACATTCTCAAACTCTGCGTGGGGAGGCCCAGTGGTGAAAGCAACCACCTGGAGTCCCAAGGCCAGCATCCAAGCGCTTCTGTCATGTGTTGCGTGACCTCAGGCAAGTCTCCTCATCTTTTTGCTCCTCAAGGAAATAATGAAGAAGAAAGTTCTTATATGCATGCAATTATTATTATGACCAGTTGTTAATTATTTCCACTCAAAATTATTGTGTTACAAGTGCATTTGGAGTCTCAGATAACATAATTTTGCCGTCCATGTAACATGGGGGAAACCCTTTGATTCTCTCCAGTTAATTTAAGTGTAGTGGGTTTTTCATAGAAAGCCTTTCAAAGCTTTTATGATCAAGGCTTCTATTTTCTGGTTTTCAGATCACATCTTTCTGTTGAAACATGTAAAAATATAAATAATTGCATGTGGAGGGTGTGCACTGCAACAGCTCAATAGTCTTTCAGATCACTTTTTTAAGTGAGAGAGAGAGAGAGAACAAAACACTTATAACAACACCTGCCATTCGGCAGAATTTGACCTGACCCCTTTCTCCTTTTCTTGTTATTATAAACACCAGGCTCTTTAAGTGAGAGCTGTTTAAAGGATGGAGGGCCATGAGTGTTCCTTCCTAGATCCCAGATGCACTGGGAGACGGATGGGCTTTTTGATCTTTATTTTATGAGTGTCTGATAAATTGCCTCTGGCACCTGGCAACTGAAATTTCACTATCTGAAAACCAACCCTCATGTCAAACAATGTGGCCGGCCTCAGCCTCTCAACTGAGGACCTGCATGGCCGGGCTGCGGGAAAGTCTTCCACTTCCCCGATCCACCACCATGCTCAGGGATTTACATTTCATTTTAGAGGGAGGAAAGATTATGAAGGCTTTAAATGTAATGCAAAAACATGGCTTCTGAGGGATTTCATCACAGCTCTTATTTTGGGGTTCTGAACAAGCCCTGTTAAGGCTTCAGCACACTGCCCAGCCTGAAAAGAATGCTGGTAACAGGATAGAGATTTGCAGCCCTGGGTCATGTGCCTGCCTCCCCACCACCCCCAGGCTTGTTCTGTGTGTTGATACAAGAGGAAATGCAGGTGGTCTTTTTCAAGGGACAGAAGAGTTATAAACAAGGTCATCAGCTGAAGTACTATCACTCTTCTTTTAATGTCTTAGCCAAGGGCAAGATTAACTCAATAGCAAGAAAGAGCTATGTTTTTTTCTATTTTTAGAAATTTAAATATATACATATGTTCAATTTTAAGGAGACATAAAAAGGAGAATGATACAAATGCTTCCACATCATGTGGCTCTATAAAGGAAAAATTAAGTCCATGAGTGCAATGGTAAATAAAATATGAAACACCCCACATATTCTAATGAGTGGGTCCTCATAATAGAGTGGGATACAGGCCCTACCACCTGAGTCATCCAGCCATGTAATGAAAAAGAGAGACATTTATTGAAGAAGATACAAGAAACAAGAAACATTATACGTAGGACAACGATGCCTCAGTCCCCTTCAAAGTTATGACGTTCTTGAGGAAATCTGGTTCATTGGTAGTAGTTTGAACCAAGGCATTAGCAAGTGTAGCACAATGTTCCTTCTGCCCTAGTAGCAGAAACCATGGAACAAATTTTGGCATGACACATTTCATGCCAAGACACTGCATCAAAATCTCGAACATGGTAGTTTTGAGGATCCCCAGGTCAGCTTCCAGTTCTCTCACTGCCCGTTGCTGATCTTTGTTGATACAGCATGTACACATTCAACATTCTCAGGGGTTCCACTTGTTGCAGGTGCTCCAGAATGTGGATCACTTTCGACAGAACCGCAACCATCTTCGAAGCATTTGTGCCAGACTTTTACTTGTGCTAGAATTGTTACATTATCCCCAAAAGCCTTCTGAATCATTTGAATCGTTTCCGTGGAAGAAAGTTCAAGCTTAATGCTAAATCTGATGCAGATTTGTTGCTCTACTCACTCAGTCACTTTGAATATGACAGCCACACCGTACACATACTCACTCAATGGCATCTACTACCCCACTGACTATTAAGTAAAGTGAAGTTGTTGTTCACACATGTGCATTCCAGGCTTCTCTCCTTGGCTCCAGGCTACATTGACATCACACAAACCATTTTTATTGTATTAACAATGGCTGGACTTTTCTAGGCAGACCTCCTATATATCATACTGCCATTTGTCACCCTTTTCTCCTCTTCCTCTGCTTTCTAAACTTATTGGCTTAGAATTATTGTTACCCAGAGAAGATAATATACTTAGATTTGTTCTCTTCTCTGAAGCATAGAGGAGATTGCTGGAAATCTTTCAGTTTCCTTCCAGGCTGTTGCTTTGTATGCTTTATTGGATATCATACAGAAGTCAAGTATTGTTGGCTGGGTGAATTTGAGTGCCTACAGGCTGAAATTTTGTTTAAGATTTTTCTTTTTCTTTTTTCTTTTTTTTTTTTTGCATTCATTAAGAGATTTCTGTGTTAGATTTGGCCACCCCAAATACAGCAAACCTAGGTCAATCATTTATTTATCTAGCAGCAGTTATTTTATGATGGGCAAGCAGAATTGATTATGCTTAGCTCTGAGAATAGATAAATAAATCAGGTATATCTTTTTCTCTCAAGGAGCTGATAGTCTCACATAAGAGACATAAACACAAAATAAATAAAATGTAGTTTGTATCCTTGTTTTCTTAGAAGTCCATATTTGAGAGAATGGGGCTACAGAAAAGGAGATGGGAAGCCCAGAGGTGATGTTTGTGCTAAGTCTTGAAAATTGAGGCCAAGCAGGTAAGGCAGTCCGGACAGATAGAGCAGCCAGAGCTGTTCAGACTCATGTTTTTGAGGGTCAAATGCGTATTGTTTTTACAAATAGGTATTCCATTTGACCTAACTTTCAGCCTGGACTCGGTCCACAAGATTTTTAAATTCCTCAGACTGTTGGGAATCAAGGCCTTCTTAAGGGTCTGCCGCTTCCTGAATTCATGGACCTCTTTGAATTCAGCGTGGTGAAATGACGTCTCCAACATCTCCTGGCCAGTCAATGATAAAGAGGGCCAAACTCTAGGTCACCTTTTCCCAAAGAAGACCAACAGCAGAGGAACCCGTTTTCAGGGTTCATGCCCAAACATTTTAAACAAACGTTTCCTTCTTTGAACACATAGTTCGAGTCTGAAATGTTGGACATCACCTCTTTATCATTTCACAGGGATCCGAAAGGGAATGGAAATTGGTCCTCTCCAAGGAATTTTAAGGTATTGTTGGTTGAGGAGTGAGGGTGAATGACAGAAAGGCCAGCAATAATACAGTTTAACAAGTGGGAAGGAAGGAAAAGTGAATGTGTTTAAATATTTTTCAGTACTTCCTTTTTTACTTTCTTCTCTGATTTTGGAAGGTTTGTCAACTTAGGCATATGGGTATTTGTTTCCAAGGTCAGGTTTCACTTGGTTTATGACCTAATGTCACGGGCTTCGTTCTGTTACTTCACTGTCTTTCATAGACTGAACTGTACTGTTCTCTTGTCTGAAACAAACTCATGAAACACATTTCAGTGTGTCACTGTGTATGCATGCCTAATACACAGAACACACATATGTGACTTTCAAATGTTGGCTGGAGGCAGGTGAAAAGCAACCATACATTGATGTCTAAAAATAATGAAATAAAATCTTTAAAAAATAAATAAATAAATAAATAAATAAATAAAATGTTTGAATCCATAGGATTCTAAATATATGATAGGTTTCAGAAAGATAAGAAATACATAGTTAGTTGTTTGCACTAGAATTTAGGGTATTTATAAGGAACTGAAATTTAACAGCTATGTTTCTCATGTTCACAGAGAAAAATAATGCTTGTAAAAGTATGACATTAATAGGGTTAAGATATAAAATGGTTGCACCCAGCCCTCCTCCTGGCTTCCTCTTTTCCCTATGGGTCAGAAAAACTAACGTTGTTGGGATTAACCAGACTCCTATGGTGCTGAATGGAAATAGCATGTTGAATTTTTTTTTTTTTTTTTTTTGCTACATCTTCTTTTAGGTGGTGATAGTTAAACTGGGCCTTGAACTGAGGAGTTTGTCAAAAAATATTTACTGAATGAATGGCATGTCTGTATTGTCTGCTGATGGGTGGATCTGTAGCTGGATGATAGAAACTGGGCATCATAGGCTTAATTTGTACAATGTATTATTAAAAAAAATTTTGGGGGGGAGGGGGAGGAAGAGGCAAGGAAGGGGAGCAGTTTAGATAAGAACCTAGTATAAAGGAACCATGGACATGGACAACAGGTGGGATTGACTTTGGGGGGAATGGGTGGGTGGGGAGGGGGACAGAGGGGAGCAAAAAGGGGATGGATGTAATACAACAATAAAATTAAATAAAAAAAAAAATTTAGCTCCCTAAGTCAGGTGTGGAACTTAATGTAGTAAAGACAGGGCTGTGACTACAATTATCTCTCCATCAGTCAAAGGAAAGTGGAATGGGATCACGCACGCGTGCACTCACATGATGTATGGTACGTGTGTGTGTGTAAGTCTGAGTGTGTGTGTGGTATGGGTGGACACGGTAAACACATGGGTAACATGCAGAGACAGCTGACTATGGGTAGACAAGAATCAGTTATCCAGCAGGCTTTTGTATTGCCACTTTCCCTTAGAAACTAGAAGCATGGACATCTGCGACATGTCAGGAAATGAAGACATTTTTGGCCGTGTCTGGTTTTGATATCACTAAATGACCAACGAATGAAAGTGCGGGAGTGGACCAGAGTGTGGCTGCTGTGTTTTACAGATAAGCTGAGATTGGAGTGTGAGATGGTACAGTCTAGCCAGGTTAGGAGTGAGTGATCAACTCCTGATGAGAAGTAGTTGAAAAATAGTTCCACTTTAATTGTTTTATTGTCTACTTTGTATTATCGAGGCTTGTGGGAGAGAAGACTTACAGATAACAAAAGTGACATAAACCATGTGCCTAAGAAGCCTCTGTCAGAAGGCAGGGGTTGCATCTCTGGGAATATCGCATTTCGCTCAGCAAGAATCTTCCCCAGAGTGTCTGGAAAAACACGCAGGAAGTCCTTGTATGTGCTCTTAACGTGAGGCCTATGGAGAGCAGGTTAATCAGTGGTAAAGCAAACAGAAATAGAGGACAAAGCTCACCAAAGCCCAGTCTTGTCAGTGTCCCTCAGGTCCTTCATGACCAGTAGAGGGACAGGTGTGGTCTTAGCTCTGAGACTTCTTTAGACAGATGCCTGACGTGCTCTCATGGCAGGTCCCTTCCTGTAGCGTGGTCAGTAAGGAATGGACCCAAGGAGAGAGACTTGGGGGAACATTCTGTTTCAACTCTTCCACACGCAGCTGGATGGTGAGAATGGATATTGTTTCTGCCTGAATTTCAGTTTTCTCCCCTGTAAAATGGAAATAGTACACCTCTTATACAGTGTTGTGAGATTTAAAGGAGGTAATAAAAGCAAGAACAAGGTCTGATGAGGACCCAATAATTATTCACTTTTATAGTATTAGTCACATATCATCAAATCTATGATGCCACTAATAATAAATTCATCACCAGATTTAGTGATAATGTTTTTTTTTTTTTTGAGGAAAATAGCTTTGATGTGCCATTTTAGTTATTCTTAAACTAACCATCATAAACATGCATTAATCCCTATGGCACATACTACATTTTTCTTTAGGTTCAACGTCAGTGTTTGAGACTAGTTCTTCAAATATGGAACTTAAAGTTTGTTCGTTTTTCTTGAATGAATTTTGGCCATGAGGCATTACAGAGACCGTGAAGGTGACATCCTACTTGGCTTCACTCACGCTCCGTATCTTTACACGGCACCTTTAGGGCTGATGCTGTACTTGGAGGTTTGTTGAAGAAGACCAGAGTTTCCTTCCCTCTGCCCTTAATTGGGTTACGCTCACTTCAAGTTCAATACCTTCTCTTGAGAGAAGCCAGAATCCTTCTGACAAAGGTATGTCCTGTCCAGGAAGGTGCAGAAGACCTGGGCGGTCGGTTCGTTGATTCCTCCATCGTCCAGGCTTGGGTCCTCCTCACTGCTCTCTCGCCACTAACTCTGGCTTGGAAAAGCTTTGTTAATTTTGAGAGATTCACAACTTACCATGACATCAATCCAATTGCCTGGCATGTGACAAGCAATCTGCTCATATTAAAAAATTGTTTTGCAATGTTACTCCACAGGGCAATCTTCCTGACACAATCTATTTATTTATTTATTTGTTTGTTTGTTTATTTATTTATTTATTTTAATTTTCTTGTTGTTGTATTACATCCATCCCCTTTTTGCTCCCCTCTGTCCCCCTCCCCACCCACCCATTCCCCCCAAACAATATTATCGCTCTGAGTTTAAGGTGAACTGTGTGTGATGATAGCAATGTAAATGACTCATCAGAGAGAGGTAACTATTGATAAACAGATACCTTGGGTGAGTCAGAGGTGACAAGGACCTCCCTGTAACTTTGTTGCCTGGCTGCTGACAAGCTGCCTTTGACAATCAATTGCAAGCTCCGTCCCAGGTTTGGAAAATAGCAAACAGAAATTTAAGGGGAAGAGGGTCAAGAAAATGTGGCTGTTGATGGCATGTCCAAGCCTGTTACAATTATTGTACATGGCAGTTCCTCAGTTGCTTGTCCCCCACAAAGGAAAAACTTGGGCATTTTTTCCCTCTGTGCCTCAGTAATTCCTCACTCTATTTGTTTCTTCTCTAGGAGCACACCCCCGGGGGAGCATCCCAGGGGTGCAGACACAAGAAAGAGGGGCCGGAGCTTCCACTTCAGCTCTGCCCCTTTGTAGCTGTGTAGCTTTGGCCAAGTTACTCGATCACTCCATAGTGTAGTCTTCTCATCTGTAAAATCACTGTAATATGTGTTTCTTGGTTTATATCCACTATTTGATTTGCTTCACTGTTTGATAATCTCTCCAGGGGCCAGCATAGATCCAGGTATGGTGCCTAATAAATTATAGCTTAGAGTATTACAATAGATTATTCCGATGAGGGCATCCATGCTTGAGGCTTTGTAGTTTACAAAAGATGGTCTTTAACGCTAGCTTGCTTAAGTTTTATAGCAGTACTGTGAGATGGAGTGGTAATACTTTCCACAAATGAGAGCAAAACAGGGACTAACCCCCTTTGTCTTGTTAGTGCAAATTGACTACCTTTTTGAGTTATCAAAATCCAGAGTTGATATGGTTGTCTATGTCATGTTTTTCACTATTTGTAATTTCTGAGTAAACATAGTTTGTTCTTCAGTGGGAAGCTGCTGACAAATGTTGGTGTTATTTAGGCCCAAGAAATGTTCAAGGGGCTTTGGTTGCTGTGTTGTGGGTATGTCAGGGGAAGGCTACCAGGCCAGAGCAGTGCAAAGTAAAAAGGGGAAGGGCAGGAATGGGGTGGTGGGGGATAGGGGTCTATGCAGAGACAGCTCTGAGCTCTGTACAGAAGACAGAAGACCATCAGAATGGTATCCCCTGGGTTTCAGCCTTTCTTTTTAAACCTCTGCGAGGTAATGTTGCACCTAGGTTTTTGTTTTCCCTCTGTGTCCTAACTGAAACTTTTGGTGCCCCATGATCCAAGCGTGATCTCAGGCCTTGAGCCTGCATGAGTCTCAGCCCTAGAATCACACTAGTTGAGTTTCTGTGTTCCAAGTTCAAACAGAGTGCAGGGATCTTGGAATTGAGCTTTGGTGCATCCCATCCTGTAACTATGATATATGATAAAAGGAAAACTTGCAGCCAAACTTGACTGTGTTCAAAGCAAGGTGCTAGTGAAAGGATGGGACTGAGAATTAGTCCTAATGGATTAATGACTTGTGATAAATGTTCTATTATAGGAGCTTGTGAATGATTAGATAATTCTTACTTCCAAGAGTAGAATTTAAATATTTTTGCCTGGCCAGTTACCAAAGTAAATAAATCACTTATATATCTACTTAATAGTCAAATCTTTATGTGCAAAAATAAGAAACAGGGAAGGTAATTTTTCTCATAAATAATCAATATCCATTTAGTCCCTGCTTACTTTTTTATATTTACTGCTGGTTGAACCAGCTCGGAAAAATGAGGACACTTTCAATAGGCCATGAAAGATATTCTATTTGACACCTACCCAGCAAAATAAAAATAAAGTGGAGCGAGATTTCAGGGGAGCAGCTATTATAGTTGTTGGTAGAAACCAAACATTTCATGAAATATTATGCTCAAGTTTGTAACATGCCCCTAATTATCCCAGGCCAGTTCTCCCCTCACTGACACCCACACGATTCCCACTGAATGCAACATGTGCCTCTCTGAGGCAGAATCCAAACGTGCTGTATGTGCATTTGAGCTCATTTTTTTTCTCAGTGTGCTGAGATCAGATGATCTTGGATACTGTTCTGATCCAATTCATATTCTTATAAAGGCCTGGAAGTACATGCACCTATTGATTTAAGCTTGGGATAAAAAAACTAAACGTTAACAAAATTTAAAAGTGTGGTTCAAATGCCTCTTTTGTCTGCAACGGTGATTTAGTTATACTTGTTTTTCCTTAATTCTTTCTTGTCATTTTCAGATACAGCTGTTATAAAGAACGGCTCGTTTTGTTCTGGTCACTTTTTTACACACATTATAATGTTTTCTTCCTATCTCAGAGTTTTGAAAATGACCAGGGGGAAGCTCTGTGTCAGCTACATCTGGGAACAAAGCAAAATTCTTCCTCTTCTTCTGCCTTTTGGGTCAACCAAATCAAGCTGTGTTTCCTAACACTTGCTACAGAGACTTCTAAATGAACTAGAGGTTATGAGAGCCCCTTGTAGACTCTAAAGTGTTTTAAAGATGGCAGTGATAGCATTCCTGCAATAATTAATAGGATAGCCTGACACTGCATTGTTTAGCATTATACATAGCACATAGTAGGTGCTCATGCATGCTTTTTTTTTTTTAACTGCATGCCTCCTTGTTGTTTTGTTTATAGCAGCAAAACTCAAATGCTTTTTTTTTTTTTGACCCTTTCTCTAGTCTGACCAAAGCTAACATTTGATGTTCTTGCTTTCTGTTGACCAGAAATATGATAAAAGAAAGTGTGAATTTGTCTGAAATCCACAACTTGAGGTGTTTCAACCTCAAGACTAAAGATTTTATAGGAAATTTCTATTTTAGCCTTGAGTGCAAAGATTTGCACAGTTAATTTGAATGTCATTTATTTAAAAACAAAAAATGTGTCTTGGAGACACGTTTATGTCTCCATTGTACATTGTACATTATGTTACATTGTACCAGAAAAGGAAAAAGCCTACAATGAAAAGAATAGCTTTGTGTGTCCCATTCTTGCTAGTTTGCCTTTTTCCTATGAAATAAATTTTATGAAAACAGCTTATATAACAGTTCTTAATATTACGCCACTACTGAATTTACAAAGCACATTACCTAGTGCTAATTTTATTTTCTGAAATCTTAGCTACTCTTTGATGTGGCAGATAAATGGCAATGGCAATGTGTTTATTTAAATGTACCATTCTTGGAACTAGGAACCAGTTCCTATATTGGGGCGTCTTCTCCACGGGACCTTGTGAGAAACGAATGATCATAACCATTTTCTGTTTCCCTACGGGAGAAGAGGTGAATTGGATGGAGGTTCCCATGGGCGTGAGGGCAGGGGTGGAGAAGAGGTGGTATCTGGTGGGGTTGAAGTTGATTACAGAGAGTGAGGATTTGGGAAAGGAGTGTGTAGTACAAGATGAGGTTGGTGATGTAAACTGACAGGTTTGTATATGGCCTTTGCTGAAGACTTAACTCAATTTTTTCTTATCCTTTTGAAAATCATGATAGAAATTCTTTGGGTTGTAAATTCAGTCAACTCTCCTATTTCCAGGGCCTGACTGAAGTGACTATTCTGTATGAATGAGGATCAGGTGAGAGGGAACAAATTCATTACACTTTAGAACAAAATTAAAATCTAGATGAAATTCCATAGCAGTGTAGTCAAGTTCAGAGAAGCGCATACTCACCAAGTGGACAATAAAAATTATTATTTCTTCACTAAAGAGCAAGGACACGTCATACACTCCTCTTTTAGTGGGAGTCGCATGATAAGACTGACATTGAATTGCAAGGCAGGGTGCATGTACGAAATGGACCATGCTGTACACTAACCGCTGAGCCAGCCACTTGACTAATGCTTTCTTATGCCATTCTCACAGTGACCTCATTCATGGTTTATGAGGGTGGTAGAGGGCTCTCAGTTTTGTGAAGAAAGGAAATGAGGATCTAAGAGTTAAGAATTTTGCCCAAGATGACTCTGCTGGTAGTTTCCAGATTCATGATTTAAATCCAAAACTCAGGATACTAAAAATGTGAATGGACATTTGAAACAGTACTTCAGTGCTTCTAATAGGTCTCAAAACTGCTGTCATGGCTTCTAAAATCTTATTTTGGCCTGGTCACATTTTATCTCCTTTTATATGGTAGCCTCATTAGTGCCACTTATAAAGTATATTAAGTGTATTCTCTCATTTTGCAGCATCAAAACTAGGAGTAGCCCTGGCTGGTAGCACAGTGGATAAGGCACCGGCCTGCAAACCCAAAGGTCGCTGGTTTGATTCCCCAGTCAGGGCACATTACCAGGTTGCAAGCCAGATCTCCGGCCAGGTCTGTGGCTGGAGGCAGGTAAAAGGCAACCATACATTGATGTTTCTCTCCTTTTCTGCCTCTCTCCCTTCCTCTCTCTCTGGAAATAATAAATAAAATCTTTTTTAAAAACTAGGAGTAGAACATTAATCTAGAAGAGAATTCTTATGGAAATGGAAAGGACAGTGATGGAAATCAGGTATGTTTATGTGTGCACACATGTGTATATGAAGGATTCAATGCCCTCACCAAAATGCACATTGTCCAATTTGGTCCTATTTTCCTAAAGTTTACACTCTAGTCAAAGGAATCTTTCATGGGATTATGATTGAGGGTAGGTAGTACCTTGTGCCACTCAGAGGAGAATCTGGACCACACACCTTATTTAGAGGAAATTGATGTCTCTAACTGCTTATCACACATTCCCTACACAGAAAATTGTCTGTTCCCCATGCATGGTAATTTTTGTTACATTGCTGCAAATCTGCTTTCTTATTCAGTGAGTTAATCAACCACGCATAGACACACAGACTGCTGTGTCCCACTCCTTCTCCCTTATTGTTGTCATACATGGTTGTAGCTTACCCTTCTGGACACCTTCTGTTTCTTCTTTGTGACAACTATACATGGGTTTATGTACATTTGTGTGAGTGTGAACACAGAGAATTGTCATTAATTAAGGTTTTCTTTAGTTTGCATAATTTTATGTCTCATCATTCTTACTTAAATATCTTCCAAGTTTAGTAGTTGAAAAATCTGTCTTTTGCTTTTACTTTGCAGAGTAAAGCATACTATAAGTGACTAGTAAAAGTTATTGCTTCTCTTGTGACTTTAGAAGGTCTGACTTTTTTCTACTAGCTCAGAGGTGTGTGATAAACTCAGTTACATTTGATATTCTCTATGGTCCTTTTTGATCTAACATTCTTTGATGTGCTGACTCAATGTTTTCACATGTATTTGAGCAGTACTAAGTGAATCATACACTATTTTGGACAATGGAATGTAGTGATGACAACGAATGTTCTCCCCCAGTAAGCTTGCTTACTGAGAAGGGGAGATGGATAAGAATACAAAAATAAATAAATCAACAAGTAATGGAAATAGCAGGTCAAATAGTGTGGTAACTACTATGAAGGAAAGAAAAGTACAGTACAGGGTATAGAAAACTTCCCTGATAAGATGCTACTTGAGTAGAGTCTGGAGGAAGTGAACTATTAAGCCATGCACATATTCAGAAGACACGCATTACAGGCAGAGGGCAGACAAGTGTGAGAGAGTGACTGCTGGGTTTAAGAAACCGCAGGGCAGGCAGGGTGAGGGAACAGAGCAAGGAGGGAGGGGAGAAGTTGAGGCTTCAAGGAGTTGGTGGTCAGACTACATGGGGTTTTCAGCACTGCAGTGGGGACTTCAAGAGCCCATTGGAAAATTTTCATCACCAGAGTATCAGGGCCATGATGTATAACCAAAGAACCAATATGGCAGTGTGATCATTTGAATATTTTACTTAAAGGATCATTCTGGACACTTTGTGGAGAATGTGCATTTGGGGTTAAGGGTCGGAGCTAGGAGTTCTGTAAGGAGGTGCTGGCACTCACCTGAGGGCGTAATATGAGAGCAGTATCAACTAAAATGGTGAAAAGTAATTTGGTTCTAGAAATAAAATAACTTGCTGACACTTTGGACTTGAGGCACGGGGAAAAAATGAGGGGTCAAGGACAACTAATTGTTTCGGGGCAATACAACCAAGTGGAACACCATGAAGAATGGAATTGCCATTTCATAGATGGGAAGATTTCAGGAGGCACAGACAGACATCCAGGAGAGAATGTGAAGGAAGTGGTTTTGGAGTCTCCAGAGTTCAGTCAAGAGCCCTGGTCAACGTAGAGGTAGAATCTACACTTTCGTGTCTGGATGGAACTGCCGAGAAAGACAGAGTAGATAGAAGACAGATGGAGTCTAAGGCTGAGCATTTTAAAGTTGGGGATATGAGAGGGATAAAAAGAAGGGGACTAAAATAAAAAAAGCAGCTAGTGAGCCATGGTGTCAACAGGGAGATTTTTATGACATTGAAAATAGCTGTTGTGGTCGATTGTGGGGACAACAGCCTGATTGGAAGGGGCGAAGGGGAGAAAGTGGAGAGAGGACATGGAGACGGGGATTAGTTACAACTATTTTTTCCTATGGGTTCTGCTAGAGAGAGGAGGGCTGGAAAATGGTGGCAGCTCCAGGGATCAAGGGAGTTGTTTTGGTTCTTTTTTATTTTAATATGAGAGATGCTTTGACATGTTACATGATGATTAGAAGTGTTCACTGGAGAGTAGCAGCAGGTAGAGATTTATGACTGTGCTTTTTGATAAAACATTCCTGTTGAATGTCCCTAAAACAGATGTATTTTGACATTTGGGTGCCTCCTGGTCCATGGGTGGATGGGAATTTTCTTTACACTTTGTAACTGAGTCAGCACCGTGACAGAAGCTCACCCACCACTCCATTTGCTAAGCTAATAAAGAGGCAATCAAAGGCCTGTGTGTTCACAAGGTAGGTTGGTGTGATCAGAAGAGGAGATTTATGGATGAAAGTGAGCCACAATATTAAAAGGTCACAAATAACATTTCCTTGTTGCGTCTGCTCTCTTCATATCCCAAGGCCCTCGGCTTCTGGCTTTTCTTAGAGGACGTGTTTGGGCACCGTTGTGGCCCAAGGGGTGGCCCGTTCCCAGGTGTGTGGCATGCAGGGGGTGGTCAGAGGTTCATGCTGAGAGCTAGCACAGAGGTCTCCGGAGCTGGGTGGAGCCGGAGTGCCTGCCGGCCTGGTCTGGGCAGGACAGTGCCCGCTTCTGCAGGGACATTTTAAGTTTTCTCTCTAGCACTGGCGGCCTGTGCTTTTGTGGCTGCAGGATTGGTTTTCACCAATGGTGGGGAATCACTCTTCCCTTTGCTAATAAACAGGGCTGTGCTTTCTTCTGCTGTGGCTGTGGTGTGGCTGTCCAGTTGTTCCTCGGGAAGTCAGCTGTGTTTAACTTACACATTTTTCAGTGCCTCCTTTGCTTCATGTCCTGGAGAATGTTCAGGGGCCTTCAGTCATAGGGTTTTCTGCTGTGTAAAAGCATCTGTGATGTGCTGTTATCAATAGAAGCTAAACTAGTTTACTTTTGCCCAGTCTATAGTGGAACTGTTTATTTATTTATTTTTCATTACGTATGTGTTGAGCCTGATGTCGAATTTATGTTTGGGTTGATAAAAATTGTCTTTGAAACTATAAAAAGCACCTGTTTTTCTGGAGACGGGCATTTTGTCATTAAAATAGGCCTAATAGCCCTGGCTGGCTAGCTCAGCTAGTTAGAGCATCATTCTGAAGCACCAAGGTTGCGGACTCCCTATCCACCAGTCAAGGCACATACGATGAACAAGAGGTCTGTCCTGAAAGTATCTACCATGCAAACAGCTTTAATTATATTGGCATTGGCTTGATATTTTCTGGACAGACCTCATACATGCATAAGTGAAACAACCAATGAATCAACGTTTCACTCTGTCCCTTCCTCTCACTCTAAAATGAACCAATTAAAAGAGTCTCTGTTGGGCAATATTCTGGTAGCTAAGTGACTCATATGCATATAAATTTTAAAATGCTGCGTTTCCTTACGTTCTTAATTCACTTTTGCACTTGGCGCCAGGAAGGGTGGCTGTGAAAAATGGGCTCAAGTGACGCAGTGCTCAGTAGCACTAAAAGGACGTCCGGCCACTCCAGGCTGCCAGGTGGGAAGAACAGCCAGGAACGTAAAGATAGTGTTCTTTTGGCCTGTCCCCGCTTGTCAAAAACTTTCAAAAATAATCATTCACATTCTTATCTTAAAAAATAAACTCACAAGAGACTATTTTCACGAGCAAGTAGGAAGCACTAAGATGTAAGGTGTAATCATGGAGATATTCAGGGAAGTCGAAATCTCCGTGAAAGTGGGTTTTTGCAGCATTCGGGCTAATCCTGGTGTTTTCCTTTGATTACTTTGGGTACCATTTAGTCCACTTACTGTATCATCTTGTAATTGCCCTGAACAGTTTTTCATCACGAAAGTACTTACGTTCTCCCATTGTTTGACAGAGAGTATAAAGAAGAAGTATTTAAAACGTCAGGCTACTTTGGTATGTTATACCACAAAGGATGGAGCAGATGTTTTTAAATAAACACCAGCCCTGGTTGTGCCTTGTTCAGACACTGAGAGAGCCTTTTTCAGAAGCAGGGGAAGCTCATGAATTTGGAGGAGGCTTAAATACTGTACTTTCACATAAAACCATAAAAAGTTGGCAAAAGTATCAGGGGCCAGTGGATGGGCATAAAGCTGAACATGTTATAAGTCAGATTACCAATAAAAATGTCAGCCTCAAGTCTGAAGTGAATAGTTTTGTAATTGTGAACCGAAAGCATTTTTAATTGCTTTCAAATGGAAAAACTTCATATAATTTAATAAAATTTATCTACGTTATTATCAGGAAGACTATTATTGCAGCAAAGGGAAATGGAGGATTTAAATGTCATTCCCAGCTTCTCATTTCCCAGCTCTTTTATTGGGATGTTATTAAAACAAGACCAAATGGACTTTGCTACGTCCATAAAAGCCAGTCAAGCAAAAGAGTTAATCCAAGGGCTGTAGAATCATTAAACATGGCCCATGGCTGTGGCCTGGTTGGTGAGATGTGTCCTGGTTATCAGGTGCAATGTGCCAAGGGCAGGGTTTTGGCATTCTATAGCTTGTGGAACTCAAAGAACAGCCGTATCCAGGGAGAGAAGCGTGCTGGGGACAATGGCTAACTTTATACCCAAGGTACCAATTTCATTCATTAATGCATGCTGTGAATCAACTAAAGACTCTGAAACAAATGGTGTTAAAGATGGGCTGGGCTCCTAGGCAGGGCTCTCTGTGCTGGAAAGCAGTCCCACTGGCTTGCTAAGTGGGTTCCTGGGCATGGTGTGCTTGCTATGGATCTAATAAGAGACATTCCAGGGTAGCAAGAGGGCAGAACAGCTTGGGGTTGGTGGAACAACTGAGAGTAGAATGCAAAGGTCAGGAAGGGTCCAGGTATCCAGGAGGAGGGAGCTGTCATCAGCAGGCAGGCTAGAAAGGGAGGTAACGTTTGATGCTGCACTGGGTGCTTTCGCAGAGTGTGTAGTCACAGTAATTAATAAACAACATTTTCGGAGAGCTCGCTATCTGCCAGTTACCATGCTAAATGCCTCCCTCACTTTATTTCATTTACCATCATCTTCTGAGGCCGTCTTCCTGTTTCCCAGGTGACTTGAAAACCCACATTTGTTCTCATTTTTCCTTTTTAAGTAAAATTTGTACATTCATGTACAGCACAATGGCTTGATACACGTATACATAGTGAACTGGTTACTACAGTCAGGGTAATGAACACATCTTATGCTGATATAGTTGCTTCATTGTGTGTGTGTGTGTGTGTGTATGTGTGTGTACGTATGAGAGAAGGATAGAGACAGAGATAGACAGAGAGAAAGAAGAGCACTTGAAATGAACTGTCTCAGTAAATTTCCAGTATAACAGGTATTATTACTATAGTCATTACGCTGTGCGTTAGATCCAGCCTTATGCATCCTACATAGCTAGAATTTTGTACCCTTTGACTAACTTCTCTTCATTTCTCCCACCTTGCTGCCTTCGATAACCATTCTCTTCTCTAATGTATTTGACATTTTTAGATTCTATACACAGGTGAGATTATGCAGGGATTTTTTTCCTTGTGTCTGACTGATTTCACTTAGCGTACTGCCCTCCATGTTGTTGCAAATGGCAGGATTTCCTTTTTTTCACCCATTCATCCCATGATGGACACTGACGTTGTTTACATTACCTTTGCTATTGTGAGTGATGCGGCAAAGGACATGGGTGAACATCTTCAAGGTATTTATTTTATTTCCTTTGAGAACAAATCTAGAAAATGAAGTGCTGCATTGTATGAGTGTTATATTTTCAGGGTTATAAAGAAGAACTTTTATACTCTTTTTCATGCTAGCTGTGCCAATTTATGTCCCCACTAACAGTGTCCAAGGGTCCCCTTTTCCTCACATACTCACCACACTTATCTTTTATTTTTTGACAGTAGTCTTCTACAGGTGTGAGGGTATCTCACTGAGGTTCTGATATGCAGTTCCTTGATGCTTAGTGAGGCTGAGCATCTTTTCATATGCTGTTAGCCATTCTTATATCTTCTTTGGAAAAATGTCTAGTCATGTCCTTTGCCCATTTTTTAAAGTTAGGTTTTTTGTTTCGTTACTATGATGTTGTGTTAGTGCTTCATTTATTTTGGACATTATTTTGGATATTATCAGATATATGGTTTGTAACTAGTTTCCCAGTCCTTAGGTTGTGTTTTCATTTGTTGATTGTTTCGTAAGCTGTGAAGTGTTCTGTTCTTTCTCTTCCTTGTTCCACACTCTTTCATGATGTCAGAAGTGTCACAGTGCATGAGCGTTGTTCAGTTTCTCATGAAAGGAAACATTAGTTCCCATTTTTAAAATACTGTGGACATACGTTATAATCTCTACTATAAAACTAAAATTTGGTGTGCAAATTTGTATTCTCAGTGCAGAAGTTGGGTAATGAGCTCAAAGATGAGAGTCACATCATGCCTATGAGTGTCTTACATGGCAACCCAAGTCCTAACCTGAGAATTATGCCAGCCTCTTCTGAGTGCCCTGCAGGTGCTCTGTGTTCCATATTTCACCTGAGAAAAGAAAAGACAGATGCCTCTATGAACCTGACTGTCAAATCTTTAGTGATCGCACTGTCGAATTACTGAAAGGAACTTTAGAAATCATTAACCCAGCCCTTTCATTTACTGAAGGGGAAACTGAGTTTCCTAAAGGACCTGTAACTAGATCACCAGCTTTTTAAAGACAGAAGTTCTTAGTCTCCTTTGCAGCCTAACAGGTGAATAGTGCCAGACACAAAATATACACTCAGCTATACCATGGGGTTGATAGGTGCCTGGCATTTCAGCAAAGTGTTGAGATGAATATATACTTATAATCCCTACACAAAATATAGCCACAGAAAGAACCTCCAGTTCTCTAGCAAATATTACCCACCTGCATAGTACTCCTAGTACTCCAATTGGGTTAGAAATGCCCAGAAATTGCCAGACCTGCTAGCTGATATCTTTTAAATAAGCCCTCAGAGTGTGTTGGGAAATTTTAATCACATTAACAGTTATCTCTGGGACCAAGAGAGTGTGGAGAATTTTCTTAGAAAATTCTTTTTGACATATTAGTAGGGATTTGTTTGTTCTCATTCTAATGGATGTTCAAGAAAGCCAGTTATCTTTGGAAAAACCATCTATTCAACATAGAGAAACCTAACCTTTTCTTTTTTTTTTTCTTGTGAGACATCTGGAATCTAGCTAGAATTTTTGGAACCCTACAATGTTAGGTTCTTTTTTTTTCCCCTTCAGGATGAAAGCCAAATTACAACAATTTGAGATTTCTGGAAATAATAATATTATTTTACGGTAGGAGTTGTGTGCCCATTTCAGACTGTAATTTCAAATTCTCCCTTCACACTGAAGGGTACGGTGATGAACGGTACCAGCTGTGTAATTGCCCTTTTGGAGTTCCTCAGTAGACAGCACAGCAATAATAGGAGACCTCAGTGCTAATGGTGGTCCAGAGCCTTGGCAATGCCCAGCTCCCACCAGTGCTTTTGTTCATCACAGCATCGTGGCCTGAGCTGCATGTGTGCTCCCTGCTTGAAGTGGAAGGGGGGTGAGTTTCCCTTCTTGTGAGAGCCGAAGATCTAGGCTTCGGAGGTGTAGGCAGCATGAGGAACTGCCCAACTTCTACCTCATGGTGGCCAGAGGTTGATGTGACTCCCGTGCTTCTGCGTGGACAGCCTACCCTTCCTCAGCCAGCTGCTCCTTTCCTGCCCCATCGGAGCAAGTACATTTATTATGGATTTGATTTGAGGAGAAGACTCGCTCTAGTGGAAGGAGGTTGTTGCGGAGCCTTTTTTGGGACAATGTCCCACGGAGACGCCTTCAGCAATGCAGGAAAGAGTACCTAAGCTGTAAGCACACACCTGTGTGCTGGAGCAGCCAGGGCCGGACAGCAGAAATATGTAAATCCTCATTCCAGGTCCTCACCCGGAGGCAATGCACTGGCAACCTGTGGGGTGGACCTGGACTCAGAGTGTTTAATTTGGCTCTCACAACATTGGCCCAAGGCAGTGAGGCAGTATTTTACATTTGGATTATTTAATAACAAAGAAGGAGGAGGAATTTCACATAAATGTCTAAAATTTCCAAGTTTCCTTGAAAAACACTTGGTTAACACTTAACCCTAACTTCCCCCATCTGCAACAAGGTGATGAAGGAGCAATCTGACCCTCTTTTAGAAAAGCTCAGTAACTGAAAGTTTTCCATAATTATTTTACACTTTCAATTTTTGTCCAAACTGTAGTCTTGCCACCTGTCCCCAGGTAGCATTTTATACAATGTCACTCATTTAAGTTCCCTACAGTGGCCCAATAAGCCTTGAGTTAGTTGAGCAGGACTGCACCTTCTGACCCTCTTTGTAGGAACTTGAGTTAAAGGATCTTCCTAAGGGAATGAACAGGTTATCTTTCTCTTCTAGAGTCAAAGGACTTTGGGAGTCACCTGATGAAATGTCACAATCAGAGCTTTTCTCATTGAAAATCATTATGTAGTTTGAAATTTTAAGCAACTTTATAGGTTGTGAGAATAAGTAATGAAGATGAAAGTATTTATTTTATATCTTAATGGCAATGTTTTAATGAACTCATTCAACAAATGTTCATAGCAAGTAACTAATATTTTCTGACATCCAGGTTAAGAAATGGAAATCTGACAGTCCACTCAGAAGTCTTTCTTGGTTCTGTCCCATTCTCAAATCCTTCCTCTCCTCCCCCAACAAAGGAAATACTCATTTGATTTTTCATAGTAATCCTTTTTATACATTATTTTATAGTTTATCACCTACATGCATATTTGTAGATATTATTGTTTAGTTTATTCCTTTAAAAAGGTTTTGATATATCACTTAAGTATATTTCCATCTACGTAATCTCCCTCTAACAATTTCTTTTCCCACAGTCGATCTATTGAAAAGCTAGAGCATTGACCTCTCTACTCACAGCCTGGATTTCTGCCCAATGCACAGCCATGGTGTCATTCAACACATTCTCTGCTATGCAAAGATGTTTACATTTAATTTTAAGACAATGAAATGTCATGCAGATGAAAGATATCTGACTGATTTTTTTATAGTCTTGAACTTCTTGTATAAGTTTGGGCCTGCTTATAGACCTAATGGTGCTTCTCCCAATTTCTCACTGAAGCATTTACATAAACCTTACAAATTTAAACTTTAACATTATTCCAGTGCTAAGACGGAAAACCTATGTGTCAGAACCTGCAATTAATTTCTTCTCTCTCTATGACACCTGGAGCTGGTGTGAGAGTAATGATTGGTGGTTTATCTACAACTTCTGTGACCAAGACATGCAGACTCCAGCCATCAAAATAGGGTAGAAATGAGCGATATTTCTCTTTTGTTATTTCTTCTCTTGCTCAGAGATTCAGCAATTGTGCTAAGAATGGGCATCCATAATAGCTATCCCTATACTCTGTCGTCGACAACTGTATGTAGAATTGAAATTTTATCTTAGTGCCCCTATTTTCCTTCTGTCCACACTGTTCTACAATATATTATTTCAGAGGAGTTTGTGTTTTCCTACAAATTGATTCCCAAATCCAGAGGCTTTTTCTGAGTTTTTGTTAAAGTCCTGTTTTATGTTGTAGTACATATTTTAGTTTTGTGAGGAAGCAGCAACTGATGCTTATATCCCCTTCAATTTCAGCATAAAAAATGACCACAAACTTAGTAACTTAAGATGATAGCCCACTGTTAGCCTACAGCGAGCCATATAGGTCAGAAGTCCAGCACTCTTATTCTCTACCCAAGCTATCAAAAGGCCAAAATCAAGGTGTCTGCTCAGTTTCAAGGGAAGAATCCATTTGTAAGGTCATTCACATGGTTGTAGGATTGAAGAGTCTGTCTTCTAGTGGGCTGTCAGCCAGGGATGGCTCTCAGTTCCTAGCTTTTAGTCTGAGGTCCTTTCAGATGGCTCTCACCTTCTCATTATCTGAGAACCTTCCTTGTATTGAATCCCTTTCATGCTTCAGATATCTCTGATGTCCTCTTCTGACATCAGCTGAAGAAAACTCTTTGAAAGAGTTCATTTGATTACATTAAGACCATTTAGTTAATCTCCCTATTTTATGACCAGCTGATTAGCAAGCTTAATTGCATCTGCAAAGTCTCTTGGATTTTTAGTTCCACATATAAGGAGCTTGCCTTGATGACATAAAAAGCTGAACAAACTGAGATGTCAATAGTTCTTCATGGATCTGTAAGCAAAGGGGAGACACAGGGCAAACAGCAGCCCCTAAGATGGTAGAGACAGGCTAGTGAACACTGGAGTCATAGTTTACTGAGGTGGAGTCTCATAAGTAGAAGCCAATTTGAGAACCAAGGCTGGGGCTGGAAAAACTGGTTTATAATGGGTGAACTGCTGGAGGTTCGGTGAGGACAACTGCAAGTTAACGACACCAAGGGGATCCAGGCGTGGGAGGTCCCACAATAATGTGAGATGTATCTCTAAGAACTCAACCAGATGCCCACAGTAAGCATCAGAAAAAGTTCCCTGGACTTTCATTAGGGGAGGGGGAAAGAACCATTGTGAAATAGAAAGGAGCACTCTATTCTTAATATAATCTGCCCTCAGGAGAAACTAGCTGATGAGAGCCTAATATGCTGGGGTTTTATCAGAGCCTAACTTACCTGGGGAAGAGAAATAGCCCACTCCATCTAGTCAGCTCTCGCCTCCCATATGGGAGACAGGAAGTGCCATCCTGTCCCACCTAAGGGAGGAGAAACAACCTGAGGCACAATTGTGAATATCGCAGCCCAGGGGCACAGGCTCACGGAAAGACTTAGACCCAATCACAGGATGAGAGAATGCTTTACCCCCTCCCGCATCTCACCACGATACTACTAAAGGCCCATTTATAACAATTCCTTTAGCCCGATGAACCGTATCTGTCTGTTAAGGAAAAATGATAAGATATGCCAAAGGCAAAGAAACCCCACAGTTTGAAGAGACAGAGTGAGCATCAGAGGCATGCATGGCAGGGGCTCTGGAATTATCAGATAGGAATTTAAAACAGCTATACTTAATATGCTAAGGGATCTAATGGGTAAAGTAGACAGCATGCAAGAAGAGATAGACAATGTAAGCAGAGAGGGGAACCTTAAAATAGAACCATAAAGAAATGCTAGGGATAAAAATACTGTAACAAATGAAGAATGCTTTTAATGGGTTTATTAGTGGGCTAGATACTGCTGAGGAAAGACTCTCTACACGAGAGGATAAATCAATAGAATATCGAAAAACAAACAAGTAAAAACCAAAAAAGAACAAAGGTTGAAAAAGAACAGAACAGAATATCCAGGGACTGAGGAATGACTTTGAGAGACATAACACAAAAAATGGGATTATCAGAAGGAGAAGTCAAAGATAATAGAATGATGAAATAGCAACAGGACAGAAAATTTCCCAAAAACAAAACAAAACAAAATGAAACGAAACAAACAAAACAACCTGAGCATATAATTTTCAAACTACAGAAAATCAGAGAAAAAACTAAACATGCAATAAGTCAACATGGAGTGGGAAGAACCTACCTATAAAGTAATAAAGATAAGAATTACAACCATATATCAAAGGAGATATATCAAAATAAATTTTTAAATATTTAAACTAAATGTAAATAAAAATATACCTTATCAAAATTTGTGCTTTGCAGCAAAAGCAGTGCTTAGAAGAAAAATTATAGCATTAAATGTATATATGAGAAAAGAATAAATGTCTAAAAATCATTTCTGGCACCCACGTTATGTGTGTGCAAAGATATATACAATGTCCTGTAAGTTGGGTCATAATGCATGTATAAATTTAGAATTTATTTAAAATGGTGTCATAGTATCTCATATAGGCATCTTATTCTCTTATTATTGGACATTAAGACTGAGTCCAATTAGCTGGCTATTTTAAGTAATACTGCAATGAATAACATTTGCCCAAATCTGTGAGGGTTTCTTAGAATAGATTACCATATGTAAATGTGTGGATAATAGTATGAAAAATTTCATTGCCCTTTATACAAATTGCCTTTTATAAGGTTTATTCTAAGAGTATATTATATTCCCAACAATGGTATATAAGTACATAGTATATAAATATCTTCATATTTTGCTAATATTTTTGTATACTTTACAGTTTATAGAGTGCCCTCTCATCTCTCAGCTCATTTAGACCCCCACAGAAATCAGTGAAGTTTATTATTGTCTCCATTGCATAGAAAAGTAATCTAAGGCAGAAGGAAATTAAATTATTTGCCCAAGGCTTTCACTAATAGATAGCATGGCAGAAACAGGCTCTAAAGACTGTCATTTTCTGTAAACCTCACTGCCAAAACATCTGATTAAAGGTCTGAGTCCCTCCCTCTACCTCAACCTCTGTCTCTGTCTCTATCCATATCTCTGTCTCTATCTCTATCACTCTCTGTCTCCTATGGATTTATTGATTGTTGTTCTACTAGGGTGATTATTAGCTGAGTTGTAGCATAATAAACTCTGTGTGTGTTTAGGTTAGAAGGTCAGTTTTAAGAATGAAATCTAAAAACTCTAACTATTTATGTTTGTTTTAAGGCATTACTCGTCCAGAATCATCAGGGTGTTTCCTTCTAGCTGCCATTAGCTTGATTATTATTTATTCAGACTTTTCCAAAAATTGACTCATGTACACTCTTTTCTCTCCTTCCTTGTTATCCACTCCCCCTCCCCCTCTTTTTCACCCAATCTTTCCTGAGGGATAAATCACATCATTTGTTGGCAGTTGTCTTGTTAAGGGGGATTTAGTGAAACATTGAGCTTTACTGTGTGCAAAATTAGCTGTTCCAGATTCTTATTATGTAGTTGCACCACATGGCTATGTTAACGGACCTAGACTATACCGGAAGTACCTGTGCAGTCTCTGTTGTAGAAGCTGAAAAAAATGACCAAGGCCAGCAAATTTCAGTTTTAATAAAAACCTTAATTTTTAATAATATACTTGGTACTTGAATCAGGCAGACGCATGCCCCTACAATCATGTGCAAATGGTTTTAGCCTTTCATCTAGTTGGGTGAACATGCTACCCCGGGCAAACCCTGAGGAAAGACAAGGAAAGATGTTGAGATGCTGACTTCCGGAAAAATGAAGGCTATGTAGACTTGGCCCCTCAGGCCCCAGGGTAATTGGGATGTGTATTGTTCTTGGATGTGAAGGCCACAAGGAAAGAATGTGGAGGCCTTGAAATGGGAAGGTTGGGTGTTACTCAGCCTCTGATGACAGTCTTCCAAGTCAACAAATTCAAACAGCTGGAGTTGAGAGAAATCATATTTGTGTTGGGGAAGGGATTGAGCCACTCTTAGAAGCTCCTCAATTTTCACTTTAGCTGCTTTCAGGTTTTTTTTTTTAAATTATATAGATCATCTGTTTAATAAGTCCTAGTCCATTAAGCATTTGCAAATGTCTTCTTTGAGAATCTCTCTTTTGGTTAAAGCGGGTGGGATGATCTGAGAATCTTGTGCCTGCCTAGTCTCTTTTCTTAGCAAACATTTGGATTCCATTTTATTTTTGGACCCTAAGTTCCAATTTGAGAGACTATCTTCTTTTTTGGTATGTGCTTTTGATTGCAAAAAAGCAGCTTAGTCCAATATTTCCCACCCTAAATCAAGCTTTTGAGAACCATAAATAGGTCATTAAAACTTTATATTTTTCCAGTGAGATTAGGTGGGGACTGTTCCAATAAGTTCACACCATTGTTTTAATGTCTCTGAGTGATCACAAGAATAAGCCAAAAATCACACAATCAACCTCTAAGATGAATATGACCTAGAATAAGAAGCAAACAGAGTTTAAAACTGATATACAGTTCTTTTATAGAGAACTGAATTATAACCCTCAGAAGTGCATGCCACGCATAGCACATGTAAGCCTTGTGCTGTGTGTAGGGTAATACAGTGTTTCTCATAAATAAGACATTATTATTTTGCATACTTCTTTATGTAGTTGTTATTCATCTTCCTTCTCACTACCCCAATTATGAACCATGTGGGCTATTTCTTCATGTAACCAGGAGTTTGTCTCCTGATCCATACATTTTGGCTACTCTAATAGCTACAGATAATAAATTTTCTTATCCTGGAAGCATTTGAAATAACAACTACTTGCCTTAATGGGCTTAATTATGTTAGGTATAGCTCAAAGATGATTACTTGATTAATATTTATTTGCCAGATATGATGAGATTGGGATTGTCATAAAAGTGAATTAAATAATATTTTTTTCCTAGATAAATATGTAAGGAAGAAAGTATAAATTCTGAATGTGTAGACATCACTTATCTTGGTAACAAATAATTGTATTAAGAAGCGAAGAGTGTACTAGGTCATCTTGTAATTTATATCAACAATAAGGAAAGTCTGGTAAAGGGAGAATATTTAGGAACGTACATACAGGCGATTCCTGGATTAGAAAACTAGAAATGGCACTCTGTGGCCCTTACTTTCCTAGTAAATTACAAAGTTGATTCCCTTTTTATTTTTATTTATTTCTTTTATAATTTTTATTTCTTGATTTTATAAAGAGAATCTTTTTTTTTTTTAATTTTATTTATTATTTTTCAGAGAGAGGGGAAGGGAGAGAGGAAGAGAGGGAAAGAAATATCAATGTATGGTTGCCTTTCACTTGCCTCCAGCTACAGACCTGGCTTGCAACCTGGTTATGTGCCCTGGCTGGGAAGCGAACCAGCGACCTTTGGGTTCTCAGGCTGGTGCTATTTGTTGATTTTAGAGAGAAAGAATAAAGGAAAGAGAAGGGAGAGAGAGGGGGTGGGCATCTTTTTCTTATTCCACTTATTTATGCATTCACTTATTTCTAATATGTGCCCTGACCAGAAATTAAACCCACAAACGTGGCATGTCAGAATGATGCTCCTACCAACTAAGCTAGCCAGCTGATTCCCTTTGTAATCTTTAATATGTTAAGAAGATGTTACTGAGATTGCTGAAATTCATGTCTGACAAAATATCTTGATACTCTGAAGCGGCAAATGTCACTGAGCTGCAAAGGGGCAGGAATCTAAGTGAGATACATACTTCTGCGTCTTTGGGAGGTATGTGTGTGGTTCTGTGTCTCTTGATTGGAGACCATTAGGCTAAATGGATGGTCACGTTCCATGGTAAGCTGTCAACCCAGGGGACTTTTAATCTTGAGGCCTGGAATAGAAACAGTCTTGGCTGAATAGTCTGGAAGAGGGATGATTAGTAGAAGTGGAGCTCATTTTAAGGACATGTCTATTTAGCCATTTTTTTACAAACAAAAAATAGTTAGTTGGCCTGTGCTGTTATTGGCAAGTTGCTTGAATGATGAGTCTTAACAGAGTTCTTTCCATATGGCTTACCTGAACAAATGAGACAATAAAAAGAGAAGCAGCCTGTATTGAGCAACTATTGTATATGATAATATATTCTAGAATAGCAAAGAATTTACACATCATGACAACTGGTATAAAAGATCAGTGGTTAGAATATGAACTCCAGGAATAGAATCAACTTGGTATATGTCAAATAAACACTCAAAACAAAGAGAAAAATAAGAAGTATTTATTAAATGGTACTCTGGTAGGACAGCAATTTAGAAAATAAAGTTATATGAAGGATTTCTGAATTGAAGATCAATAATTGAGCTCCTTGATCTCCACTCTTTCTTGAAACCCTACTAACATTGAACTGAAAGATTTTCTAAGCACAAACATACAAAGGCACAGAGAAATTGAAAAATGGCTGTAGCAACAAGATAGATGCTAAAACACTTAGCTGACCCAAACAAAAACCAGAATCTTAAGTCAGCCACGGAGAAAGCTGAGCAGGGCTCGGTCTGCACCACAGAGCGTCGGGAGGCACAGAAATTGTCAGCACCGGTACCTGTGGAAGTGGGGAGGATGAAGTGTAGGGTGAAGTTGTTGAAAACAGGAGGTTGGATAAAATGCTGCCTCAGAATGCAGCAAAACCACCAAGCCCGCCCGCCCTCTGCTCAGCTGAAAGACGTCTCTCTCACCCTGGCAAGAAGACTGGAGGTTTATTCTCCAAAGAGGCCAAGCTGTGTGTCTCTGGGAGTAGTAGGTGCATTTGATGGAAGGGAATAGTAGATGCATTTGAGGGAAGAGAAATCTTACTGTAAATTGAAGTATTTCATTAAAGGTTGTGTACCGAATGTTGGGTGCCTTGTATCACTCTTTCCCCACTTCACTCTCAGAACACCATGAGGCTGGCCTATTCCTTCCTTAAGAGACGGGGTGATACTTCTGTGAGGAATTGAATTGTCAACAAGAAAAGACCTGAAGACACACACATTAGTACTTGCTTCAGTGAAATAGCCCAGGCATATCATTCTTTAAAGTGAAGACCCAGGTTGACAAGCCAATGCTGTCTTGAGCAGTTCCCACCCACACTTAGATATCCACTCCTTTTTTTTTTTAACTAAAGATTTTATTTATTCTTTTCAGAGAGAAGGGCAGGGAGGGAAGAAGAAAAGGAGAGAAACATCAATGTATGGTTGCCTTTCACCTGCCTCCAGCCAAGGACCTGGCTGGAGACCTGGCTTGCAACCTGGGTATGTGCCCTGGCTGGGAATCGAACCAGGGACCTTTGGGCTCACAGGCTAGACATCCACTCTGAAACATGGTCAAAGAGCCCCAAATTTTCAAATATTTGAACAAACCCCCTAATTGAAAAGGTAGAGACTAAAATACATAAAATAGAAAACACAGTGTGGCTATAACAGTTTATGCAGTAGGATAACAATATTAAAACTATCATCATATTCCAAGTAGCTGAGAAAGTATTTTGTCAATGAAACAAGAAAAGTATGTCACAGAAAGGGATAATACTACTCCAAGAAAAAAAATATTGAAAATAAAAACTACAAAATAAGGTTAAATGGTTAAAAGCTTTAGAAGCTGGCCCTGGCTGGTGGCACAGTGGATAAGCACCTGCCTATGAACCCAAAGGTCACTGGTTCAATTCCCAGCCAGGGCGCATAACCAGGTTGCAAGCCAGGTCTCTAGCCAGGTGTGTAAGCAGGAGGCAGGTGAAAGGCCACCATACATTGATGTTTCTCTCCCTCTATGCCTCTCTCTTTTCTCCTCTCTCTAAAAATAATAAATAAAATATTAAAAAAAAAACTTTAGAAGCTAATGGTGAACAATTCTCTCAGAACAATTCTCAGAAAATAAAACACATAGAGATAGAAAATAGAATTAAAAAAATAAGAATATTAGAGAATTAGTAGATCCAATAGATAAAAATGAGAAAATGGAAGAAAAATCATCAAGAAATAATTCAAGTAGCTCCCAGAATTTGGGAAATGAGTTATGTAATTAAAAATTATAAGTGCCCAGCAAAATTGATCCAAATAGAACTGCATCATGTTGTTTCAGAATGTCAGTGCCCTAGAGAAGACCTTATGGCTCTCAGAGAGTAAAAAATGTAAATGCGATATACCAAAGATTATGAATAAAATAGGTTTGGACTTTGCAAAAACATAGTCCAAAAACATTGATGGAAGGTCCTTTAAAATTTTCAGGAAAAAATGTTTTACAATCTAGAATTCTATCCTCAAACTGTCATTTCAATTTGAGAATAGAATAAGCATATTTTTGCATAGTCAATATCATTAAAAATTTACTTCCTACTTACCCTTTCTCTAAAACACTACTTTAGGGTGTGTTCCACCAGTCAAAAATGTCAGAGTGGAAGCTTCAGGTTCTGGAAAATAAGATCCCACCCAAGCAAATGGCAAAAGGAATGCCTTTGATGATGTAGCAGGGATTTCTAGTTAGTGAAAATCTCCCTGCCTACTTCTTTTCCCTCTTGGGCACATAGTTAGCCTGTATCCTCCCAACTCCCTTGCATCTAAGCGTGTCCTTAGGACCAAGCCCTGTTGGTAGAATATTCCTCCTCTGACTCCCCATTAGGCTGCTGGACACCGAGGAGGGAGGACAAGGTCCTAGTAGATGAGAAATTTATAAGATGAGAAAACCTGGACCTCAGACTCATCACATGGAGAAGAGACACCCATTCTTGAAGGGCCACCATGTTGGACTGTGACAGGAACAAGAAATAGTTTCTATTTCAGTATTTCTGGAGCCCGTTTATTTCTGCAGCTGACCCTAACTGCCAGACATGCTGAAAGGCTCTGCAACAAAAGCTGTAAACAGGCTTGCTGAGTAACCAGTCCAGATTGGAGTAGGTTAGAGGCTCTGGAGTAAACGCTTTCCAAGAAGATGAAACTGATAGAAAACTGGATGTGTTTGAATAATGAGGAAAAGTTTGGGAGTGAATGAGTCATAATAATAACACAGGCAACGAAGAAAACAAAAGTAAATAAAACATCTACTGAATCCAGACAGAGCAAAGTTGATGCAGGATAGGAAAAGTAACTATAATTTGCTGCATGGCTTAGTTGTGATAATATTTAGGAAACCTTAATAGATTGATCTGAACAACATAAAAATGTAACTTTATTGGGGGTGGGGTAGGAGTTGGGAGGTGTGCATACATGTAGTAATGTGTGATATGGAAAGAGAGTTGAATTTGTATATCCCACCTTAAGACATCAATAGCTCATGCCTAAAATTGAGGAGTAGCAGCAAGAGATTTGATAATGTCTCTTTGATTTATTGTACTGTTTAAATTATATGTACGTATGTATGTATGAATGAAACATATAAGAACAAAAAACACATTTAAGAAAAGTTAAATTCACATTTCTTACAAAAATATTCTATATGGAGCAAAAACAGAGCTATAACATAATAGTAAACATTATAGTATAACATATAATGAAGTTCAATCAGAGTGAAACAGAAAACAGATTTGATATTAGAATAAGGGGGAAACTGATGCTTGGAAGCTATAGAAAGAACTTAAGAAGAAAACATCTGGATACTAAAGAAAAAAACTAAAATCAAAGAGAAGCAAATCTGAAAAATACTTTATCAATCATGAAGGTTAATTCTTATTAAACAATAATAGCTCTTTCAAATACTCAAGAAGAATGTCAAAACCTCATTAGATGAGTGAAAAAATATATATATTAGGAGATGGTAGTGGCTAATTATTGGAAAGATTCAATTTGCCATTGATTAAGTGGATAACTGAAGAGTTACATTTACACTTTTTCCAACTTTAAGTTGGTAACTCTAAATGCTCTTGGGATTATGATAGGCTTGTGCTGTATATGCAGACACAGATAGTCTCAGTGCAAATTTTGATATGCTGCTTGAGAATATAACAACCAATAGCACTTATGTTGTGGAGTCTTCAAACTCTTTGACAAAGGTTCAGAGGCCTCCAAAATTACCCTAAGTAAGTAATTGACTGAAAAAAATTCATGAAGATTGAGGTAATGATTATCTAAATTTATCACACTATACAATAACTATATAATTATAAAAACAATGCCACAACTTGGCCAGATTATTACATAATAAATACAATATTATAATCGTGATTGTTATATAACATGTAAAAGCATATGGACACAATCTTCAAAATTCACTTACATATGTGGAATGCAATGGACAAAATAAACTAACAAACAAACCAGAAATAGAACCATAGATATAGAGAATAGACTAACAGCTGTCAGAGGGGAGGGGTGTTGGAGGGTTGTGTGATTAAGCTGAAGGGATTGATCAAGGAAGAAATTATAGACACAGACAACATGGTGATCACTGGAGGAAAAGGGGGTGGGGAGAGATAGAAGAGGGTAAAAGGGGGATAAATGGTGATGGAAGGAGACTTGACTTGGGATGGTGAACATACAATACAATATACAAATATACCTGAAACCTAGATAATTTTATTAATCCATGTCACCCCAGTCAATTTAATAAAACACTTTTAAAAGTTCACAAAATTGACATCCATTACTGTAGGTTCTGGGATGTGGAACGATCCTTTTGTCTTTCACAATTTCTTGTAATATTAACAAAGAAGATTTGAAGTTCGAGATATGTAACACTGGTCAATTAATTTAGACAAGGCACATATTCTTAAACCTCATATTTTCATATGAGAATAATAATGGTAGTATTTGCTCACCTCCCTTGAAGCATTTTCACAACAATCCAATGCTATAATATATATGAAAACACTTGGTAAATTTAAAACATGTTATTAACATGAGGAGTTATTTTTATCATCACCAGTGCTATTGAGAACACTGCTTTGGCAGAATTATTCTCTCTCAACCACAGACAGAGCTTTATCTTTCTGCTTCCATGTGTGACACATTAGAAGTTACTCGAGCTCAAGGTCAGTTTTAACTTTGGCTTCTCAGAAAAGCAATGGAATAAACCAGAGATCAATGTGAATATTTTCCAAGAAAATCATCCAAAAGGAATACCCAGGGAGTGATGGAAAGCATTCCAAAGACCCCACAGGAAGAACAAATCTTTGTCTGAAAGCTCTGGGCTGCTCTAATGACTGTGTCTTAGCCATTGTTCATCTCATTGGAAAAGACTGGCTCCTTGGTCAACTCCTATTAATTTCAGTGTTTATGAGGGACTCAGTCTCTTTGAATGGGTCGCTCAGAAAGGCTAGTCGTACAACTTCAAGTTAAAATGAGATTATTTAGGCCTAATCATTACAGATACATGATATCTGAATTTTCTATAAATAAATATATATACATACCCACATATATATGTGTATACTGTATATGTAAATTTTCAACATGGGAAGCTCCCCTAGTCCAGCAATTAAAGTTTAGGGACCATTGTAATGGTTTGGGAAAATTACTACGGCAGTGTTAGTTTGGTTGTTGAAATTGAACATAGAAAGCTCAGAGGTGACCTCCGTTGCTGCTTCCATGTTTTTGTTCTGTTGGGAACGTGAAAATATGTACAGAAGTTGCTCAGTCATTACTTCTGAAGACTAATACTTATTGTAAAATGAACTTTGCTAACGACTCTTTCATTCGCCATCTCTATGCCTCCTTCAATAAAATGCCCATTCACATCTCTTGTCCATTTCATAGTTGGAGCATTTGTCTTTACTATTGTGTGTGCATGTGTATCTATACGAGGTCTGTCCCAAAATTAACGGCTCTGCAAACCGTTTTAATTATATTGATATTGGCTTGATACTTTCAGGACAGACCCATATTCTTATCCTTTGTTCAGTATATGATTTACATTATTTCCCCCAAGTCTATGTTATTATTTCATTCTCTTCACAGGGTTTTTCAAAGAGCAAATATCTTAAATTTTGATTAGGTCAAAATTATTGACATCTCCTTTTATTATCATGCTTTTGTTGTCAAATCCAAGAACTGTTTGCCTAGTCCTTTGTCCTGGAGATTTTTTCTTATTTTTAAAAGGAAGTACAAAATTACATTACATTAAAGTCCATGATTCATTTTGAGGTAATTTTTTGTATCAAGTATGAGCTTTCTTGGGTTTTTTTTTCCATTATTTTTTTTCTTGGATGTCCAAATATTCTAGCCTTACTTCTTGAAAAGACCATCCATCATGCATTAAATTGCATTAGCAAATTTTTCAGAAATCAGTTGGGTAGATTTGTGCGGCTTCTTTTCTGGGTATTGTGTTTCGTTCCATTAATCTATGTGTTCCTTCTTTCTCCAATACCACACTTTTTGACTGTTACAGCTATACAGTAACTTTTAATATTAAATATGGAGTGAAGAATCACACATCCTTTTTAAGATTTAATCATTAAAGTGATGTTATCTTTCAAAATAAATTTTAGAATAAGCCTATATGTATCTACAAAACACCTTGATGGGATTTTGGCTAGGAATTTTATTAAACCTTTAGCTAAATTTAGGAGAAGTGACATCTTTATTATACTGAGTCTCCTAACTCACGAACACAGTATGCATTTTCATTTCTTTAGGCCTTTTAAAAATTTATTTAATCAGTGTTTTGTAATATGCAACATATAGGTTCTTTATATGTTTTGTTAAATTTATACCTAAGTATTTCATTTTCTTTAGAGTGAAGGTAATGGTATTTTGTTTTGGATTTGTTTACACATTAGTCATTGTTAATATATGTTGTGTCTTGTATCCTGTAACCTTGCTAAACTCACTAATAATGTCTAAGGTTTTACTTTTATAAATATTTTGTAATTTTCTAAATGGGTGATCATGTAATCAGTGGATTGGAACAGATTATGTTTTTCCTTGCCATTCTGTATACCTCACATTTCTTTATCTGGCCTCTTTGCACTGGTGAGAACTCTGAGTACCATGATGAGTAAGAGCAGTGCTGGCAGACAGCTTTGCCTTGTTCTTGTTCTGTTCTTGTTTATAGCAGGGAAGCACAGTCTTTCACCAGTAAGTATGTTGTTAGCTATAGGATTTTTTTTGCAAATGCTTTTTTATCAAGTAAAGTAGTTTTCTTCTATTCTCAAGTTGCTATAAGTTTCCCTTTTTTTAAATTATGAATGAGTGTTGGATTTTGTCTAATTCTTTTTTGTGTGTATCAATTGATATGATTATGTAATTTGAAATTTTCCTTTAGATTGTTGATATGGTAGATTATATTGACTTTTGAAAATATTGAGTCATCCTTGCATGCTTACAATGGACACTAGTTGGTCATGGTATATAATTCTTTTGATTCATTGTGGGAATTGATTTGCAATATTTTGCTGTGGATATTTTTGTCTAAATTCATAAGATATTACCATGTTTTTTCTGATTAATGGATTTATATTTTTAATTTTGTGCTTAACCATGACCATATGGCTATTATAATTTCATTTTCTTATTAGACATTTAACTATCTTTCTTCATTCCAGTTTTTTTCTATTCTAATATTGATGTTATAAATATCTTAGTGCATATAATTATTATGTGTTTGGCTTTATTAAAATACAAAATAGTCCTAGGAGAGGATAACCATAAGAAAGAAAGTTACAAAGAAACATGTACTTTGGTGTCAGAAAGACAATAATTCAGTCCCTAACTCTGCGGCTTTCTAGCTGATCACTTAATCTTCCTGAGCCTCTCTTCTCCTCCCCTTAGCCGGGAAACTAACCCAGGTCATGTATGTAAAATGTTTCATCCAGCCTGGGGACTCCGTATCTTACATGGCGGTTCTAGTCCCCTCTACTTCTACTCCTCTGCCACACACTTTCCTGTGTATAATTATGATAGGCTAACGAGCATGGCCCTTTAACAGGGAATTTTTAAATATCAGATTTAAAATCATAACTGATGCTGCTTTAAACAATATAAATTTTAAATCATCTGTAAAAGTATTATTTTTTGGAAAAACTAAGTTAATTAGGAATGATATGAAGGGATTGTAGGATTTATTGTGTGTAATGTCTATGTGTCTAAGAAAGAGAGAGGGGAATTGATTTTGTTAGATCATAATTTTTAAAAGAGAAAGCAGTAAATGAAACAGTAAACATTAAATGATAAATACAACATGGCATAGCAATTAAATACCTGATAATTTTCGGAAGCCAGTCTACCCATAGCAACCATATTTCGATTTCTCATGAATGTTGATTCCCCCGTGAAGAGAACCAGAGGATTTGTACTTGCTCTTTATTTCTGATGAGGATGATGATGATGATGGTGATGATGATGATGATGATAAGGAAGATGATAATGCTAATAATGAGAGTGGAGGAGAAATAGGGAAAAGGAAAGGAAAGGGAAAGGGGATCATGGTGGAGCCAGGGGAAAGACTAGTTAATCTATTTCCATTTGGAATTTTTTTTTTTTTTTGGTGATGGATCTAAGGTAATTTCTTTCCTTTCCTTCCTATGATCTTCTGTTTACTTTCATCCCATTTGTGCATCCTGACAAAATGTGCCATCCATTATAGGTAATGCCCATTCCTCTGTGTTGATCACATTGCCTAATCTTTGTAAATTTTTTTGAAGACTTTATAAGGGTGATAAGCCATACTGTTAACTTATTAATCTTTCACTGATAATGAATTCTGCTTTATTTTATAAATTGTTTGTTATTGGAATAAGCCAGAATTGAGGATAAAATTATTGTGAGTAAGGATTGCCTTCCTCATTTTTAGTATTTGGCTATTTCAATTGATATTTATTAGAATTTCATGTAAGTTTATGGGGTGATACATTTTAATCTTTGTTTTTTCCATTCAAATAAGAACTGAGGAGCTGGGTCAGGCACCTTTGGTCTTGGGACATGTATGGTTTTATTTTGTGATTTAACAGTTTGGGGACTAACTTTATCCCTACACAAAGGCCTGTCTTGGCTTCACCTTTGAACCTAAGTTCCTCAAAGACCCAATTTACTATTCGTTTCAGCTCATGATCCCCAGTGGGAGAGCAGTGCACTGTTCAGTCAAGTAGGCTCAGCTTGGAAGAGCCTGTCTTTCCCCAAACAATCCAATCATGAGTTTTCTGGAAGAAAGAGCTAGTTTGACGGGTCAGGAAAATGCCCTGATGAGGTAAACTCATCTGATTCTATTGGTCCTTAAGGCATAATGATTTTATATGGGAAACATTACAGAGCAGATTTTATGTCATGAACTCTAATGAGTGCCAATTGGACTCTTGGGGAGAGGAAGATTGTTTAGAAGGAATGCCTTTAGAACATGTGACGTAATAGGTGGGTATTTAATATAATGCAATATTTTGTCAGTTCCACAATAACAGTGTTACATCTGAATATATTCTTCATTAAATGCATCAGCTTAAGAACCCTACCATAATCGTAGCCAAATAATGTCACCCTATATATAACAATGAACATCTTGGAATTTGCCAGCCTTTGGGTGCTGCTTTCTACTTAGAAATGGGAACATTTGGCAGATATTTTCATATTTGACTTTGTGTTGTAAAAAACGGTCATAAAATTGGAAAAGTAGCCAGAGTCTCATTTGATAGTTCTTAAATCTTTAAATTTGTTCATGTATCAAGCAAGGATTTTTGAATAGCTACATGCCACATGCTTTAAACATTAGAGTTAGAAAAATAAATGAGAAGGCATTTATTTGTTCACTCATTTATTTAGAACTCATTTTTGAGCATATGGTATGTCCCAAGGATCGTGCCAGGTTTTGTGAGGTAACCTAGGAATGGGTATAGTCAATGTATTTATTTAATCAGTTAGTCAATCAGTCAATCAATGAACATTACTAAGAAACTGTGCTTTGACAGGCTAATAAAATATGATTCCCATCTTGAATAAACTCACAATGTAGTTGCAGGAAGCCCCCTAATAAAGTAATTGAGATCCTTTGGGTTGGTTATGAAATGAATGTAAATGGTCATAAATGCTAGAGAAATACTTTGCAAATGATCAAACTATGTCCCTTCTCCTGACCATACAAGATATTGCAAGCACATATGAATTTAGCTAATTAATCAAAATTCACTGTATAACTACCGAGTTCCAGGTCCTATGCCACGCACTAGGAAATAACAGGGTGAAAGAAGCAGGCTGTCTGCCCTTGAAGAACTTGACAGTACTGGAGAAAAGGATGCTTGGGAATTGTGTCCTGGCGTGTGTGGTGTGTGGTCACTGAGAAGGCAGTGGAGAAGTTTCCCAATAGAACTGGCACATGGAAAACATGGAAGGAGATGGGACATCAGTGCCAGCTGCATGTGAAGACATCAGAGGTCTGAGAGAGCTTGCTGTGTCAGAGGGACTACGTGTCCTACGGAAGAACTCTGGGAGAGGTCTTGGATGCTGGGAGAGAGCATTTGGCTATTCTTCTGGAAGGAGCAGTGAGTCAGAGATCCACTTTCCATCTGACCCGCCAATAGTTCTCAGCCCCTCTTCCCCACACCCTATGCATTTGTGCCATTTTGCTTAAAATCATGTTGACATTGTTTTAGCTCCACAATGGCAGAAAGCAAAGAACAGCCATCAGGACAGGTACATTAGAAGAACATAGAACTGACCCAATGTATCAAGATGCATTTGTCACTTTTGCTACCTTTGCTTATATTTATCTCCTCTGGTCCTCCGAACAAAATTACGGATAAAGTGCTACTTGCTTTGTTTGAAAGTGAGTAAATGGGGGACCCTGGGAAGTAAATTGGCTTTGCTAAGCCCCACAGAAAACCCATGTTGGTACGGTTGCAGACGCCTGGGCCTACTGATTCTGGTGTAGTGTTTCTGCCATGAATTCTCTGTTCTGCTTGAAGCCCAATGCACACCGGCCCACCTTCGGGATGTACAATTTAAAGTGTGAAGGAGATGCATCCCTTGTCTATCATACTGCTATCCATCTCATACTTCTAGCCAGGATTCAATCATTTATTGTTCATCATCTTACTCAGGAGTGTGTAGGAAGTCAGGCCTGGGATTTGAATTCCAGCTTATAATTCTTAATTTTGAGAAAGCTGCTCATGTTGTAGTTGTTTGCTCATCTATGAAAACAGGCACAAGCACAGTACCCTAAACATAATGTATCCTTGGCAGAGAGCCTGGCATATGCTAGTCTCTCAGAACCTGTATCTAGTAGGTGCAAAATTAATGAGATCCTGGTCCTGCTTTCTCCAATGAGAACACCACAGTTCAGAGCAACTGAAGAAGTTTCAATAGGGTAGGAAGGCAGGAAATCCCAGACACCCTAGACCCCTTCTTAGACCAGTGGAGTCAAGCATTTTTAGTTACTTACTCTCTTTCTGTGGCTGCTGACAACAGTGACCAACATATATGATTGTTTAAGAGAAAAAGCCTACTGTGAGGGAAGTCAACTGACTTAGTGTTGGGAATACCAGCCTCTTCATTTTCCTCTCCTCCTTCATGCAGCACTAATGGCTCTTGAAGTTCTGTTGTCCTTTCCTCCAGTAGTTTCTCTTGGCCTGCTGAGACATGTTCTGTTCTGACTGGGTATCTCATGGAATTGGGAGTTGCTTTATTAGTTATGGCAATATCTGTAGGCCTGTCCCAGACAGACGTGGATCCATGGAAAAGAATTAGTTAGATCCTCCTAACTGCCTACAATCACACATACACAATACCCCCCCAACACACACAATACATGTGCACTCACATACCTCATGTACACACATACCACACACATCACACATGTACACACATACATGTCACAAACATCATACATACATGCCACAAACACATCATGCATGTGCATGTGTGTGCACCCACATACCACACATACACTATCACAGAGAGCACATGCTTGTTTGCATATTTAGTTCTGCTCCTTGGATGAAAAAGTTTATGTACGGAAGGCCGTAGGTTAAGTATGCCCATGTTGAAAGGTTTGGCGAATGAGTCCGCCTGAGAGACATCTTTGGTATCATAGCGCTTCAACAGCATCATTTTCAGGGGTCAAGCCCAGCTGGGCCTGGCTTGGAGTTCTTTGCCAGTTTGGAGGGTGTGGTGCAGAGAATCTGATGTTTGCTTTAATGACTGTGAGAAGCCTCTAAAACAGATTGGCTGCCTAGAAAAACATTTCAGATGCTTCTCAGTTCTGAACATTGGCTTCTTCGGCCATGACCACAGGAATATTAGTATAAGTTTTAAACTTTCTCCGATGGTGCCATAAAAATTGTGGTTTTCCTCCTCTATCAAATTAGCTAATCTCATTTGACCATGACCGCTGCTCACACACAATTAAACTGTAGGCAGAAAGTCCTGACTTCGCTTTACCAGGGCCTAAACTGAGGCTCCCATGTCGAAGGGTGTGGCCCCCCTGGGACTCGAGTCTGTAGTTCAGGCTCTGAGAAGGCATGCTCCTCACTCTATTCTCTGGTTGTCCCAGCTCCTGGGACAGGGACTTCTTCCACCAGAGTATGAGCTCTTTCAGGGAATTTTAGTTACTCTTTCATCTCTGAGCTAGGTGCCTGGCACACAGCGGACTTTTCAAAAGTGCTTGGGTAACCTTTGGAATTCTACCTTCTGCGCTTCATTAATCTAGATTCAGACTTTGAGTCTTGTTAAGACAACCACCCTTTGGAGAGGTGACTCACAAAGCTGGTGTTCATGCCTTCTGTCTGCATGTGAATAAAGGATGGGGAAGTCAGAGAAACAGTGCTGAGGTGAAAGTACAGTTGGTAAATGGAGACTGAAGATCACAGAAAGCTTTATGAAGAAAGTAGCCAGGACTCCCATAGAGGGATGTAGGGGGTTGATGGTGTAGTCAGCATGGAGAGGAGAGAGGAAACAGGCAGGAAAAAGCATGGAAATTAGAATTTCAGTATGCTAAGTTTACAGTGATAAACTGTCATTATATTAAAAAAGAAAAGACTGTAAATAAACAACTGACCTTTACACTTCAAGTAATTAGAAAAAAGCAAAAACAAAATTAGAAGAAAATAACAAAGGTCAAAACAAAAATAAATGAAATAAAAATAAAAGCAATAGAAAAATCAACAAAACTGTTTTTTTTTTTTAAATAAGATAAACTCTTAGCTAGATGAAGAAAAAAGAGAGATGGCTCAAATAACTAGAATTAGAAATAAGAGACAATACAATGGAGGTCTCAGACTTTTTTTTTTAAAAAGGGCCATAAAGGACTATTATGAGTAAATTGAATAATCTAGATTAAATGGATAAAATTCTAGAAACATGTAATTAAATCAAGAATAATAGAAACCATGAATGGATCAACAACAAATAAGGAAAATGAAGTTGTCAATTATAAAACCTCTCAACAAAGAAAATCCCAGAAACAGATGGCTTCATGGCTGAATTCTAGTAAAACATTCAAAGAATTAAAACCAACTCTTTTCAATTTCTTTAAAAATATATAGAAGTAGAGGGAATATTTTCAAACTTATTTTTGTGAAGCTAGTATTACTTTGATACCAAAACTAGACAGAGATACAAGAAAACGACAAGCAAAAATTTCCTATGAATATGGATGCAAAAATTTTCAATTAAATACTGGTAATCTGTAGTCAATGACACATAAAAAGAGTGTATACCATAATCAAGTGAAATTTATTCTTGGGACAGAAGTCGCATACAAAAATATATTAATGTGATACACCTTATTAACAGAATAAATAATAAGAACCACATGATCATCTCAACAGATGCACAAAAGCACTTGAAAGAGTTTAATATTCATTCATTATAAAAACTGTTAAAAAAAAAATCTCAACTTAATAGCTATACAAGGAAATTCCTCAACACAATAAAGGCCATTTATAAAAAGCCCACACACAGCTAACATTATAATCAATGGGGAAAAACTGAAAGTACAAGGTAAGAATGCCCACCCTCATCATTTCTATTCAACATAATACTGGAAGCACTTGGAAGAGCAATAAGATAAGAAAAATAAATAAAAGGTCCAAATCAGAAATGAAGAAGTAAAAGTATCTCTTTGTAATGACATGATTCTATTTGTAGAAAACTCTAAAACTCCACAGGGAAAAATAAAAACAGAACAAATGAATGAATTCAGTAATGTTGCAAGATACAAAATATACATTTGAAAATCAGTTGTAGTTTGTATACCAAAAGCATTCTATCCAAAAAAGATCAGGAAAACAGTCCTTTTTATGATATCACCAAAAAGAATAAAACACATGGAATAAATTTAATCAAGATGTGAATACTCTGTATACTGAAAACTATAAAATAATGATGAAAGAAAATGAGGATGCAAATAAATGGAAAGATATGATCATAGATTGGAGGAACTATATCATTAAAATGTTCATACTACCCAGACTGATCCACAAATTTAATGCGATCTCTGTCAAAATTTCAATGGCAATTTTACAGAAATAGAAAACAGGAATTCTAAAATTTGTATGGAACCATAAAACACCCTGAAGAGCCAAAGAAATTCTGAGAGAGAAGAACAGAGTTGGAAGCAGCACCCTTTTAGATTATAAATTATATTATAAAGCTATAATAATTAAACAGTATAGTACTAGCATAAAAACAAGCACATGGATCAGAAATAAAACCAGGTATATTTTGTCAGCTAATTTTCTACAAGTGATCCAGGAATACCCAGTGGAGAACAAATAGCCACTTGATTGAATAATTCTGGGAAAGCTGGATATTCACATGCAAAATGTTGAAATTTGACCCTTATCTTCTATCATATACAAAGAACAAGTCAAAATGGATTAAAGATTTAAACATAAGACCTAAAAGCATAAAACTCATAAAATAAAACAAAGAGGAAAAGTTCATTGATATTGGCCTTGGCATGATTTTTTGGATATGACACCAAAAGCTCAGGCAACGAAAGCAAAATGAAAATGGGGACTCCATCAAACTAAAAGCTCTGTACATTAAAGTCAATCCTCAAGAAAATGAAAAGGCAATTTAATAGATTAGAAGAAAATATTTGCAAAGATATATCTATCTGATAAGGTGTTTAGATCCAAAATAATATATAAGGAACTCATACAACTCATAGCAACAAAACAATCAGATTTCTAAAAAAGGGCAAAGGACCTGAGTAAGCATTTTTCCAAAGAAGGCATACAAGAGGCCAACAGGTATGTATATGAGAAAGTTCCCAACATCACAAATAATCAGGGACAGACAAATCAAAATCACAGTAAGTTGTCACCTCACACCTATTTTTGATGGCTATTATATGTTTAAAAAAGGAAAAAAAGGTAAGTTTTGGTTAGGATGTGAAGAAAAGGGAACCCTAGGACAAGTTAATAGGAATGGAAATTGGTACACCTTTTATGGAAAAGAGTAGGGAGGTTCTTCAAAAATAAAACCTGAAAATATAACTACTATATGATCCAGCAATCCCTCTTTTGGGTAGATAACCAAAGGAAATGAAATTAGTGATCCCATATTTATTTTAGCATTGTTTACAGTAGCCTATATATGGAAACAAGCTAAGTGAATGAATGAGTAAAGAAATTGGGATATGTGTATACAATGAAATATTTTTCAGCTTTACCACTGAAAGAGGAGATCCTACCATTTGCAATAATAGAGGTGAACCTGGAAAACCTAGTGATAAGTGAAATTACCCAGATACAGAAAGAAAAAAGGAAGCCTGAATGACCTCACTTATATGTAGAATCTGAAAAAGGTTGAATACATAGAAACAGAGAATAGAATGGTAGTTACCAGGAGTGGGGTGGTGGAGGAAATGGACAGATGTTGGTCAAAGGGCAAAGTTGCAGTTGTGTGGGATGACTAAATCTAGAGGTTAAATATGCAGAATGATAACTAGTTAATAGCACCATATTTACTACTGGAAATGAGCTAAAAGAATAGATTTCGGTGGCTGGCATAACACACACACACAGAGGCACAGAAATACATAATTATAATTATGTGAGATAATATGTTAATTAGCTTAACTATTTCACTTTGTGATTTGATTAAGTTTTAAGTCATCACATTACACACATTAAATGTGGATTGATTGTTCGCCTGTGAACCAAAGGGTCGCGGGTTCAATTTGCAGTCAGGGCACATGCCTGCGCTGAGAGCCAGATCTCCAGTTGGGGGCGCAAGAGAGGCAACCACACATTGATGTTTCTCAACCTCTTTCTCTATTCCTACCCTCTCTCTAATATATATATATGATAAAACTTAAAGAAAAAAGGTTGGAAATTAGCTTGGGGACAGTGTTTGGGGCATAAAGAAACACAGTGGCATGGCATGAATACAAGGCCCAGGGTCCTCCTCTGAGTCTGGCCAGCACGTTCTGTACTAATGGCCTGATGTAGTACTAGGGGTATTCTGGCCTTACATCTGCCTGCCTAGGAAGTGCCTGTCTGGAAAGAGACAGGGCTGGAGGTTTGGAAGCATTTAATTCAAAGTGAAAACAGGTCTGTTTTGTTGGAGATCTAGTAGATCTGGAAATGAAATCTCACAAATTGTTTGTCAAGTTGGATTTATGGGAACAGACTGAATTAGATATTATTCAGTTGAAAATATTAGTTAGAGATACGTTGATATACAGGGTGGGGCAAGAGTAGGTTACAGCTGCTCCTATGTAAATAATACAATAATTAATAATACAGGAATGAACTGTGTTTTGCGTACTCACAATGGTAAACCTAGTTTTTCCCCACCTTGTATTTCAGCTACATTGGTGTCATTTTTTTTCAATTTGTATTTATTTATTTTTAAAGATTGTATTTATTATTTCCAGCAAGAGAGGAAAGGAGAGAGGCAGAGGGGGAAAGAAACAGCTATGTGTGGTTGCCTTTCACCTGCCTCCAGCTACAGACCTGGCTGGAGACCTGGCTTGCAACCTGGGTATGTGCCCTGGCTGGGAATCGAACCAGCGATCTTTGGGTTCGCAGGCCAGCGCCTTATCCATTGTGCCACCAGCCAGGGCTGATGTCATTTTTAAAGACTCCTAATAATGTGTGTTTTAAAATTTAACATACACAGTACCTCCTAAGTGAATAAGAGTATGTTAGAATAGAGGTAAGAAGGCCAAAAAGGAAAATTTAAACCAAATTAAAGGTAGTTTCTCACTCCGTGGATTTATGGTTTAGTGAGGAAGGCAGACATTCCATGGTTAGTGTAAGTCACAGTGGGGTGGAGCTGGGCCCTACCATGGGATGGAAGGTGGACGTGAGTGACTTAATGACACCAGGTCTGAAATCTGATATCAAGGACATAGAGATGCCTTCCAAGTTCTGCTTCTCAGCCCAGTGGCTTTGGCAGAGTCCTGTAGGGCCTGGTGAAAGAACCGATTGGGATAGGTTGCATGACTTAAACATTCAGTGTAGGAGATGCAGGTCCCACCTGGCAGACATTTTTCAAACTGTAGCTTGTTACCGGCATTTGTAGAAAACATGAAGTACAACAGAATGGAGTGGAATAGAGAATATCAGCATGACATCACAGAGAGTGAAGAAAAGTATGATTTCATAAAACTGGTTTCAGTTTTGAGGGCAGAGTAAAGTTGTATAAAGTTTATTTATTTGTTTTTCTGTGACTCCAGGTCCAAAAGGTTTGAAAGCAGCGCTCTCAAGGGCCACAGAAAGCAAATTAGAAAGGCATCTGATAGGATTAATAGGACAATGAAAGATTTCATTATAGCATGTTCTTTATTTTATAATAAAGCTTTAAAACTTATTTCAGTGTTATTAAACAGTGAATATTATCCAAGATACTTAGAAATGTATATACTTCATAGAGCAAAGAGTTCAAACAAACAAATAAGAAAACGAAAACAATCACTGCTTGTGCCAAATCTAGACAAGAAACAAAACAGCTATAATGAGATGGTGACTTTCCATGTATGTTTGCATATGTTTGAGTCTGTTCATAAACCCGTGCTCAATCTATGTCCTTTACATAGCAAGCTGCCACTGAATGCAGTAACAGGGCAAAGGTCATGTTCTTGTTATTTGGTCTCGTAGCTCTATGGATCCCGATCATTTTTTAGGACTGTTGAAGCTGCCTAGCGTCTTCTTAACCAGCAGTCTAGTTATATTCTCTTCAGGATATAGAAAAACATGTACTTCAGAGGGAAGAAATTTCATAGCATTTGAGGAAATTGGTGTCAGATAAATGGCTTTATTAGGCTTACAAAGGCCATTGCTCTCACTGGGAAAATAGAAATTACTTCAAATACACAAGCCTACAATTGTTGCCACCAACAGTGTTTAGGGTTTGGTTATAGGACCGAAGTAAATACGTTGAGATGGCTTAATGAGAAGAATGTTCCTCAGTGAAGTCAGTAATATCTGGATAGGACTTTTGGCAATTAGCAAAATGAGGCTGATTGTTTTGAAGTGTTGTCTACTGAGTAGATATCATGAGCATGTTTTCATGTCTACCATTCTCTGTGCTGGTTTAAAAATATACTCTGTTTGTTTAAGCACGTTCAGTGCCAGCTGGGTAGGATTCCTTTTAGAGACCCAACTGAATGGCCTGGAGAGGACTCTTTATTTATCTATGATTTCAGCTCCACCTGTTTACCATTTTCTTGTTAAAAGGAATTATCGAGTGTTGGGTATGTGGCTATGAAGCAATTGAACAAATCTCCACTGCAACTATAATACAAATCCATCTTCAATCCCAGAGCAAATTGTTCTCATTTCGGGAGGGGAAGAGGTATTTTCTCAGCTAAAAACAAAAATTAACAAATATTTTGCAGAAGGTGAACTCTAGGGTCCCCACCAAATCCTGAACAAATTAGAGGGAAGCAGAAACAGCTGTTGAGTAAAACGCACATCCTAAGAGTAGGTTCTGGGCTGTCAGGCCGGATTGCTGGGAGCTGGCCCGTCCTAGCTTTACCATTTCTCAGCACCTTGGCCAAGAGGGGAAAATGTGGAAAGAGGAACACAACTTCAAGAAAAACAACGGGAGCTCCAAGTGCTCTTTGCTTTGGGACCTAAGGATACCAATATAGTTTTCTTTCTTTCTTTTCCTCTTGTTTTCCCCTGCGGAGTAGCCTAGGGCAATGAAGACTTCTGTGACAGAGATGCTTGAATCTGGACTGAGCTGGGAAACCTCAAGAAGCATGTCAAGAAAAGTACCATCCCTTTGCCAGTGCTCCCCCCATACAGGGCTTAGCATGGTAATCCTGTGACCTTGTCCTGTGAAGGTTACCCTTTGCACGACAATGAGAAAAACATCTGCATTTTATCCACTCAGGATTTCAGCCAAGAGATATGGAATGACTAAGAAAGACTGAAACACAAGCTTGATCATTTTCAAATCCTCAATTAGCTTTTCCCCCACCTAGGACTGTTGGGTTTGAGTCCAGGGAAGGCATTACATTTTCTTAGGACATCCTATGTTTAGATATGCTAAGGAGTCCTAAGGTGATCCAGTACTATCACCCTCCTCCAACCCTGCACTCGTTTTTCTTGTGTAAGGTGTTAGAGCATGCCTAGGGCCCATAAAAAAAGCCCACCACTCTCCATCCAAGTTCCAAACCAATTCAAAATTAGAATGAAAAGAGTGAACATTGTAAGGCCAAAGACAACCTTTATAGTGGATAAATCTAATACGGCTCAATATGGCTTATTTCTTGGGGCATTTGGGCTTTTAAACACTGAACTAGAATTAGAAAGACTCCTGGCACCTCCTCCTCAGGTGGCACCAGCCGATACCACAGGCTTTCTGCACCGGAAGGCTGTTATTACTGTTTGCAATGTGGCCAGGAGGAATCAAGAACACATGCTCTCAGTGGAGTATATGTCCCCCCAAAGCATTATTATAGTATAATTTATCTTATATATAGCTCACTTTCTATTTACAATGCCTACAAAGTGTGAAACAAATGACAAAGATATCAAGTGAAAAGAAACACTTTCCCTCATTTTTCTCTCCTTCCCCCTTCCTCACCCTCAAGAGGCAGTAACTTTGTTCCTGTTTTTACTTTCCTTGCTTGCTGTCATTATCATTTTAAGTGACATACTCTATTTCTACTTCTAAAGTTGTCTTTAAACAGTATCTATTGATTCTCCCATGTAAAAGGTGAGGGAGTTGGCATACTAACAGTACCTCCACCTCCTCTCTTCCCTTCACATTCTATTTTTATTAAGCAATTTTTTCACCTTTACTTGTTTTACAGGAGGGAGCCTAGTTAAAAGTGTGCTCCTAGAGTTTAAAATCCACTTCATCACTTATTTATTAGCCATGTAATCTAGAAAAAGATATTTCTCCTCTTAAGACTTCAAATTACGCATTTCTTTTTTTTTTTTAAGATTTTAATTATTATTTTTAGAGAGGGGGGAAGGGGAGAGAGGCAGAGAGGAACAGAGACATCAATGTATGGTTGCCTTTCACCTGCCTCCAGCTATGGACCTAGCTGGAGACCTGGCTTGCAACGCTGGGAATCAAACCAGCGACCTTTCAGTTCGCAGGCTGGTGCCCCATCCACTGCGCCACCAGCCAGGGCAAATTACACATTTGTAATTGTGTATAATAATGGTACCTCCTTCGTAAGTAACTGTGTGGACTAAATTGGTCAATCCATAGAATATGTTTAGCATTGTGTGTCATAGAAAATACCGAACAAATGCTACATATGGTTTTGTGATTAATATTTTTTTGTTGAGAGCTTGATTCTAAAATCAAACAAACAGAATCTATAATATTATGATTATTTAGGTATTTTTCATGGTAGAATCAAAGAGCATGATTGGACTCAGAAAAACAGGTGTAATTTTTTTGTCACTAAAGCTTTGTCCTTTAAAAAAGATGCTTCCAAGTGTCAGTGTTCAATAGATCTTAATTTCTTCTTTACACACTTTTTCTGGTCCTAATTTCTTTATAGCTCTTGAATTGAGAAGTAATATAGCACCATTTTACAGCTTACAGATTCTACTGTGTATGTGTTCATTATGCAAGCTACTTAGTCTTTCTATGCCATTCATTTTATTATCAAAATGGGATAATAAAAGCATCTTCCTTAAAGTGTTTTTATGAAAAATAAATAAAATAATGCATGCACAGCCAATAGAAAACCCCTTGCACCCTATTACTATTTTTCTTTTTTTTAAATTAAAAAAAATTTTTGCTTGAGTACTTTATTTGTTTATTATTACAAAATATTGGGAACACTAAAGGTTCTGTGCTTATCCAAAATACATTTTTATTTTCTCCCCTCCTTCCCATAAGTGAGTGCTTTATAAGATTACAAATTCAGTGTGGGAATTTGGAAGTTGTGTTTTCAATTTTGATGACACAGCTTGTTGCAGACCAACAATGTCTCTGAGAGCACTTAGGGAAGCTGAGAAAAGTACCCACGAAGGCACTGGAAATCTAGTAAGGCAGACAGAACTGCCTGGTTTGGAAAGAACCCAGAAAGAAGTAGGTAGATGGAGGTGAACCCAAAATTTTCCATTTTTTCCCCACTTCAGATATTTGTTGTTCTTGGCATGCAGCCAAAAGCCTAAAAATACTGAGCAGAAAGCGGCAGCTAATTGAGCAGAGCATTTGGCAATCTTGTGGGACTAGGGAGATAAAAATTGGATTCAGTTGACCAGGAAACTTGGTAAAGCCTCGTACTTCCAGTTAGGACCCCTGAAGGGGAGCACGCTAGGAGCAGAGGCCAACTGGAAGTAGGGCATCCCTCTCGGAAGAATGGACTGAGCCCTGTCAGCCCCAGACTGAAGTATGGAGATCTGTATCTGCTCTAAATGCTACTAGAGCATAAAACATTCTCCTTATCGGAGGAGCATGGATCAGTCAAACCTCAAATTATTTTTACGGTTTTCATTCATAATGTCTAACATTTAATACACATAACCAAGCATTTCAGGAATTAGGACCAAAGGACAAAATTCAAGCAGAAACATAGACAATAGAATCAGATCAACAGGTGACCCATTTATTACTTGACATTTACTTTAAAATGACTATGATCACTATATTAAAAACAAAACATGTCAACAGTAAGAATTTCACTAGGGAGCAAGGGTATATCAAATAACCTACTGGAAATTCAAGAACTGAAGGTTACATTAAAGAGAATTAAGAACTGAAAGTACAATTTTAATAGCAGATTACCCAGGGCAGAAGAGAAATAAGCAAAAACACAGATTTACTGTCAAATACCCAAACTCATGCACACAAAGTGAAAATTATGTAAGATAGATTAAAACACATTAAAAACATATGGGGACTTACTTGGTGGAAATATCTGACATAGGATACCTATAGAGTCCTTGGAGAAGAGGGGAAAGGATTATGGTAGATAGCAGATTTGAAGAGAAACTGATCAAGAATTTCCCAAAACTAATGAAAACCATCAGGGTATAGAATTCAAGAAAAAATTATAAACCCTAAATGGGATAAATAATTTTTAGGTATAGCATCATTAAACTACTCAAAACAAGAAACCACAAGAAAATCTTTAAAGCAAACAAGAAAAAGACATTTTACCTTGAAATGAGCAAAATATAAGACTAACAGCTAAATTCTCATCAGAACTGAAGAGAACCAGAGCAGAGAATTGACACCTTTAAAGTGCCTAAAGAGAATAACTGAAAACCTAGATTTCTGTATTCAACTAAATATACATAAAAGATGAAGACAAAATAAGAAAATCAGGGAATTTGTTGTTAACAGAGCCATGCTAAAAGAAATGATCAGAACACCAATGGTCAGATTATTGATTTAAACCCAAATGTATAAGGAATCAATCCAACTCACAAAGGATGTTCCGCATGAATGAAAAAGGATCCTTTGTTGTTTTAAGCCTATGATATATGAAGATTTTTGGTATAGAATAGCCAGACTATATTGACCAACAGACTGATTGAATTCTACCCCCATTCCTTCATTTTTCTTTCTACTGTTCATAAGCCATACTCTATGCTTATAGCAGTTACACTAGAAAGTATCTTTAGAATGCATAATGAACAAATTCGAAGTACTTTAAATAGATTTTCAAAGTTTAATGTATATTCAAAACTCCCAAGCATCTTGTTCAAATGAAGATTATGATTCAGGAGGTTTGAGGTGGGGCCTGAGATTCTGTGTGCCTGGCAAAGCCTCCCAGTGTCACCAGTGTTACTGAGAAGCAGACCACACTTAGGATTTAGCAAGACCATCAGACTTAACTTGGCTTGCCCAGTCTTCAAACTTATGCAATTACTCTTTGTCCTACCTTTTAGCTTTATTTTCCCAGGAACTAAACTTCAAAATGTTTACATCGTCATTGATTTAGATGAACCCACTTGCTATTTTCTTTGCCTATCATTCCTTCTTGTATTTCATTTTACTTCTTTTAGAATTTCCTTCAGTAAAGGTCTATGTGTGATAAACTCCACTTTTCAGTCTGCAGAAAAAAATGTTTAATTTTATTGAGCAGTGCATTCCAGGATATTGCCTTGTTTTCTGGTCTTCCTCCATGTTAATGTGAAAAGGAGGTAGCTGTCTCATTGATACCCAGGACTAATTTACTTTGATGTTCGTAGTTTATGCTCCATCTTTTTGTGAAGTTATTTTTTATTTATTCTTTTTGGAGTAGACTGGGCTTTTTGGACCTGAGAATTAGTATCCTTTAGTGAGTCTGGAAAATTCTCAAAAAAAGTAACATTAAACATTGATTTATTCTCCGTGTATCTTCTCCTATAGAGCCATTTGTTGGCTCTCCTCACTCTATGCTTTTAATTCCTTTTTAGTATTTTTTAATCTCTCTGTTTTTCTGAGCTGCATTTTTATATTACCCTTTTTACCTACATTCTAGGTTACTACTTGTCAACCTTCATCTTCTATTTAACCAATTTATTTAAGTTTTAGTTTTACTTATTATAGTTTTTATTTCTAGTATTTTATTTGCATCTTCTAAAAATATCTTCACATATAAAAGTATCATTTATTCTTTGTTTATATTTTATGATCCTCCTTTTCCAAATAAAGTATAATTATACTTAATACCTATATAGTTATATGTAGAATATATAGTTATATATACAAATATCTGATATATTTAGGAAACTGATTCTCCTGTACTTAAGTCAAGGTTCCTTGTCTCTGTGGTTTTCTTTATCCCAGTGAGTTGTTCATTTTTTTTGGAACTTTATCTGTGGGCATTCTTTGAGGCCTGGGTTGAATTAGTATTCCTCCAAAAAGGATTTGTGTTTGCTTCTGCCAGTTTCCTGGGGGCACCACTGACCTGGTACCACTTTAAATTAAATTGTCCATTTAAGATTTTGCAGACCTCACAAGTGGCGTAAACTTGGATGGCAAACCTATGAAGGGTCTTTCGTGATTGTAAGATCTCAGGGGAGATTTGCTTCTCCACTAGTGCCAAGGTAGAGACTGAAAAGAGTCCTTGATCTTCTATTTTTGGCTGGGAGTTTGTTTCTCATATAACCCACTACCAAGGTGAGAGCCCACTGGGATTGTAATGTTATGTGGGGATCTCCTAATAGACTATCTGCCTGGGAGCAGGCACCCCCCATTTTCTCTGCTCCTCCAACCCTATACAGCTTTTACGATGGGATCTCAAGCTATGTGAGGTAAGAGAGCTCTTTATATCCTGGAAGTTGAACAAGTTTGTCTTCCTTCAAGTACCTTGTACAAGCTGAAGTGGGCAGGTGAAGGAGGTCAATTGTATGTTGAGAACCCTCGGCTGCTTTCTACCTGTTCTACATTCACACCGTACTACTTTATGCTTCTGGCCCAAGGCCATCATGGAAACACTACAACACAGTGACATTTACTTCAGTCTGATTGTAATTAGATTGAAACTCCCAGCAAATAGGGGTAGTATCTGTATGTTTTGCCTCAAACTTCTTGCGTAGTTCATGCTTACTTCTTTGCACATAGTTGCTTCTCACTGAATGTCCAATGAGGTATGCAACTAACAACATTAATACCAACATTATGACTAATTTGTTCATTACCATCTGAAAATAAATCAACAGAAGTCTTGAATCTAGCTAATAATCAGAATGTGTTAGCTTGATCGTTTCTGTGTTTGGGCACCTCCAATTCCATTTGATTTCTCCAATTCCAGAGAAATCAAATTCAGTTTCATAACTATGTGTTTTAGAATGTAGTACTTCCCAGAACCAGACCTCGCTCTGATTTCCTGTCCTCAGCCATCTTTATGACAGCAGATGGAATCAAACTAGATCATCAAGTGGAAGAGATTTAAGATGTGTGTTTTGAGAATGTTCCCAGACCCATCCCTGTTGTTAAGACCCACAGATATTGTTCATGCCCAAATCATACTGGAGGAATGATGGACTTTCCTCAGGGCAGGAGATGAAGCCCAGTGAAGGGGCTGTGGTCAGTTCCAGTGTGATTCTTCATTATCCCAGGGTCAGACCTGTCAGGCTCCCTGTGAGTCATGAGGCAGTCATGCACTGGGACCTCGGCAGCCCTCCCAGCCTCCCGCTCTGAGAAGCCCCCTGGCTCAGGCCCTCAGTCACTTTTCTTCATCAGACAGTCAACAGGGCTCCTTCCACCCCTGCTAACTCCTCTCTAGCTTGATTTCAGGCCCCACTGGATAGCTTGAACCCCATGTTGACCCACCATATTTTCTAAACATCCCCCCTCCCCCTATCCTGACAATTTTTACAACTGCCAAATTTCTCAGGGTGCACCTCAAAATAAAATTTCTGGATTTAAAGAAATAACACTTTGGAGTCATTATAGATAATCTATGGCATTACTCATAATTCGTGTTATTTCAGAAGGGTGGAAGGAAATGGACACTCAAAGATGACTTCTACAGTGTTTCTTTTCATTGGCTGCCACCTCAGAGAGCTCTGATTTATTCATAGTCACTCCACTCATCTGTCCTCAGGCAATGATGCTGTTTTCTTTTTCTAGCCTTCCTGGGAGATGAACCTTTTTTTTTTTTTTTTTTTGTTCTAACCTTTATTTCTTGTTGAGTCTGGGAAACTTCTCTTTCACTGAATCCAACCCCATTCTTTTTTTCACCACATGCTAGTCAAATCAGGCAAGTCTTTTTTCTGGACAGTAAAGTATCCCAATAGCTTCTTAGAAGACAGACCCCAGTATGGAAATCAGTTTCTAAGTCCCTTAATCTCTTTGTCATACCCCAAACACCCACCTTTTGTTTAAACTCAGCATGATTCAATAGAATTACTCTGAGTTCGAGAGACTGTGATCAAGGTCAAGTTTCCTTTTGCCACTATTCTGTGTGGCTTTGTTCAGATGATTTATTTAGTTAGTTTTCTTAGTGATAAAATGTGTAAATTAGTACCTTGCTTGTGCCTTGGTTGTGAGCCTTCGTGGGGAATTGTCTACTCTATACCAGTGCCTTATAAATTGGAAGGACCTGATAAATGTAAATTCTGATTACTTTTGTTACTCATTTACTTATTCAATAAGCATCAATTCTGTGATTGCAACTGTGGCAATAGTGATAAATCATAACTAAAGTGACTTGGGTTTGTCCCCTGGCCCTGGCTAAGGCTCTCACGGCCCTGAAGGGGTGGGTAGATTTTTTTAAAAAGAGTTTATTGAATATTTTCAGAGAGAAGGGCAGGGAGGAAGGAAGAAAGGAAGAGAAACATCAATGTATGGTTGCCTTTCACCTGCCTCCAGCTAGGGACCTGGCTGGAGACCTGGCTTGCAACCTGGTTATGTCCCCTGGCTGGGAATCGAACCAGCAACCTTCGGGTTCCCAGGCCGGTGCCTTATCCACTGCGCCACCACCAGCCAAGGCCAGGGTAGATTTTTAATGTAGTCAGATGCCTGGAAGTTCAGAGCTAAGTGGCCATGAAGCTTCTCACATTTAAAACACCATGACCCCCCACCTTCAGCCCCAGCAAGGAATTCCTGTGTCATTAGTCCCCCTCACGCAGGGCTCCTGAGGCTGTTCGGCCAGTGCGTCTGGGAACGTTTCAGGCTGGAGGCATCAAGGAGTCTGAATGTGCAGATGGAGGATCTGTCAGGAATACGAGCTGTGGCGCAACAGAAACCACCTGCGCGGCTTGTGATGTGTTTGAAACAGAGCGCGAGAAAGCAGGGGCCCCGGCCTCAGAAACGACAGCGGGGCTGCGGATCCCTGTGCAGCTCCGTCACAGGCCCAAGGGCAGGAGGAGGAGCCGCACTGCCCCACCCTGCCCTCGCTGCTGAGGTGGGTGTCACTCTTTCGGGACCCATGCACCCTGTCAGACCGAGGCCTGCTAGATTCACTGCTGTGCATGCAGAGAAGGGAGCAGAGAAGGTCAGCGTCTCCCTTAAAACGTAGGGCGTCCCTTTACATCAGCACATGCTAGAGAGTTCCCAAATGGTGACACAGTGTCTCCTGTGAGTTGCCAGGACCGAGGCCACATGTTCCCCTCAGACCTTGGGATCAGTAGCTCTCCCACTATTCCTCTGAGCTTGCCAAAGCCACAGGGAGGACACTGCCTGCGTGTGGGAGTGGAGCCACTGCCAACAGGCGGCCCGTGCCCACCCAGTGGCTCTGCTGAGACTGACTGGGCCCCGGGATGGGTTGACAGAGCCCTGGCCAAAGCAGGCCTTGTGGCTCTGCTGATTGTTTTTCCAAGCCACGAATTAAAACTGGCTGTTCTGCTCCCAGTGGATGCCCCGAGAGCCTCCACTACTACGACTTAGCTGGGTGCTCCTGCCTGGGAAACCTGGAGTTGGAAACCGCCATTCAGAAATGGTTTGCTGAAGGAAGGCTGATCCTAACAACATCATTTCGCACCAAGTGGCAGGGAAAGAAGGCCAGCAGTGTCAGGAGCGTGGAGGGACTGCAGACGTTATTCCTGCTGAGGGAAACGATTCCCAGACCAGCTTTCCCACCTACGGTGCTATCAACATGTATTCGACCAACACTCCCCCGTTTCCTGCCCCACGGCCCTGCCTCCACAAGGCCCTCCACAGCACCGAGGTGCTGCCCGCAGCCAGGGCTGTCCCCCTGACTTCCCTCGTTGGCTGATGAAAACCCACAGGGACAGCAGAGAAGGGGCAGGGTCGGGAGTGTGGACAACACCTGGACGAGAAGAGAAAACGCCAAAACCTGTGATTGGAGTGACGAGTTGGAATGGCTCATGCTCTGGAGTAGTTAGCCTAGAAATAAGTACACTGATAAAGAGACACATTAAAAATACTATTTGTATGGACAACATGTGGCATTGACCGTGGGAGGCGGGCTGAGGAGGGGAGGGGAGGGGAAAGCAGGGGGGGAAATGGGGTGAATGTACTACAACAACAATAAAATAAAAATAATTTAAAAATATTCTTTGTTCCCTACTCCGAGTTGAGAAGTTATCAAATGTAGAAATCTGAGAGGATATAAAATACTGTTGTGAAGAAAAAGCTTTTTTTGGCCTAAGTGGTATATTGGCTTTTATCATAAAAGAAGGAAATAAACCAGGATTTTCCCTTCCCCTGGAATATGCTAATTTTTTAATGATGTTAAATACTAATTGTTTTTCATTTTGATCTCACAACTTTGCTATAAAGTAAGCAGATAAGAGGAGGTTATGTCTATTTTTCAGAGGGGAGAGTTGTAACGGTCAAGACCAAACATGGAGGATCAGCACAGCTGGATTCCTGCTCCCATTTTCTGACTTCAATTCTAATGTCCTTTCCATCTGATCACACTTTTATTTTTACTTACCTCGTTTCTAAGCCCAATGCCTTCCCGAAGTAAAATATAATAAAACGCTTATTTTAGATACAAATGTTGCCTGTGTGTCTCTGTGTGTCTGTCTGTATGTGTTGAGGGTACATTTGACATGACTTAGTTTTCAGTCATGTTACGTACGGTATAATCAGGAGGAACTCTAGCATGACTTTTGAGTAAAGAGGCACTAAATAGGTTTATAAATATCTAACTTACTTTTTAAAAGTTTAATTTAAAATAGTTGATTTCTAAACCATGTTCCTTTCAGGTAGGTTCCCATTATTTCAGGAGATGGTGGTTAAAAGTAAAATAAGAACGATCTTAATTTTTTGATATTTGTTACTATTTAGAGTCGCATGGCATGCTCTAAAACAGGGGTGTCATACTCATTTTCACCGGGGGCCTCATCAGCCTCAAGGTTGCCTTCAAAGGGCCGAACGTCATTTTAGGATTGTATAAATGTCACTACTCCTGAACAGTTAAGTGAGTGGGGTAGAAATCAGGTGCTGGGCCAGATAAAACAAGGTGGAGGGCCGGGTTTGGCCCGAAGACCTTGTGTTTGCCACCATGCTCTAAAATAACTATTGTATTAAAATATAGGTACCCCCGTGGCTGGTGGCACAGTGGATAAGGTGCCAGCCTTCAAACCTAATGGTCGCTGGTTTGATTCCCAGCCAGGGCACATAACTAGATTGCAAGTTGGTCTCCAACCAGGTTCATAGCTGGAGGCAGGTGAAAGGCAACCAATAATGGATGCTTCTCTCCTTCTCTGCTTCTCTCCCTTCCTCTCTCTCTGGAAAAAAAAAAATGTAGGTACTTGCTGAATACTGACTAGCCATGTGGCCAGCACAGAGGTCAGAAAAATAGGCATTTGTTGATAACTTGCCAAGAGTCACAGGCAGCACGATAAACCCTGCAGTTAGGGACATACTTACTTACAACTTTCTCCAGTTGGTTTCTGCGGGCTTGAGTTCTAACCTACCAGATGTGTTTCTATGCCTCCGTTTGTATTGGCCGACTTAGTCTTGGTTATAGTGTGTGACAAACAACTCCCAGCTCTCAACAGCTGGTCACAGGAAGTTTGTTTTGTCCCCACAGCAAGCTTACTAAAGGTCCAGATGATGATACAAACGTATGTTACTTGTCTTCCCTGTGGTCTCCATGGGAGTCTCCTACATTTGGAATCATGAAGACAAATCTATGATACATCAGGCCTGTTTCCCAAGCTTTGTCTATAAGAAGCACACAACGATTCCTGCACTCTCCTGGCCATTGTCACAGAGCTTCACTCAACTGTGAAGGCCTCTAGCAGGAAAGTCAGCTTCTATCCAGGAGCAGGAAGACAAACTGGTATCGGTGGCCACAAATAAAACCTGCCACCCCGTCTCTATGTGGAGGGCCGGAGCAAGAGGCTATGGGTACTCCCAATCAAGAGTGTCTCAGAAGAGCCAAATGAAGAGCAAACTGAGTTGAAATAATTTCTAGACTTTTGTGGGCTGAGGTGGTCAAGGAGGCAGAGCTCAGCTGGGCCTGGAAACATGAAGGAAAGGGTGGGAAGCTCCTGACAGGAAGGAGGCCCAGAGTGGTCCTCAGAGGAAAGAACAAAGCAGGTGAGCCACTCAGAAAGGGCTGCCTCTTTCACAGTGCTCAATTCTTCAAGCACTCGAACCCGAGGAGCGAAAGTAGGGCAGGGAATACCAGCAGTCCTATGTGGAGATGAGATGCATCTGTGAAAGATTGGAGTGTCCATGGTTCTCCTGGGAAAACCTTGAAGAGCCATCTCTGGGGCATTGACACCTTCCTTCAATGCTTCCGGCGAGCTAGAAGGATGCCAAGTGCTGTATCCTTCAAGTTGCCTGGCCAATTCTTAGAGAACCTCAGCTTCCTTTTAAAACTACTTTTCTGAGTTAGATTTATTGGAGGACAAGTCACATGTAATAAAATTGACCTTCTTTCTGAGTCAACTGCACTGATTTTTAACAATGCATAGTCATGTAAACATAGTCGCAAGGAGATAGAAAACACCTCCATCACCTGAACAGGCTCCTCTGTAGTCAGTACACGTTCTGCACTCAGCCTCTGACCCCACTGCTGGCTTACAATCTTAGAGTTTGGCTTTTGCTAGAATACTGTGTAAATGAAAGCATACAGAATGTAGCTGTTTTGAATGTGGCTTTTTTCATTTAGCATCATGCTTTTGTGACCCATTCATGTTTGGTGCGTACGGCCGTAATTCATTCCCTTTTATTGCCGAAGACTGTTCCATGCTAGGGATGTCCCAGCTTGTTTATTCATTCAGCACTTGAAGGATGTTTGGGTGGTTTCCCGTTTTTGGCAATTATGAATAAAGCTGCAGTAAACTTCCCCTTCTCAATTTTTATGTGAACATTCATTTTCATTTTTCTTGGGTAAATACCTAGGGGTGGGATCTCCAGGTCAAATGGTAAGTGTTTGATGAACTTTACAGGGAATTTGTCCAACTCATTTCCAACGGGTCTCAGCTCCTCCTTTAAACTCTGCTGAAGTTTGCTCCCATGATGCACTAGGGGAGTTTTTAAAGGTTTAAGGGTGTTCAATCTTTTTATAAAGTACTTTATACCCATTGTTCACGTGTCCCTTGTAGCAACAGAATAGGAATGATGCCAAGTTTGGAGTTGTATGCCCTGAATGAGACTATTCCAAACTTAGATAAATCCTTTAACTTTTATGAGTCTCAATTCCTTTATATTAAAAATGGGAATGATATCCTTAAGGGAAATTATAGGGATAATTGTGATTAAGCACTTGGATTTTAATGTCATTTGTGTTTGAACCCTAGCACTGCTACTTATCTCTCTGTGATATCAGCAAGTTACCTAACCTACCTGAGTGTCACCTATAGGAATAATAATTGTTATTACTATTCAGGAATAATTATTACTTCACAGAGCTATCTTAATAGTTAAGTGAGATATATATAAAGCACTTAACAGGGTCTCACTGGAAGTAAATGCTCTATAAATAATGTTTATTGTTACTATGGATAGTATTATTACTATGGAGACAGTGTGCCTGAACTGAAAGCACTATATGAAAGTGAGTCATCTAGCAATTAACAAAATTAGGATTCAAGATATTCAATGTTAGTGGTACTGTCCGTCATAACACTTCAAATGTGCCTGAACTCTATCTGCCTACCATGTGACCTCTTCCAAATCTTTCAAGGGCCTGTTCCAATCATTTCTCCTGTGGCTAGAGCCTGCTTTGTCTTTGTTCTTTAAGGTCTCAGATTTTATTATTCACTAAGGTAAAGTCTGATGACATGGAGGAAGAGAATTCATTCTCAAGGCCACATTGCATCTAGGAGAAAACTGTCTGGGGGGTCACAGGTCCTAAGCAGTACGAAGGGCTATTGTTAGATGTGTGTGGTGGCTGGGCTGCCCTGGATGTCACCAGGGCCCTGCGGGTGGTGTGGCATCCTGTTTATCAAGGCCACCTTAGGGGTCCTGATGGAGTTGGCTTGAGGAAGATCTCTATGTGGTACAGACATTTAAGTGATTTCCTAAAAGTGGCTGCAAATGAGTGCGCATATTCAATGCTCAGGTGGCCAGAAGGTGCCTGGCTGGTTGCTCTGCAGGGCATGTTGAGCATTGTGACTTGGCCCTACCTACATCTCCTATGTCTCTGTCTGTTTACTGTACGTTTTTTATTTTGAAATAAGTTCAACCTAACAGAAAACCTTCTAAACTATGTATTACTAAAACCTTCCATATACCATTTACCAAGAAGCACTAATTTTTAACATTTTGCCACATTTCTTTTATCACAGGCTCTCTTTATTTTATATGTGTGTGCTTGCATGTGCACGGTTAGTAAATTTCTCTGAGCCTTTTGAGAATAATTTACACATACCATGCTCTATTACTTCTTAATACCTTTTCATGCCTCTTCTAAGAAAAATGATCATCTGTTATATAATCACTGCACAGTTATCACATTTAGAAAACGTAAAAATTGCCCTGGCTGACAGTAGTGGATAAGGTGCCAGCCTGCGAACCCAAAGGTCGCTGGTTTGATTCCCAGCCAGGGCACATAACCAGGTTGCAAGCCAGGTCTCCAGCCAGGTTTGTAGCTGGAGGCAGGTGAAAGGCAGCCATACATTGATGTTTCTCTGTTTCTCTCCCTCTCTGCCTTTCTCCTTTCCTCTCTTTCTGGAAATAATAAATAAAATCTTTAAAAAAAGAGAAAATGTAAAAATGTTGCCAATTGTCCCAATCATGCCCTTGCTAGAGTTTCCCCTTTATTTGCAGAATTAATCACAGGGTCATGTTACATTTAGTTACAGATTCATGGCACTATGTTCTACACCCACTGGTATCAGATCTATTTTTCCTCCAGTTGGATTACATATTTTTATTTTAAATTCAGTGGATTTATCATGATTTTGTTTCATTGAGTTTGAGGTGTTTCCCACCATCTTTGTTGATCTTATTTTTGAATACGCAGAATATTGCTACACGCGCTTCAAGAAGTTCAGACCCTACAAAAGTCCATGCTCAGAGGAGTGTCTCCCCATCACCTGCTCCCGCCTCCACTAGGGAAACACTCCTTATGCGGAAAATAACCAGACTCATATGTATTTCCTGTTTTTCTTTTCTACACAAAGGTAGCAAGCACAGTATATGTTATTTTCAGTATTTTTTTTTTTACAAAGACTCAATGTAACAACAGATCCGGCTCTACCCTTTGCCTTATCTTTGCTGCGGATTTATAACACTTTCATATTGTGGCTCAGCTGAGCCAACAAGATGTCTCTGAAGTGCTGCAGGCTGGGCGTAGAGTTGGTACCCTCTGCCTCCAGCTCCTCTCCTTGTCCACATGGATCTTGTGCAGCTCCAGCCTGCGGGACTTGATCCTTGTTACAACACACCCTTTCCAGCTTTTAAGAACTTCGACCTCCATTTTAGTTTTCCAGAATTCCCTTTCTATCTAATCATTCTTTCTGACCTAACTTACTTGCCTGCCACCTTCTCCAGGAAGCCCTCATTCAATGACTCCGGCCAATTTCTACAGCAGCGCTGGGTACACGCCACAGCTGCAGCACTTGTCATCTGCTTGCAGTACTTTGTATACCTCGGAGGCCCCTGTCAGATTTTGAGTTCCCTGAGAATCAGGACCTTGTTTGTCTCCAGGGATGGACATGGTAGCTACTGAAAATATTTGTAAATCATTTACTACATGGACAAGACTCTTCTTCTCTCTGTACCTCAACCCATTTTAGATGTCTAATGAAGGGTCTACGTGAGATTATCTCTACAGGATTCTTACAACTCGAATAATCTGAGATGCTAAAAGGCAAGGTGGTTTTATTTTCCTTGACCGAATTCATCACTGACAGGAAGGGGGCGCCATTTAACAGTTTGTGGAGAAAACGTTCGGCTTTTGTAACTTACAGAAAGACGTGGTATTATTGCTCTTCTACGTAAAACAGAAATATATTTCATGTTTCTCGCTGAGATGTCAATTTACTTAACCTTTGACAGTTGATTAATCATGAAGCTAAGGGTACTTTAACTCAGCTCCATTGTAAATTTGTGCATAGCATTAATTATTTTTATAAACTCCAGGTGGATTTATAAAAGGTTAAGAATGTACAAAAGGCAAGGAAAATGAATAATGGTTGATAACTCCTCATGTCATTAAAATTTATTAACACATTTTCACATGCATGTTTATGTGTTTGTACTGCACTGCAGAGTCTGGAATTGGTGGAGGGCTTTCTTTGAATAAAAAGTAAAAGCAAAGTGTATTTCATAACGCCTGTTTCTATTAAGATAAACAGCAACGGCAGAAAAAAATGTTTGTTAGTTTCTTGTGTCACTTTCAGTACGTTTTTCATGAAGGTTGTGCCCACACTTCAGGGAACTTCATGCCTGAAGCATCTCGTAGGAGGAGGGCCCGCAACCCCACGAGACCAAAACAATTGACCAGAATGCTCAGACTGCCTTGTTTATAGGACGGGCCGTCTTGGTACAGCCTCCCCGGGCTGCCTATTCTACTTTCAAGGTGTCTGTTTCGATCAAAGTTGCGTTAGCTGCCCGGGCCCAGCCCCAAGAGGCATAAATAGAGCATGTTATTGTAAGAGGCAACCTCAAGCCACTCTCCAGTGCAGTTACACAAATAAGACCGGAGCTGGCTTGGAAGGGATGTAAATCTCTGGCTAAAATGAGAGAAGAGGGAGCCATTTGCTTGCAACCACAGTTAACATGCTGACGGAGTTTCCAAATAAACTTTTATCTCTTAAGACGGATTGCTAGTGGTGGTGATAAAAATGAGCACGGGAATGCAGCCATAGAAGTGACCACGCCTTTCCAGATTCCTCAAGATAGTTTCTCAGCCCTGTGATCACTGGGCATTTTCCTGGGAGCCAGGCCAGGGGGCCCTGCCTCCTGAATGTACCTCACCTCCCCTGTAGACCGAAGAGGGGAGCATCGCCCACCTTGCTTTCTCTGGGAGCCCCTTTCTGCCAGTCGCAGAACACAGAGCCAGACAGGAGAGGTGACCCACCTAGAAGACAGGTTTTAAGCCAGCCACTTCCTGCTGTATAAACGGAGCACGGTCCTTGTACCTCCGCCTTCAGCATTGCACAAAGGAGCTCCAGGAAGTGGAGTGAATGCCTCATGGGTAGTGTGGCAGGAGGCAGACCCCTGGCACTGCCTACACATTTTGGGGGCCTGTTGCAAGCTAGAAGGTGTCGCTGGTAGATGGCAGTTGTCCAGTCTCTTAGAAAGGTGACCAGAGCCACATACCTTTGAGGTGTTACCTTCATCTAGCTTTCTGGTTTGCTTTCACTTGATTTAGAATTCTATGTGTCCTTAAAATGGTTTTTCTCTGCTGCCAAGATGCACAAAGCAAAATAGCAGCAATGTGTTTTGCATTTTGCTTATTTGATTTCCTCCTGAAAATTAAACTAAACTTTCCTGTGTTAGGTTAAGCCTTTGCAGTGAGGATCCGTGATTATGAATTTGCTGCTTTTCTCCCATTTTTTTAAGGATTCTGCACACCTTTAAAGACATCTTCAGCACTCTCAAGGAATTTGGTTCTTTTATTTGGGGGTGACTTCTTTGTCTTTCCTCCTTTCGAAATGGTTATTTTTTTCTTCCTTCTTTATTGTGCCATATTACCAGTCAAGGAAAACTTTGTGAACAAACAAACAAGAAACCCTGTGGCAACTGAAATATAAGCAGCCAAATGTGATGTCCAGGGAAATTGTTATAACCTGAGATACAAATTTCCTCTGACACCCTCCAATGCTAGTCATCCCAGGCCACAGTCAAGAATGGTGACTTGGTGAACTGCATGCTGACCTAGAGCTAAATAAATAAATAGCCGGAGTGCAGGCAAACTGCTGTTTCACAGCCTCCCCTGTTACGTGTACACTTCCAAACAAGCATGACACTTGACTCCCTGGACATCACTTAAAAGAGCCAGAAATAAACAAAGTGTGTGATTCCACACTCCTACTCCTCCCGGACAGTGGGAAAGCTCAGCTGGGAATTGGGGTGATTTTTGTTACCTTTCTGTCCCCTGTGTTATAAACACAAACCCTGTGGCTCAGAAAGCACAGGGCCATACTGCTGCTGACAGACCCCTTGAGCCAGGAGGAGGGGGGAGCTGAGGAGGCAAAGCATCTGTGACCCAAGGGGCCATCACGTTACCTCTTCTTTTGCAAAGAATCACACTCCAGACTCAGAAACTTACATTCTAACATGTGGGGCAAGTCAGCCAAGAGGACCAGGGAGTCCGAGTTGCCAGTTACCAGGTGGAGCTCTGTGCTCACCTGCGACATGTGCTGAGCTCACACCTTGCAGTTTGGGGGCAAAGGGATGCCCTAGTCATGGTACACATTCCTTGTGCACGAAGCACACGTGAGCACAAGAAGGCTCATTAGACAATGATCTATTCTAACTTTCTCTTTCTGTACCGGGGGAAACTGAGGCAGCGCACAGCGCTCAGAAAAGAGTTCAAGTTCCCTGATTCCTGGACCGCTGTTTTATCTCAGCATTTAACCCTGTTGCTGTGTAGCAAACCACCCCCAAAATGAGTGGCTGAAAACAGTGATGATTTTTTTTAAATTAATTTGTACGGGTGACATTGGTTCATAAAATTATATAGGTTTCAAGTGTACAGTTCTTGCATTGTGTGCCCACCACCCAAAGTCAAATCTTCCGTCACCATACATTTAACCCTTTTGACCCTTTACTACCTCCAGCGCTCTTCCCTCTGGTAACCACCAGGCTTGCCTATGAGTGTTTTGTTTGTTTTACTTGTCTGTTTACTTGTTGCTTTCAGTTTAATATCCCACTTATGAGTGAAATCAGATGATTCTTTACTTTTTCAGCCTGATTTAATTCTCCGAGCCTGGTATTCTTCAGATCCACCCACATTGTCACAAACGGCAATGCTTCGTCTTTTCTTACGGCTGAGTAGTATTCCATTGTATATACGTACCACATCTTCTTTATCCAGTCCTCTCTTGAAGGAGACTTTGGTTGGTTCCATGCGTTGGCCTCTGTGAGTGATGCCTAATTTGTCACAGTTCCATGTCTGGTTGAACAGGCCAGCCACACTCACTAAGGGTCAGTCCTGCAACCAGTTCACCTGGCCCGATGGCTGGAGGCAGGGCGCGCACCTGCTGGCCTGCCTCGGAGGCCTCTCTGCACGGGGCTGCTGGAGGGCAAGTCCCCAGTGTGTGGGCCCTCAGCAAAACTTTGCCTCCACTCTTTACTGGTGGCCCACTGGCCAAGGCCAATGACATGGTCAAAATGCAATGAAGTGGGAGAGGAATGCTCAGAGGCGAGCATGTCAGAGCATGACCAGCTGGGGGCTATGCTGTAAAAACCCGCCTCACAGCCTGCAGCAGCATTGCTCCCACTGTATCTGGTACAATCATGGTAAACGGCCAAAGGCCCACCTTGAAAAATAGATTTCTCTGGTCAAGGTTATACACAACAGATCTCTGTGCTAATGTGCTCAGTGCCCCAATCCACATCAAGCCAGAAGAGGAAAAAGACAAAACTGCATTTTGAAAATGCATTTGCCTGAGATTTCTTTTTCGTTGCTAAGTAGCTATTAAATCCCAGAAAACAGGTTTTAAAGCCTGACCCAGGGCATTAGGAAGAAAGGCCCCTCCCACCTTTCTGTTTTCCCTTCCCAGAATACATTTTTTGGTGAACCTGACACAGTCAGTGGAGTTTCAGGGTCAGATGCTGATTTGTCAACATGGTGGATTTTCCCAGGGACAGCGCGGCCCGCCGAGGGGCCTGATGCTCCGTGTCCTGGAGTGTCTTGGTTCAGCTCTAGGACCACGAGACTTAAAACAGCTATTCTAAGTCAGAGCAAATGTTATTTCCCCAGGAAATGTAGTCCCGGGGAGCATTGCTCTGCACTAGAAAGTGGGTTCCTGGATGTGTCAGCCATTGAAGAAAAAGTGCCGGTGGTATTCTGCCTGCTTCTCTGGGTTTATTTTTTCAAATGTACTTCCTCCAAGTTAGCATAGGATTATCGTTTTCTTCTAACTAGCCTTTAATTCGTAATTGAATTCCATTTTGAAAGTGTAATGCATGCACAGTGCTGAGAGTAAAGCAATGTAAATGTGTTGCAGTGAAAATGAATCTGCTTCCAGTCCCCAGTTGTCCCAAGCGGCAGTCACCAATACCTGATTCCTTTATGTCTTTTCAGAGATAGTCTATGTTTATACAGGACTGTATATACAAATAGCACCATAATATATGCACCACGCTGCCTTTTTAAACTCCTTTTATTTTCAACAATGTTACTGGAGTTTATTCTACACAGAGAGATATTTAACTAAAAGAACATCTAGCATTTTCCACAAAATTTTCACATTGACTATTGTAAATGCCCTTGACTAATGCCAAGAAAGTTGCCTAGTTTTCAGGCTCCTGTCTCTTCCTTTTTACTGGGTCATCTTTAGGTCATAAATTTTGTCCAGCTGCAAATTGCCATTTTGTTGACATTATGTGTTTGTTACCTGGTATGGCCATCGAAGCGAGGACAAGGACCCACCCTTGGTCCTGTGGCTGGTAACAAGGTGGTGGCGGGAAGACTGTGGCCTGCATCCAAGGCTGGTCCTATCACTCCACCTCACTTCTCTGACTCCTGCTTTCCTCTGTGATAAAAAGGAAGATACTCCGAGTGGCCTTGCAGGTGTATTAAATGCACTTTCAACTTAGAGTATTTTCAGTCCATGATGGGTTTATTGGGACCTAACCTCATAGTAAGTCAGGACATGTCTGTGTTCTGCTTTTGAGGTTTGGGCAGGTTGATGTGACCGTATTCCTCCTACATGAAAAATTCTTGGAATGCCTTATTTCCCAAAGTGCTTAAGTATGAGGATTTCATCTAGACCGACATACAGGGCTCTTCAGAATGGGGCAGCACTGACACCGACCTTCCTGAGAGACAGCGTAGCAACAGGTGATGAGTGGGGCTCCGGTAGGTGGCTTTCAACTTCGGGCAATGTACTTAATTCCTCTCACTGTATGCCTTTTACCTTTAAACATGTATGATAGCAATCATTCTTGCTTGGCCATCATGAGGATCAAATGGGGAAATTAATATATGCCTAACATTTCAAAAGTGCTCAATAAATGATAACATCAATAGGGACAAACGTATAGGTAGATACAGAGAACAGACTGACAGCTCTCAGGGTGGGGGGTGCAGGACTGGATGAAAAGGGTGAAGGGATTAACCAAGAAAAAAATAAGACTCACAGACAGTCAACATCATGGTGATGAGCATAGGGAAAGGGGGGTAGGAGAGGAAGAAGAGGGCAAAGAGGAAATAAATGGTGATGGAAGGAGACTTGATTTAGGGGAGTAAACACAGAATCCAATATACAGGTGATGTGTTATAGAATTGTACACCTGAAACACAAATTTTATTAACCTATGTCACCCCAATAAATAGTAAACAAGAAAAAATTAATTTAAAATGTTAACATCATATTTAGTTCAGGCATCGGTTTCATAGTATAGTACAGGTTTTTTATTTTTAAAAATGAAGTAATATATGCACATGGTTTAAAAACTCGATTCATTCTACAAGGTTTATTATGAAAAATATTATAGTAGGTCTCTTCCCCTGAATGTTATCCCACCAAGAAGAAATCACCTTCAATTACTTTCACTTTTTTTTTTTGGTATTTACTTTCCTGTCTCTAAACCAGAGCTTCTCAAACAGTAAGCAACAAATAGACTACAGGTGTGGGGAGATATTGATCCTTTTGCCCTCAGGGAGGTCAGATGGAACTTGGGGTAGCCTGAGCCCCTGTCTAGTTTCTTTCAATCTCAATCATTCTTTTTCATTTATTCCTGTATGCCTTATAAATTTGTGCATGTGTGTGTCATATCTTGAACAAGTTTGGAAAGCACTGATAAATACAGTGCTACTTGCAGATGTTTCAGTTTAGTCATTGTCCGTTAACTTCACACACATGCACACACATACACATTTCCTGTTTCTCCCACCATTCCAATATATTTCTCATAATTTTGGCTGCACGAATGTTCAGTGTTTCTTATATTATTAGTGAGTAAATCCAGAATCATAATTTCTCCGGCTGTCCTATACAATTTTTTCATTTTTTTCCTTCAGTGAATACTTGTCTTGATGCTTCTATTTGTTCAGTTTCCTATGTATTTATTACTAATTTAGACCAAATACTTAACTGATTCTCAAAACCTGCAAGTATTCTTTAAATTTTGTATTCTAGAAAAAAATTCCATCAAAATTATAAGCATCTTCTTCTAATGGATTAAAGTATCTTCTGTTCTTTTTTCTTTTTTCTTTCTTTAAGATTTTATTCATTATTTTTAGAGAGAAGGGCAGGGAGGAAGGATAAAAGAGAAAGAAACATCAATGTATGGTTGCCTTTCACCTGCCTCCAACTAAGGACCTGGCTGGAGACCTGGCTTGCAACCTGGTTATGTGCCCTGAATGGGAATTGAACCAGTGACCTTTGGGTTTGCAGGCCCGCCAGCGCCTTATCTACTGAGCCACCAGCCAGGGCTTGTCTTCTGTTCTTTGTGTTCAGTTATCACCCTGGGTTACCCTTCCCTATCTTGGGGACTTTCTATTTCTGGTGTTGCATTTCATTTTACTACATTCTTGTCTTCCCTTTTGATCACTTCCTTATTTTACTGGAGCTCATGACCTAGGACCTTTATCAAAAATAAGAGATAATAGGAAGTAATACTTTTTAAAGACTATGGTATGCCTTCATATGTTTTTAGTCTGTCACGTTTAATGGAAAGTTTGGTTGGGTATAGAATTTTAGGTTGCAGATTGTTTCCCCTTAGATTTTAAAGCCCTGGTTTATTGTTATAGACCTTTTAGCTGTGTTATTGTGAGGTCCAAAGTTAATTTTAATTTCTCATCTTTTGTATATGATTATTTCTCTCTCTGGAAATGTGTATAGTCTTTGAAATTGCAAAATGACACAATGTTTTGGTATGGGTCTGCTTTCACTCACTGTACCAGACATTTGGTATCACATATCCTTCAGTTCTGAATGTTTTTGATAGAGTTGTTTGTGACAGCTCAACTACCTTCCTTCCTTTATATTAGCTCTTTCTTTCTAGAACTTCTGTTACTGACATACCAAAAATTATGCACTGATTTTTAAGTTTTCTTAGTGTTCTTCCTCATTTTCTATCTCCTAGACATTTTGTTCTTTATGGGAGATTTCCCAAATTTAATCTTACAATCTTTTCTACTGACTCTTTTTATTTCTGTTACTATATTTACTTCCGAGAATGTTGAAAAAATTATCAGAATATTTGTTGTTGTAAAGTACATCCAGTTCTTATTTTATGAATGTAATATATTAATAATACTTTTTGTTGTTTTATTGCATTTTTTCCCTATTATCTCTAAGTTGCTTTTTTTCTTCACTTGCATTTGGGTCTGCATCTTTCATGCTACTATCTTTTCTTAATGGTCTCACTGCTTTTTAGAGTACTGCTCTAGTGCTCTTAAAGGCTAGCGTGAAATTCTGCGTGCTTTGGTGAAATGTGTTAACCAGAGTCTTCAAAGTAGAGGGGTGATCTGAATGTGCTGTTTTGTGGAGGAAATCTCAATGCCAGTACCTTTGCATCTTCCCTTTTGGGCTAGTCAGATTCCCAGAGACAGTTTCCAGGCTTTTCCTTGCAGGATGTAGGTTTGATATTCAGTGTTCTCGAAGTCCAGTAAGGAGAGAAGACTGGGGAGGTGGTAGCAGGGGGGACCCCAGCTTTCACATATAAATGTGAACATCGCCTTTCCAACGTCAGCAAGGTAGCCTCATCCTTCACTGCACTTGTGCTTCCCCATTCAGTGACCTTCTGCCTGGACCTGGGAAGAAAATCTGAGGACTTACATGTTTTTAAGCAGATTTTCAAGGAATCCTTCATGTTTTAGCACTAACCTCACTTCCATCATTAGTGGTAACTAAAGCTGTGTATTCCTGAATTTTGTATGGGGGTATGTTTGGCCATAAATGTGGTTACCTTTTAGCTTTTCCTATTGCTTATTTAGAGTTTATATTACTCATGTTTCCTAGGTCATTTAATCCAAATACCAGATGCCAAAGTTTTGTTGTTTCTTTTTCTTTTTAAAAATGTTTTTATTGTTGTATTACATTCATCTCATCCCCCCCATCCCCCATTCTCCCCTTACCCAATCTCCTTATCCCTCCTCCCACAGTCAGTCCCACATGTCGTCCGTGTCCATGGGTCATCCATGCTAGTTCCTTGACTAAACTGTTCACCTTCTTTGCCTCTTCTCCCCATCCCCAGTCCCTCTGCCCACTGAAAGTCTGTTCCTTGTTTCCATGTCTCTGGTTCTGTTTTGTTTGCTTGTTTGTTTGTTCATTAGTCTCCTGTATTAAGTGAGAACATGTGGTATTTCATTTCTTCTGCCAGGCTTATTTCACTAAGCATGGATAAAGCAGGAGGAAATTTATTTTCTTATGGTTTTATACCTTAAAAATATTTATTCCAGTCATTTTTTTAGGGTTTCGGGAAGGAGCAAGAGTGCCTGCATCTTTAATTTGCCTGGAAATCTAGCATAGCTTTCCCCCTTTTATCTCTTGGCTTATTCTGTCCTCTCATGTTGTAATCTCTTTATTTGATCCTTTTTTCTCTTCACTGAAGCCCAAGCATAGCCATGGCTCCAACCTCAAGTCTTCTTTAATATCTCTATTCTACAGGGCCACTCTCTTTGCCCCTAAAGCATGTTGATTTCTCTCCACTTAGTACCTGAGTTTTCACATGTCACTACTGCTGAATCAATTACTACTGGTAATGATAATAATAATAATAATAAATGTAAATGAGTATTAACAGTACTAAATATTGAGCACTATTATAATTGTTATACATGTTTTCTCTTACCCTTACAACTCTTTTTAATTAGATGTTGTTATTATCTCCATTTTACAGATGGGAAAATTGAGTTCCTTAGAGGCTAAATGAGTAGACCTCTATTCACACAGCTAATAATGGGTAGGGCCAGATTTTCATATGCAAATGTCTGACTCGAGTATCTGTGTCCTTAACTATTCATTACAATTATTAGAAGAAGGTGCCCTTATGTCTATTTCACAAATGAGAACAGAGTGGCCCAGAGAGCTTATATGATCTTTTCAAAGTTGCTGTATGACTGGTAGGGGACAGAACCAGAGTTTTGAGATAAGGCCAGGATTCTGCATGACCATGCTACTTCATTACTAAGCGTTGTCCTTTTCTAATTAGCAAAGCATTGTGTGTCCCTGTGCCAGTTTTCCACTAAATTATTGATGAACTGAGTAAATCTGTGTCAGGTGCTGCTTGCAAACACACCGTGTCATGGTAAAAATATAACCCTAGCATTTCGGCATTGACTTACAATTTGAGAACATTAAGTCCATTGCCTTATTTGGCAGGTTACAGGTGATACTCAGCATGCTGAGTAAGTTATCCAAGTTTTTGTTGCTAATCTACTAAAGAGGTGCTGCTAAAACCCAGTCATCAAATGCACTCTTGCTTGTACGTAATAAAATACCTTTCAGATGACTCATATTGCTAGCAACTTAGAAGCAAAACAACATTTTTTTTTTCCTAGGGTGTTCATTTAGTTTCACTGAAAAGCACTTTACAAAACATATTGTTTTTTAGAAAGGGCTCCTCTGCCTGTCGGATATTATTTTTCATAATAAAAGAGAGTTATTTTCTAGCTGATGTATTTTAGCCCCAAAGCACGATAAAAATCACACAACATAGCCAATTCACAAATGTCTGCATTGCTTAAAGTGTGTGTGTGTGTGTTTTCTGCTAAAGCATGTGTGACTCTTAAAAAAAAAAAAAAAAAAAAGGTCATGGTTATCAATGCAGCCTTAAAACCTAAAACATCACAAATCAGAAACAGGGTTGGTTCTCTTCTTGATCCACGGAAGTGGGCCTGTGTTCTCTATGCTGACTGTGTCTTTAAACTCAGTCTTGGGTTTTATCTCAGTTCCAAGGTAAATATTCTTTAAAAGTCTAAATCTCTTAGCTGTTCCTTTAAAAGGTTTATCTTGTGCACATATTGTTTGTTTATTTAGTAACCCTATGAAGCTATTGAAGTGTTTGTTTAGTGGTCTTTTTAAATTTTTTATGGTGAGAGCCAACTAATCTACCTTCATAGTGGATTTCAGGTTCTGGAAATCACTACCCTTATCAATTATATTTCCAATTGAGAATTTCTACAAAGTGATCAAGCTTATCCTAGTGTTAGTTCTTCAAGCCCCTTTTTGCAGAGAAAAGTGAGAGTTTTTTGCTTGACCTTATTCCCAAAGGAGAGTTTGGGAAACTAATGAACCTGTGGATATTGGGAAGGGATTATGACTTCCATATTCATTCATTTCTCTCGCTCCCTTTTATTATTGAGCTAAAAAAAGAGAATTAAGGGAGCTTTCGTCAGGCACTCAGAAGAAACTAGAAAAGTAATGAGGACAGGAGCAAAATATAAAAATCTCACAGCAAATACGTCTTGTAAGAAACGTCAACAACACAGAGGAAATGCAGTCTTTGGCTCCTCAACCCATCTTAATTCTTGGCAGTTTTACAATTCAGGGCAAATGACCGGCATACCCTGAGCCGTGATTCCCCAGTTCACAGAGGGGCCTCAGTACTTTTGAGAAAAGGGAGTGTTCAACCTCATCTTTGAGGGCAAAGATTAGAATCATAGAATGTTAGCACTCAAAGGGAATTCATAGATCATCTACTTTTTAGTTCAATCTCTTTGTTTCACAGTTGAGGTCGCTCTGAGGCCAAGAGAAAGGATATAAGTTTCCCAGAGTCATACAGTAAGTTAATGGCAGGGCATGGATCAAAACCCACCCAAATCTTGATGCTGAGACTTACAATGTCAGCAATAATGCATTAAAATGCAACTAAAATCCAAGCTACTTAACTTGGCTGACCTTGTCTTCCGTCACTCTCCTCATTATTCCCTCTGCTCCTTCCACATTGGCCTTCTGCTTGATCCTAGGACATACCAAGACATTTCCTGTCTGCAGCTCTTGGTCATTTGCTGGGCTTGGAATGTTGCCTCCTCCCCCTGCCTGTCTTGTCTTATGGGTGTTTTATTGTCAATCAGATCTGAGTCTCGGTCTAAATGCCATCTCTTCACTACGTCCTTCCCTGGCCAGGTAGTACTAAGTATCCACTCAGGATCTCTTTACCATATCATTGTATTTTATTTTTCAGCCTAGCACTTACCACAATCTGTTTTTGTTGTGGTTGTTCCCCTAATGCCACAGTTTTCAAACGTTGTGCCTCAAGAATTTTTAAAACATGCAATTCACTGACCTCTTTTCCTTCAGACTGTCAAATAGAAAAAAAAATGACAATAGTCAACACAACAATAGCTGTCCAGTGAAAAGGAATCAAAATTATACCTATGTTTTGTCAGATTAGCAATATATATATATATATATATATATATATAAAATTTGGTGTGCTGTAGATTTTTAGGGATTAGTTGATATGTGCCCTGAGCTGAAAAAGGTGGTTAATCACCACCCTAATGGAATGGTAGCTCTACGAGGGTATAAGTTTTGTTTGTTTATTGTGTTCATCAATGCCTGGGATATGCCCAGGACATAGTAGGTATATAACAATCTCACATTAATTATGTAAATAGGTAGATAGATAGGTGGATAGATAGAAGGGTAGATAAATAGATAAAAATAGCAGTAAATAAATAGCAAAAAATCTTACGTGGCATTTGTTTCACACATTTCAACTTCACCAAGCTCTGTGGCTTATTTTTTTTTAATATTTTATTTATTATTTCTAGAGAGAGGGGAAAGGAGAGAGGCAGAGAGGGAGAGAGACATCAATGTGTGGTTGCCTTTCTCCTGCTTCCATCTACGGACCTGGCTGGGGACCTGGCTGGGAATCAAACCAGCGACCTTTGGGTTCTCGGGCTAGTGCCTTATCCACTGTGTTACCAGGGCCCTATGGCTTATTCTTGAACATTGAATATTTGCCCTAACCTGGAGAGCTTATGCTTGGCTTTTAAGGACAGAGAACTGGGCTGGGGGACGGGGGTACCAAAGGGACTCTGACTTCCCTGGTTTCTATCAGAGAAGCAGCAGGTTCTATCTTGCTTTGTCTACTGTGCCCTTTCTCTAGAAGAGAGAGGGGTAGGAAGACCTTCAGGAGACAAATGACTTAATTTGTTCCTAGAAGTTCATGAAAGAAATAGAATTACACATCTCTATGTGACATTCACATCTCAGCTGTCATTGAAGTAAGACATTCTTGGCCCCATGTTGCCAACATGTTCTTGCTGCTCCCCAGCACCAGAGAGGGATCCATGACATCATGACCTACTGGCAGGATGCCTGTGAGCCCTATAAGGAGATACTGTGCCCTTCCCACAGCTCCACTCTCTCCATTAAATACAATGAGTCCAACTGATATTTGAGTTTGCCTCTTCAAGCAAAAGGGAAACATAGGAACCAGACTCTTCTTTGTTTTTCTTTTAAAAAGGGTAAGTGCAGGACATCAAAAACACAAGCCACAAAAGAAAAAATAGGTAAATTGAACTTCATAAAACTTTAAGACTTCTTTGTTTCAAGGAAACCATCAAGTGATAAGATACTCAGAATGGGAGAAAATATTTGCAAATCCCAAATCCGATAGGAGACTTGCATCTAGAACATATAAAGAACACTTATAACTCAATGATAAAAAGGCTCCCAGTGTGAAAGTGGGCAAAGGATCTGAATAAACATTATTCAAAGTTGATACATAAATGGTCAATAAATCCATAGACAGGCACTCAATACCATGAATAACCAACCCACTCCTTTACTCCTCCTGGTCTTAAGAAACTGCTAATCTATTTCTGTCTATGTAAGCTTTCCTATTCTAGGCGTGTGTATAAGTTGAACCACTCAAATGTGTTGTTTTGTGATTGGTTTCTTTCTCTTACCATCAAGTTTTCAAGGTTAATCTATGTGGTAGAAGATATCCATACATCATTTTATTTCCATGGAATATTCATTTGTATGGATATATTAAATTTTACTTATCCATTTATCAATTGATGGACATGTGTTATTTCTACTCTGGAGTTATAATTATTATGCTATTAACATTTGTGTACAGCTTTTTGTGTGGATGTATATTTTCATTTGTCTGGGGTATGAACAGTGGAGTAGAATTGCTGGATAATATAAAAACTGTTTTTAAATTTTGGGGCAACTTCCAAACTGTTTGTTCAAAGTGTTTACAACATTTTGCATTCCCACCTATAATATATGAACCTCTCTAACACTTGTTATTGTCTGACTTTTCTTTTAGCTATCCTAATGGGTGGGGAATGGTTTATTATTTGCATTCCTTAATAGCTGATTATGTTGAGCATCATTTCAGGAGTTTTTGGGTACTTGTATATCTTCCTTGGAGAGATGGCTATTCAAAATAGGTTATTTACTTGAGTTTAAGAATTCTTCATATATTCTCGATACAGATATATTACCATATATGAGATGAGTACATGTTTTCTCCCATTCTGTGGCTTATTTTTTCCTGTTCTTGATGATGTATTTTGCAGCATACAAATTTTAAATTTTATGTAGTCCAATTTGTCCATTTTTTCTTTGTGACTGCGCTTTGGTGTCATACTTAAGAAACCATTGCCTAACTCACAGTCACATAGAATCAGCTCTGTAATTAATTGTAAATGTTTTATAGTTGTACCTCTGAAATTTAGATCTCTACTCCAGTTTGAGCTATTTTTTTAAATATTTTGAGGTAGGGGCCTTATTACTAATAGGGTTGATTACATGTGCCATTTTGATTTATTTTTCCCTATAAGTTTCATGTCTTTTGTTATTGTTATTGTTTCTCTGTTTTTCAATGCTTTCATTGTTTTAATTAAGTGACTATATTATATTATAGCACTTTAATACCTTTAATGATTGTAATTATATTGTTATTTGTCTTAGTAGTTGCTCTAGAATGTATAATACACAATTACTCAGAATCTAAAATAGGTTTATACACTTAGGTTGAGTAAAATATAGAACTTTACTCCTATATAATATCATTTTCTTCCCACTTTTAAAAACTGTTACTGTTATACATATTATATCAGTATTATTACAAATCCAACAGTACTTTTTATCATTATTACTTTATATAATGTCATATTTTTAAATAAATTGAGAGAAGTATAGTTGGTATGTATTTATAGAGTGTTATATCAACTATCATATTTACTACCCTTTAGAATTCTCTTTAATTTTTTCTGTGGTTTAACTTACCATCTGGTATAATTTTCTAATGCCAATATAGCCTTCTTATTGTAGGTAAGTTACATTTCTATATATTTATTATCCTAACAATGAATATGTGCAACAGTGCGCATATTGTTTTATGGAATTGCTTTATAAATCAGTCAAGAGAAGAAAGGAAAAGAAATATGCAATTATATTGTCTTTTTCAATTACCTACATAATTATCATTACCAGTGTTCTTTTGCTTTTTCATGTGGATTTAAATTACAGGCTGGTGTCACTTGCTTTCAGCCTGAAGAACTTTTAATATTTCATGTATAAAATGTCTGCTAGCAAAAAATTCTTTCTATTTTTGTTTATCTGGAAACATCTTTATTTTGCCTCATTTTTCAAAGATAGTTTTTCTGGATATGAGAGTCTAGGTTGACATTTTAACTTTCAATACTTTAATACTGAAAGCACCCACTGCCTTCTGGATATCTTGTTTATGAAGAAGTGTTAACTGTTAATCTTATTATGATTCACTTTTATGTGATGAGTTATTTTTCTCTTCATGCTTTTAAGATTTTTTTTTAAGAATTCTACATTTTTATTATGAACTGACTGGGTGGATATTTGGTCAAAGAGGTGGTTCTAAAAGAGAGGAATCAGACCAAGAAGAAAAAGCTTGTCTGAGGATATTCACTGCACAGAAAATGGGGGTAGAACACTTTGTTTTTGGAGTGCTCCAGCTTTATGAGTAAGCCTGTGGAAGGTGGATAGTCAGCCCCCGGCCTTCTGGATTCCTCCTGTTGTGGAGCACCTTCCCTATGAGTGAGTTGAGACCAGGCAATCAGAGTCTAATATTCTTGGCTTACTGGGTGTGGGGTGGTTTCTGCTCTGTGGATGGGAGCTAGCTATGGAAAAGAAACATGGCCATCTCCACGGCATCTGCCTGAAATAGAACTTCTGCAACATGGATCTAGTGGGGAATAAAAATTCCAGCATCCTTCCACACCTGAGGTGAAACCTTAGCCCCATATTGGGAGCAGAGAGGCTCTAGTATCCCTGAGTTGTGGGGTATAGGGAACCAATTGTGCAGACTGTGGCTAAATACCATTGACCCTGAATATTCTTACTGAAAATTATTGGATTTTCTTGACTGAAATAGACTTCCTCTGTGTCTTGTATGTCCTTAGGAAAATTTCTAGAGACTTTAAATAATTATTTAAAATGTCACCTGTTAAACAGTTGTTTTGTTGGAGGGAGAAGGTTCTCTGAGCTCCTTATTTTGTCACTCAGAAAGTCCTGAGACAATCAGTTTTTAGGTAAAGGTAATTGGGAGAAGTCAGTTCTGTGTGCTTTTTCTTTGTATTTCATCTCTCTTCTACTCAAATGCTTCCAAATATTCTCTACTGCCTTGAGTCCATATTATTTACTTTAAGATCCAAGAATACTCTATAATCTGGCCTGTGCATTTTTTTCCTTAGTTATTTTCATTATTCCACATTTCATATTTATTTCATACAGGCCATTTCATTCACTTATCTTCTGTTATTATTTATACATTCCAGTGTTTGTTTATGCCCTTTTGTCATTTGTACAGAATAGCCTAAGTTGTTCTTCATGACTCATCCCAAATATTCACATTCAGTGAATCCAAGGTATCCCATTCACTGAAGTAATGGGACCACTTATACTAGATTATTCTGTGCTGCTCTTTAGTTTGTTACATGCAGGCCACTTGAATGCACCTCATCTTTAAGCACCTGCAGTAGAAAATGTTTCCTGTTTTTTTTGGCCCATTGACTATGCAATGAGTATTTACTGAATTTTGTGTAGAGAAAATGCATGTTCAATTCTAGCATACAGAAACCACTTCTCTTCAAAGTGACAGGCACAGTCCTGATAAATGAATTTCCAGTTAAATTTTAAATAAAGAAGGATTATGAACTTTGTTCAATATATACTTCTTACTTTGGAATGTTTCTGAAGTATTTGCTCATTAATGCCATATTTGTAGTTACAGGGCATGAATACAGCCAGTTTTATTTGTCTAAAGAACAACCTTCATTAGGGCAATTGCTTTAAAGGCTCAAAGTTTAAAATTTAATCTCTGTAGTACAGATTCATAATATTTCAATTAATGAATACCTATGAAAACTAGACATCATGTAGAATGTCATAGATTTGCAAACTTTAATCACCCTAAGAACCTTAGAATTCAATGGAAAAGTTTTAAATCAGAAATAAGGTGCAGGGGGAAACCCAGCAGAAATGTAAGGTAAACTATGTAATCGCAGCAATGCATAATGGTTCTATCAAGTCCCTGAGGGACTCTGGACAGATTCACCTTTGAGGAAATGGCACGTTAGAGTCTCCTGGGCCTTGAAAAATAGGTAGGTTTTAGGAGGAACATAATAAACTGGGGCTTTTGAACAAACTCCCATAAGAGAAAATCTGAGACCTTTTAAAAATTATATATCATAGGGACCATGATAAAGTGCAGTGGGATATAAGAATGAACATTGAGGTTGAATCAGATCATGAACAACTTGACCAGTTTTCAACTTATTTCATTCTCACTGTTAGGATACAATCAAGTAATATTCAATGTGTTTTCATTAGTTACCACATAATTGGATCTAGATCTACATGGTCCAAAAGGTGGCTACTAGCCACATGTAGTTACTTTAAATTGAATTAACAAAAATAAATTAAAACTCCATTTTCCAGTTGCACTAGCTATATTTGAAGTGCTCAGTAGCCTTAGGTGGCTATGCTTACTGTATCATACAGTGTAGAGCATTTCTATCCATGCTGAAATATCTATTAGACTGTGTTGCACTCGATTTTAGATGCTGACCCCAGAATAAAAAGAAGCACTTGCAGGGGTTGGGTAACAGAGATAAGGAGATAGGTAAGAAGTAATGTATCTGGTAAGATGTTCTCAGAGTAATCTAAGCAAAGGCCATTGGAGTCTCAACTGGAGTTATGGTAGGTGGGCAGTGATGCCTTTTATAGAAATAAGGGGAGAAAAAGGAGTTAATTGACAGAGAATACTGAAACAATGAGTACAGTCTAATAATACTTGGTTTGAGTTTCCTGCAGCAGAACAAAGATTTCCAGAAGACTGGAACAAATATTTTACAGTTTATGGTAGAAGAGTCTATTTATAGCCAGTATTTCTCACATTGATATAATGGTTAAAACCATAAAGAAAAGATAATATAGTCAAACAAATTACCTAGAGGTATTACACTATATTTATTTCCCTTTTGTTCAATTTTTGGTTAAAACAATATAGGTCAAAATTTTTTATTTTATCCATTGTTTCCAATTATTTTATTATCATCTTGGTTTCTTAAGAGTGACTTTGCATAACCAGTGACCCAAAGGTCAGTTTATTTCTTCAAAGAATCATATTTACATTGCACCCAATACTGTTGAATGACAGGAGATACTGAACTTTTCTTGTGTGGCACAAAGACTAAACTTGATCCAGGAAATAGTTCAAATATACCTAGTGAAATAATAGCGCAGTTACTGATCTCTAATGGCTAAATGTATATCTATACATTCTTAAAGGATTGTATTCATTTAATTTATTTAGCCAGTATTTACTGACTATTTACAAAACAAACAAATACAGGTGATACAAAGATGTCTGCAACTCAGATCCTTGCTCCCAAGGATCACACATTTCAGTGAGAGAACAGATATGACCAAAAATAATCACAATATAGTGTGATCAGTGCAAGAGAAGCATAAAGGAAGGAGAACATTAAGATATTTGTGGGTACAGAGGAAGGAAGTATTCTCTGGGGGAGTCTGAAAATTTCTCCAAGTTGATGACTTCTAAATTATCAAATGTTGAAGAATGAAGAGGAGAGCAATGCAGAGATACCATGTGTGAAAGACCTTGGGTCACTTATCATAATGCAGAGGTGAGTGGTGAGTGGTCAGGGAAGGCAGGAGAGGCCAGGTTCTGATCAGCCTTTTATGTCATTCTCATAAATTTGGGCTTACTTTAGGGGAAACACAATAAAGGGGAGTCATTCAAAGATTTAAAAACATAAGATGCTATTGTCAGTTCCATTTTAGATAGATACCTAGTAGTGGTGGGGCATGGCTATGGTTACAAGGTGATATTAGAGGAAACACCAGTTAGAGACAGGCTAAGACCAACTGAACTTGAGTGGGGAGGGCTAGGTAAGAAATTGAGTCCAAAGGATGTTTAGGTGTTAACAAGTAGACTGGGCATTCATTCAATTTTAGGTGGAAAGAACATCTGGGATGATACCAGACATTTAGCTCTGGAGACATAAAGAGATAGCAGCTCTTAAAGCAAAGGTGCTGGGAGAAGAAGCAGGAGTGGGGCAAAACAGTGAGTGTCAGTTTGGTCCCAGTGAGCTTGAGGATCACCCTGGGGAAGGTACGTGAAGATACAGTTCAAATGTCATCTCTTCTGCGTACCAGTGAACTGTTTATTCTTCAAGTGCATGTTGGTCATTTACAGTCCCTATTTTATTTCCATTCCATGGGCGATGATGTGGTCTCAATATCTGACGCAGCTGATAGAAGGTGAGATGCCATCTTACGAGCTGCCACAGAGTAGGAATGGGTATGGCACTTTGTGGCACCTTAGGTCACCACGTGGACTTGAATCTCATGTGTTCTGTGTTTTCACCCTGGGACATCCCTGAGAGGTATTTCAGTAATGTTTTTTCCCCATAAAGTATACTCTCTTTGATGTCTCTCTTCTCTCTCCCTCCCTCCCTGCTTCCTGCCTCCAGCCTCCACCCCTTCTCATTTTTCTTTCTTTTTTTTTTTTTAAAGATTCTTTTCCTGTGGATATTTTTACCTGCTTGAAAGGTGCATTTCTTTCCTGGATATTCCCCTAAGAGCCCTTTTAACCCTGAACTTCCATCTGCTGCATGACAGTCCTTAGAAAACCAACTTAGAAAACTACCATTTGTAACCCAAGTGAAATTGAGGAAATGTCTCATGTAATGCCTTGATTTTGCTGATTTTGAGTTTGCGGAGAAGAAAGAACTTGTTCAAAGTCACATCACTAGACAGCGCCTTTCATGCACTTTTGATTATCTAAATCCTTGTAAGTTTAAATCTTTGAATGTGCTTTCTATTTATAGTATAAATATATACATCATGGGTTTTTAAAACATGAAACATGGGTTATTGGTTACAAATGCATTTACATTATACATTAAGAAATACATTCCAAGACTTGCTTAAAAATATTGCTTCTAGCCCAATTGAACTTTATCAGATTTGTGTATTAATTTAATAAAATTGGTTTATTTTTTCAGTTTATTGCATAAATACAAAAGTATCTGCCATACAAACTGTTTTAATTACATTGACATTGGCTCAATACTTTCTGGACAGACCTCATAGAATGCTTTTCAAATTAGACCAGTCTGTTTAATATAGTTTATAAGTGTTAATTGGTTAAATAACAAATGTGATTTTTAAACTTTGCACTTTAAAACATGTTTACATTTTTCTGGTCTTTGAATTAATACATATTCATTATACAAAATTTAGCAACTCTTGAAAATTACGCAGACGTTTTCAAAAGTCATGCATATCTCATTACAAGTATATAATATATTATTTTAGTGTGGATTTCCATTCATTATTCAGCTGCACGTTAATGGGATTCTAATAGATATTTTATTCCTTTTATAACCTAAGAAGGTAGTGTAGAGCCATTAGATATATTCTTATTAGCAGTTTTAATGGCGGTGGTGTATTTCATTATGCTTCTTTACCACATCTACTAATGATCAGTGTCCTTACTTTTGGATATTTAAGTCATTTTCTATTTTTAAGCATAAGTACAGTGCTATCAAGAATATTATTGGATTTAAAGTGATGTTAAAATGTGGAGACTATTTCTTTATTACCCATGTCCCGAACCAGATGCGCTGGGTGAAGAGGGGATGGGCATTCGTGGATGGTGTCAGGCTGCCGACCTGAGGCCAGCCCAGCAAACGTGCCCCGTGACTGTCAACAGCCTGGGTGACTATGGCTGAGAATTCTCACTTTTGGGGCTCCCCCGGGACCAGTGGAATATATTTTGAGATTGATTGAGATAAAGGGTGCAATTCTTAACCGGAGATGCAGAGAGGTTTTGCCCTGGTCATGTTAACTTGCTCGTACGGGCCATAAACTTTGACTGTAATAACTTTGGACTTACGAAATTTGAGCTAATGTGATCAATTGTCTACACTGTCAGAGTGTACATTTTATAAATACATATTATAGTTAGACAGCATACCTGGATATCTCATTGACTCGTAACATTTTGGAGCTGAAAAATATCTTTAGAAATACTCTTTCTAACGCCTCTGTTCTATACATGAGACCATGCTAATGAGGAAGGGACTTCCCATTCATTGATGCAAAAGCCGAAATCTAAACCTCTTGATTCCCAGGTAAGAAATCTTTCCCCGAACACAAGGTAAAAGTAAGTATTTTATTTGAGCTGGGTTGGACCTTAGTCGTCCTTACTCCATTAAAAATAGTGTCTGCTTCAAATTTCATTGACTCCCAGATACTGATTAACACGGATGAAGACAGGTCTCGATTAGAGCTATTTGGGAAGCGAAGAGTCTAGAAACAATTTACTCTATTGGCCTGCCTCTTCCTACAAATCCAACAATTTGATATTCATAGATGAACTAGCTACAGAAGAGGTTGATGTTTTCCATTCCAGAATTCCTCTGCATTTATTTATATATGGTACATACAAGGTCCGTCCTGAAAGTATTGGCCGCACAAACTGTTCTAAGTATATTGAGCTGGCTCGATCGATACTTTCGGGGCAGAGGAGAATGCAGCAACTGCAGCAGCGGAAGGCTTTACAGGGAACCGATTCCGCAGCGGGATCTTGGGGAAGAGGAGCCGTCTGACTGGCAGACCAGGCGGAAAGGGCATCTCAGGGAAGGAAGTGCAGGCACGGGACTCGGTTGCCCTGTTGCCCTGTAAGGGCTAAACATGGCTGAGAGGATGGCAGCGAAGGGGGTGGAACGCAGCTACAAAAGCCTGTCAGGAAACCGGGTCACCAAGGCGTGCAGGCTCGAAAAGGGACTTCATTTGATGGAGGACAGCGAGCCCGTAAATAGCTCTAACCAGGGAAGACCGCTGCTTTTGTGTACGGAATAGTAAAGTGCAGCTCAAATTAAGTTAACTTGCCACCGAACAAATTGCATGTTTTCCATCTCCCTGCAGTATCGAATGGACGTGTGCTAGGGCCCCATCGATCACCGGGGCGTTCACCGAGATTGTATTCCGTGGCGCATAATTCACCCTTTCCTGCGTTTCTAGGCGCAGCCAGAGTTTTAGAAATTATACCCGAGTGAAGTAGTCACAAGAGCTCCTCAAAGTAGTGCTTCAGTGAAACCCTTCTCCAGATGATCTTACGTCTGACCTCCTGTCCTTTATCTCCCTGAGATCAGCTTGTGGTGTTAATTATGGGGTAAGTAAGCAGTTACTTCCTACAGCAAATCAGCCGAAGTCCAGGTTTGCTCTGGAGGTCCCAGGGATCAGAGCTCTGTGTTTCTTCAGGTTTCAATTTACCAGCCTCAAACCACTTAAAAGCGGGAGGAGGAAAGACTGGGGAGTGATCAGTTTACAAGTGACCTGGGAGTTCACAGCTTTCATCCCTGGAAATCACAGCCCATATAATAGGCCTTGAGAAGATACAATTGGGACAAATTGACTCAGGCGTCCTGCTTTCAGAAAAGTAAACCCTTTTCCCCCTTATCAGTGGTCCCCATGCCTGCCCGAATGGTTGGAATCAAGCAGTTGATGGAAGATGGTAGTTATTCTAAGGTCAAATAGAGGATGTAGGCCCCCAGTAAGAGTGTAGGCTGTTAAGTGGCACCCAACTGTGTTAATTGCTTAATAGGTCTCTAGCTCCTTTGGGGACTTGAAAGTCCTGCCCAAGGATGCTGACTAGCAGGCTTTTTCCTTTCCAGGCAAGCGAGAGATGTAACTGTGAAAGTATCAGCCAGCCAGCACGTCTCGAAACAAGGTGACTGTCATACCAAATAGTTGTGGATTGTCTTAGATACGCTTTTACGTTTTTTGAATATTTTCAAGAAAGGCCCTATTTCCAATGTGCACTCGAGGCTGACTTTTAGAGACAGTTGAGTCTCCGGGAACCCAGGGTAGTGGGTATGGTGATAATGGCTGTCAAATAACCCTACTTACCAAAGAGAAATGCAGCTTTTCAAAAGATCGCCCGTGAGGGATTCCAGGCTAGCTCTCATGGTGCTTCCCACAGTGAAATAGAGAATCTGAACGGGGATTGTTGCCTATATTCATTTGGATATAGGAAGTCTGGCTATTAGGAATTCTTGCTTCAAAGTCATGCATCAAACAAACAATTAGAGCGAAGCATTCATAAAGTTACAAAATGTTGTAGTTACAGCATGATCAAGTTAGGATGTGTTACAGATGGATGGGGCAGTAGTGACTATGCTGACATTGTTCAGTTCAATGCTTTAGTACTGGGGAAGGACATTGCTGTTAGTTCTTATCACTGATGGATTAATGGTAATTATTCTCCCATTTGAAGTTCATTTTACGCCTAGGATATTTTTAAAATGTAACTCTCAACTTGACACCTGCATACTGAAAACCTCACAGTGGCTCCCTCGTGCCCCATGGAGCAATGGTCAGAGGTCACAGTCTGCCCGTCCCAGTGGACACAGTGATGCCCCGAATTAGTACCGGCATCCTTCCAGGGTGCTATTTTCAAACCAGGCCCCTCACTAGTTTCTGTTCACCCTGTGTGTTATCTATTACCTCTGCCAAAAGTTTCTACACTATTTTTTTCTCCCTCATTTTTCAAATGTAACTTGGTTAGTGAAGCTTCCCTGCCTGTGTAAAACACCCTGGTTTAGCAAGTTCTTCAGCTAGCTCTTTCCTCATCCTCTCAATAAAGCTGTTCCCGTTCAAGTTACCCTCAATCTCCTTGTTAGTACAGCCAGCAAACCCCTTTTAGTGTTTGTCTTGACTTCTCGCAAGATTTGATACAGTCAAATAATTATCTTCTTAAAACCCCTTTCCTTGGCTTCCAGGACAGATTCTCTCATATTTTTCTGCTGGGTTTTCTTGTTCTCTTTTGTGAGAATCTCATCCTCTGTCTACCTGTTAACTTGGTGGATTTCTCAGGGAATGATTTCACTGTCAAATACTTAATTAGTTCCCATCCATTGATGAGTCCAAAAATGTACATTTTCAGTCTGTCTCTCCATTTAGATTCAAACCTAGATGTTTAGCCATCTAATGGGTGAAAATCGTTGGTCATCTCACAAGCACCTTAAAGTATGTCTTACTTGAAGCCATTATCATTACTCTGGATTCTGCCCCATTCATGCTGCCACACTTGGACAATGGTAGATCATATTCACTATCTCACATTCAAAACATGTTGTCCTCTTTCCCACATCCATTCAGACATTAAAGTTAAATATATACCTAAATTTGACAACTAAATAAGTATCTATCATCTATTATCATCTTTCTTACTAGCTATAATATCCTGTTATATTCACCCCTATTCTCATGATTCCAGTGTAGGCTAGTATAGTATAATCACTCACATGGATTTTTATCAGTAGTCTCTTAACTAATTGTTCTTTATTCCTCCTGTTTGGACCACTCCAGCCATTCTTCTCCATGAAAAAAAGTGATCTTGGTGAAATACAAACTTACATTATTCTCTTCCTAAAAGCTTTTCAGTTGATCTCTCATTGGCTCCTGGATGTGACCCACCCTGCACTAGTTTTATGTCTTACACTTCCTGGCACAGCCTGCTCCAGCCATAATGAGACACAGTCATTTTGCCTAGCCTTAATTTATTGAAGTACATGCCTCGCTGCTCATATTGAGACCTTGCCTTCCTTAGAGAGTTCTCACTCCAGGCCTTTGCATTATTCTGTGGAAGACTCAGGAACCCGCACTCTCCATGCCAGTTTTCTCAGTGTAGCATTTTGATTAGACTATGTTACATTTTAATGTTATTTTATCATTCCCTACTAGTCTGTAAATCTTTTCTTTTCACCTGTAACCCCCAGAACCTAGCAGAGACCTTACCTGTTAAAAATAAGCATCCGTGAATGATCTGTCGTCCCAATCCCATTGCCCATCTTAGAACAACCTTCTCATTCATCTGGATGCTGAAGGATCATTCCATCAGTGCATAGGTTTCATTCTGTTGTTTATAACAACTTCCTATCGATGATTTATTGTGTTGTATTATGCTCTAGACACTACAGCAGTCCTTTATGTGACATCTCAATTGCTTTTCCTTTAGTGTAAGAACCACATTGTTTGCCACACAGTGGCGTGTCCAGGAAACATTTGCTGAAAGATTCTTTAAAGGGGTTCCGTAATCTCATTTTGAGAAAATAAAATACAGATATTGAAGCTTCTGTCGATGGATGAAATCTCAGAGGTATAGCCTAGGGATAGCTCAATCAGGGCTCCTTCCCACAAAGTAAGTTTCCAATAAAATATATTTTGAACTCCTCAAAAATAATACTGAATGTTTTGTTTTAGGAAATCTGCTTCTTAGACTGACAGCCTCAACCTTTTCACAGCTGTATGAGCTGCTCCATGTTCATTGCCTATAATTCCAGCTTCCCATCCTGTCTGGAAGATGTGGAGATTAAAAGAGACAGAGGGATGTCTCCTCTGTTCTCAGAGAGCACTAAGTCTTTTTAGGGAGGTAAAGATGCCCTTATTAAGAGTGGCGACATAGGGCAGCTAAAATGACAGTGCTTGCTCACTTAATCCTGGGTCTCATTACCCAGTATGTGGACCAGTGGAGGTATCGTAAAAGGGCAGAGTGTGGCAAGAAGTCCCAAATGTAAGTTGGAAGGTCTTACTATCAGGAACCATAATAAGAATACCAATTAGCCACCATCCTATATATCGTTAGCAGCTGAGAACTGCATGTTCTTTTGTTTTATCCAAGCCTGTAATACCACTGTACTTTTAAGTGTTGCTATTTTTAAAGATTTTATTTCTTATTTTTAGAGAGATGGGTAGGGAGAGAGGCAGAAAGGAAGAAAAACATCAGTGTGTGGTTGCCCTTTACCTGCCTCTAGCTACAGACCTGGCTGGAGCCCTGGCTTGCAACCTGGTTATGTGCCCTGGCTGGAAATCGAACCAGCGACCTTTGGGTTTGCAGGTGGACACCTTATCTACTGTGCCACCAGCCAGGTCAAGTGTTGCTATTTTAATGGTAAACTAAAAGTAAGTGGGATACAGAGTACATCTTCCTTACTAAAGACTGCTCAGGAAGAACCTCTAGGCTAGTAAATGTCTTCTGATCATCTGAATTCATAAAAGTGAGGACATGGCTAATCAAGTGCATTTTGTTTTAAAATTATCATAGTAACATATATCCTCTTAGCATGCAATACCGTCTGTTTGAAAGTACATAGGACATAGGTTAGTTAGTCCAGTGACTGGCGCTCAAACCATGAAAGCTGGGATGATTATTTGTATACTAGAAAGAGAATTATTTTGTCACACACACAGACACCTCTTTCTAACCGAGTGCTTTCCTTTCCTGTGGCATGTACGATGACAGAGGCCTTTATTACCTTCTGAGGACAGATGCTTCCCTAAGAGGTTTCTGTGGTTTCACATCTGTGTGTACGAAGGAAAGTGAGTACTGTTTGTGGAAACTGCATTTGAGGAAATGCTCTGAACTTGTCTGACTACGTCTTTAGTGAGAGGATTAGAAGGAAAGATAGTTGAAGTCTTTTCTAGTCCCAAGAGTCCAAGGAATTTCCTTTCCCTGTTCATTCTTCATTAAACACTTAATGAAGAAAGGGGTTAAGAACATAATCCCTTTTTAGGCTACTTATCACTCTTTAGTTTTAGCATCGACACAGAAGCATATAAATTTTCTTTAAATAGCATTTGAGGGGGGCGGAAGTCACATTTCATACTAAGGCATTTGTTGTTAATTTCACCTGGAATTATTAATTTAGAAAATTTTTCTATGTTTGACACAACCATAGCAGTAACCAAATGGGAAAATATGTGTATGGTTCAAAGTATAGTCTATGACAAAAGGAAAATAAGCTGTTGGATAATAAAATTGCTTTACAAAAACATACTTTGTAATAATCTGAAGTCACAAAAAATTGTTGTGACTATTCACAATAGTTGGTTATCCTCCACTGTGTAAAACAATTCAGCACTTTGGGGAGTAAGTTTAACAATGTTGGTAATGTCCTAAACACTGTCTGAAAGTTTCTCAGATGCTGTGTTTTAGGAAGACGCCTCTCTATACATGACCATATATTAAAACTCCAGAATTCTGAGTGATTGCATGTGGAAAAACCTATCTGGTCCAATGGTATATTAGAATTATGATTTTTCCCATCACTTTTTCAAGAGAGATACCATCATTTAATTTTCAGAAAGCTCTGTAAATACCACTATTATTATTTCTATGTAGATGTATCACACGATGTGGTTTAAGTATACTGTTTGTCAACTTTATTCTGCATTTTAAATTTCTAACAATCATTGCACAGTGCACAATCGTCCAATTTCAGATAGAGGACTGTAGAGAATCAAACCTGCTTGCAAGTAACGGCATTTCCCAGAATCTCTTTTTCCAGGATCTTTTCTTCTTTACTTTTTGACGGTTTTTCATCTCTTGACCACAACCCTTCTGTTAAAACCTACTTTGTTCCGTTTCATTTGGCATATGTTAATTTTGTTCCCTACAGTGTGAGCCATGGTTTTCTTTTCCTATGTTAGGGCCTAGCACACCCAAAGAAGCTTTCTGCAATTCTAGCCCCTTGTGCGACCCTCTGCTGGGCAGTAATTAGATCGGTATGGACTTACACGAGCAGATTGAGTGTTTTCATCCCACAGCAGCCCACAGGCCCCCCACCTGTCAGCTGGGGAGAGACCGTCTCATAAACCTGCCAATACTGTGATTTAGCTGAATACATGTTTGTTAATAAATCTTTCATCATATTATAATCAAAGAGCTCTTTCAGTTTATGAGTCACCTAATGAAGGATTTGGGGTGTCTGCTCATCAATTCGATGTGTGTAAAGACAAAGCTAACGGGTGTCATTAGCGTGTGTTTAGCCCCTTGGCTCAGGTGAGGAGTGGAGCAGGAGAGGTGGTAAAGGAAATGAGAGAAAATGTTAATTAAAAGTAAACGCATGGTGTGAGCCATGAACACGATCCTTGGAAAGTAATAGACTGTGAGAAAAATAAGATGTTTTGACATCTTTTCAAGTCAGTAAGCCACCAGGATCTACAGTAGTTCTTTATCAAATGCCTTTTCAAAGATTTAAGGGCCACTGTTATTAACGGAAGAATTTGATATAGCTCCCTCCATTCTGAAGGGTAATTACTAATATAGTGCGAATGAAGGCTAGGACTTGCTAGGGCTTGCCATCCATGCTAGCATGCAATAATGAGAACTTGTCCTGTCTTTTTCACGTTTGTGCTACCCATTCAGGCTTCAATTTCATGGTTTATTTGTGCTTTAAAGTACAATCCCTTAAAATATTCTCTTGGTTATCTTTCTTAGTACATTGAGGGTAGATGTAATGACTGTCATCCTGAAATCTTTAGACCAAATGACACATAATCCCCACTGAAATATAGCAAAGGGCTTAATGAATGGAAAGGGATATATAATTTGCTAAAGCTATAAAGTAGGTTGAACCTTTAACATTGTACCCACAGACAGCCTGGTTAATTTGTCCTACTGTTCTCTTCCGTCCCAGCTTCTCTCTGCGGTCCGACAGCTCTCAGTTGCCATTGACGGAGATCCAGACAAATAAATCCAGGGAAAGAGACAGTGACGCTGACCTTGGTTTCCTATGTGTTTCCTTCCACCCCGAGACCGAGTTCTATTTCAGCCCCACAATCAACACATAGCTCTGAAAAACAAATAGGTCCCACTGTTGGAAGTCAGAGAGAGTGAGGTCAAATAGAAGCCGCAAATGGCTGCATCTAAAGCCTTCTCATCTCTTTGGTGGAAATTTCCAGCCTTTCGCGTTCATTCATCAGGATATCCTCTTGGTGTGTCTGTCCCATTGAAATGGTTAGGCTGCTCCAGCCTCCACCTGAAGATGACACAGCTGTGCCAGGCTGGGTGATCGTTGATGTCAGATCTGCATTCGCTGCTTTCTCTGTTTCCTGTCCTTTGTGGTATTTTCAGCATCAGGAAGTTTCACTCACCTTGACCATTGTTTCCACACATTTGGGCTACACACATGGGGTGGTTGTTTAATTTGAGTCCAAAAGGATGAACAGGAAGGAAAGCAGACGGTAGAGATAACATCCATTTCCTCAGTGAATCATAACGCTATTTTCATGACTTTGTCACACTGCAGAAAAATGCAGGGCATTTTATGAAGAAGAGTCAACAGTGGGATTGGGACATGTTCTTTTGAGCATCTCCATGCTAAATGTGAAGACTGAGCTTTATTTTGAGAGGGTTATTAGTTTTTTGATAACACATTCACCTAATAAAGTCCAGATTTGACTCAATAATGTGTGTGCAATGTCTTCTAAATTTTGCGTTCTTAACTACAGATCATCATTTTTAGTATTTTTATAGTGGGTCTGCAGAAATAAGGCTACCTGACTGATTTTTTTTTTTAACATTGCTAGTGGAACTTGAGCGTGTGTATGTGTATGTGAATTTTGTTTTTGTTTTGTGAGCAAAGGCTTTGGTGCTGGACACATCTGGTTATAAATATTGGCATGACCATACTGTTGTGTAGCTTTGGGCAAAATAATGAACTTTCCTAAGCCTTGGTTTTCTCACTACTAAATTAGAGATGAACAAGTTGACTCGCTGTAATGATTAAATGAGAAAAGCGTACATTAAATGCTTAACTCACTGCAAAGCATATAGTAAGTATTTATTTAAGATAACTGCTCTTCAAATGAGTGTCTATTGGTGTTGGATTTTTTAACTACTTAGTATTCAGATCATTGCAATAGACATGTAGTAAAATCTGCATTCTTGGCACATATAGTTATTTTGTTAAATTCCCACATCAAAAATAATTATTGTTTTGTATTTCATGCAACATTTTTAAAAAGGACTATCCCAGAAACATCACATAAAACACAATTTTATAACTGCATTTGTTAGAATGTTGTCTAGCTTGTGATTTTCAAAAATATTTTCTAGTTTTGATTTATTATGGAAACATGTATTTTGACAGTTTTCATGAGAATCTCCAAAGTTTGGACTTATTTTTGATAATTTTTTTGTGAATGAACAAAAGTAACACTCCCAAATAGATATTATTTGCCATATTGTGTTAAATGTACAATTTATATGTTCAAAAATAACTCAAGGTGAAGCTGCAGGACATAATCTGAGGACACACATCTACCTAAAGTGGTTTGTGTGTCCAGGTGAGGATTATGAGCCAACTTAATTTCTTTGTACATTCTAACTTGGGCCTAGTATATACTATCTATTGAATGAATTCACCAGTTAAATAAGAGTCATGGTATCAGAAGTGACAATTGTCTGTACCATATGATAATTCCATAACAACCTTAATTATGTGAGCTTTTCAAAATAACCAGTGAATAAGTCAGAGAGCAATGTGCATTGTTATATTTCCCAGAAAAGAGCGAAGGTCAATAACTCATGTCTGTTCTGGTGTTGACAGTCCCTGAGCCTTATAGCAAACCTCAGGGAACACCACCCACCCTTGGACCGAAGGTGAGATAGTGCCCTGGGGTCTTGTCTCAGGCCTCCCAGGTCCTTAGCACCTTGCCCTCCTTGGTTCCCCCTGCTGAAAACACCTTTCAGATGATCAGATGCTGCTGACTGCTGGTCTACTTCAACTTCAGTTATCTATTCAGTGTGACCAAAATAGGAAAAGGAGGGAATGTGATTTTATGACTTTATAACTACCCTGAGGTATCCTGAAAGAGTTACTAGAAAAAAGCAAAAAGGAAAAGCCCATCCTAGTAATTGGTTAAAGTAGGCTTCCCTCACAGGGCATGTTGAGAAAGTGGAGGCCATTGGTCGTGTGCCAGTGAGATCAGGGCTTGTATGGGGAATGGGAAGGTCACAAAGGCGGAGTACACGCTCCGTAACTGTTGTGATGCAAATTATGCACATAATGGGGTCTCATCATTCAATTCTTGCTGACTTAATTGATAATATAACTTCCCCCTAATGATTCCAAAAATCCCAGCTCCACTGCAGATGCCAGTATTTTTCACTAGTGGGCATCGACTCTTTAATTATACTCAACACAGGGAATTTTGTATCTTCCAATGCAATTTTTTTTCACTTATGAACAGCTCTGAAAACAGTTGTAAAAAACACCCTTCTAGGATGTGCCATAGTTTATTCAACCAGTTTCCTGCATATGGGTGAATAGGTTAATGCCAATATTTTATAATTATGAATAATGTTGTTATGAATAAACCTGTGCACATTTGTCTAAATTATGATTAAATTGACCTGTAAGTTTCAAAAACAGTAGAAAGAACAGTTTATTTTAAACCTTGAGAGTAAATTGCGGACACGGTGCACTATTCTCCCCTAAACATGGTGTTATAAATATATTGAAGCTTCTTCAATTACCCACATTTGTTCTTTTCAGAAATGGGATCCTGCCCCAAACCAGGCATTGACCTTAATCTTCTTCGGTATGGGCGTGCTCTTCAACATTTCCTTGACAGTTGTGACTTTGATACTTTTGAATATTACAAGCCAGGGATTTTGCAGAATGCCTCTAAACTTGGGTTTGTTTGACAGTTATTAATGAGTCGATTCAGACCATGCATCTTTGGCAGAAAAACCAGAGAAGTGATGCTACACTCTTCTATTTGTATCCTATCAAGTGACACATGATTAAAGTATGTACCATTTCAGATGATATTAGTTTTGGTAACAGTTTACCTGCCAGGTTTCTTCTTACTGTACTGTACATTAACCCCTGCAACCTTGGCTAAAGGTCAAATCCAGATCACAATTTAAGATTTCTACTGGAAAAAGTTAGAAAAATGTACATACACACCTATGAGAGAGAATTTTTGTCTCTATATTAATAAGGAATATCTTTTTAGTCACTTTCTTTTCTAATAATGCCTTTGTTTGATTTTCACAGTTGAAGAATTTTGGCATCATACAATCAGTTGCCAAGTACTCTTTCTGCTTTTCTATTGTGGTCCAAGTTATATAGGATGGGTATTTTTTTATTCCTTAAATCTTTGCTACAATTTGCCAATATAACCTTCTATAATACCTACCTTGGTGAATGTTCCATCTACTCTAGAAAAGGAAATCAATTGCACAGTTTTCAAAAGCTACTATTTTTGCTTTGGTTTCACTCACTGAACCACATCCTTCCCATTCCTCTCGAGAGGCTTTGTGCTGGAGTGGCCTGTGGTTCGCCAGAGCCATGTCTCTATGATTCTGAGTTCTAGTTCTCCCATCTGTTCTGCCCCACAGAGGGTCTCCCGACAAGCTGTTATGTCTCTTCTGCCCTCTCTAGCATTATTCTGTTCCGTGCCATTCCAAACTTCTTGGTGGTGGTGGTACGGTACGATCTCAGGTCTAATTAAAGCTGGGCTTTGGCAGATACCATGTGCCTGGGTCTCATGTATGCTCTGTATACTCTGCCTCTCCCCTAGTTCTAGTTGTGGGTTCAGCATCTAGCTCTGTTCTCCTCCCAGGACTAGGATTTTCCTCCCATTGCTCCCTCCCCAGATGCAGTGATGCTCCCCTCTGCCCTCCAGCCAATGGCGTTGCCCTTCCCCTTCAGATAGTAACTCCATGCCATAGTGGAGGTAGAGGGGAAGGCTCGAGGAGAAGTTCTTGTCTCTGTTCCATGGCTGCTGTTCCTCTCACTTAGATCCGCACCTAGATACACCCTTCTAATCTTCTATGCGAACACTCAGGTGATCCATGGAGGGCAAACCTGAAAGATGTTGTGAACTCCTATCATTTCTGTGATCCGACCCTCCAAAGGTGTCCCAGTGGCTCCCACTCCACCTTTCCCCATTCGCGAGCAATTCTAGCTGAACTCCTTTTGTTGGTGTCCGATTCTCTGTCCAAGTTGAGTGAATATGCATATATTTTTTCTCTTCAGGCAGGCACCACGTTGTCTTAGATTTTGAGCCAACTCTCTGCAACCTCCATTCCCTGATGGGTTTTAAAAATGCCATGAATTTGAAGTTAGCCTCATTCTTTTCATTATTTGTTGGGAATGTAGCTTTTACGCAGCTCTTTATGTCCTAGAGCTTAAGTTGTGGGCAATCTACTGGGACCATTATGTTAAGATTAATTATTAACTATTGTTCATTTCTCTATGTGTCCACTTGCTTATTCAAACATTTAAAGCAACTACCATTTGGATTCTGGGGATATAAAGATAAATAGAATAACATCCTTGTCATGAATCTCACTATTTGGCAAAAATAAATAGAATTAATCAGACGAAAGAGCCATCAGTTATCCTAGAATGAGATTCCAGGGCCATGTGCTTTAGGGTCTAAGTGAACACAGCCCAATAACGCTTCAGTTTTATTCTTAAGAATGTGTAAAACTATACCAGGTAGGAAAGATGGGGAAGTGCATTGCACGTGAAGGGAACAGAATATGAAAAGCACAAAGCATGAAACAGGCACAAACTTTTGGAACTATCTATAAGTGGGATAGTACTATGTTTCTGAGTGTTAAGAATTGTATCTTTATTTACACTATTGTACTTTAACATAAATTTTTCAGAAGAAAAATGAAAAATTAATACCTGTTCCAAAGTTACACAGATAGCATTAAACCTGCCTGACATAAACACACAATTTACACAGAATTATTTCCACATCAATTTTAGAATAAGGTTGCCTGTATCTACCAAAAAGAAACCCTCAAAACCTTGTGGATTTTTATAGGAATTAAATCCAGCCTATAAACCAATTTGGGGAAAACTGACCTCATTGTGAATCTTCTAATCCACGTACATAGTCTGACTCTCTGCTTACTTAGGTCATTTTTTATTTCTTTCCTGAGCATTTACAATTTTAAGCATAGAGATCTATACACGTAATTACTTCATTTTCTTTGGAACAATTATAAATGGTACTACATGAGTTATTTATTTTTTACCTCCTTCACCCATTTCTCTATACCTCTCAGGGTTAGCATTTCTAAATTATAGAGTGTACAGCTCTACAGAGGATAATTTTGTTTGAAGAAAATCCAATACTTCTTTGACATATCTGACTGTCCTCCTCTTTTTTCCTTGCATCACCATGTTCAAGATACTGTATAAATCTTACCACTATTTCATCCAGTCTCTTTACAATTGATACTTTACTCAAGTGCATAAAACACATACATTTGCTCTTTCTTTGCCATTAACTAGCTGTGCAGCTTTGTTTATTCTGCCCATGCCCTGGTGTCCTCATCTGTCGGTTGAGCTAATGCTCCTTTTCCTGGCTCCCTCACAGGAATGGAGTGAGGATATTGTGAGATAAAGGACAAGAACATGATGTAAAAAAAATAAAAAATAAAAAGCACTTTTCAAATGCAACATGAACAGATTCCAGCCCTGCCAAGAAATATTTTTTGAATTTGTAGGTTGGCTAAGTGTGCCTTCCCTGTGTTCTCACAGTACCCTAATTTACATCCATTTTATCACTTAAAATATTTTATTGAAATTATATGTTCTTGTGTGTGTTTCCACTAATGGACAATGAACTCCTAAATTCAGGAAGCATGGAGTATTTCTCTCCATAGCTTCTGCCCTGAGGTTCTTGGTCATGTCTGATTTGCTACACTCACATTCTTCAGTGGAGAGCTCTGTCTCTCCAGGGGCAGACTCAATGTCTTGGGTCTTCTTCTTGGCCTGGGCAACCTTCTGTGATAGATGAGGAGACCTTGTCAGTTGTCTTGGTCAGGCTCCATGATGATATCACCATAAGAAATGCTGAGGTGGGGAAACCCCTACTTCTCCTCCCAAAGGGCCCCAGCATTTCTGACACTCCTTAAAACCAAAGCGTCATCTAAGGAAAAGAAATTGGATGACATTCAAATAGAACCATAACATGTTAGGGCTGTAACAGCCTTTAGAGACTGCTAGTAAATTCTGTCCTGAAAACAGTTATTTCCAGGAGTAAGAGGAAGGCTGTGTGAGAAGTAGAAACGACACTTTGATGAGAACGTGGTATGAAAGGGGTGGGTAGAGTCTCCCCATCTTTTACTTTTCCTCCATTTTGCCCAATGCCCACCTTAGTCCCTTCTGTTCTTGAAGCTGAAGAACACCCTATCCCCAGACAGGGTATATCACGGTCCTCCCAGGTCAGTAAGAGGGCACTCCCTCCAAAGATGGCCCCTGGGATTCCACAAGCCCATGTGTTGGAAATTGAGGACTTCTTCGGGGGCCGATGGCCAGGTTGACTTCTGTCAGGTCAAGCAGTTTCAGTGTGAGATGCAGCATTAGCAATGGAAGCACAGGCAGGCCACTCTCTTTCTTCCTGAGGGCCACTTCGTAGGGCACTGGTGCATCAGGACATAGTTGGCTGGGATGCTTGAGATGTGGATCTGGGGAGCCCAGTCTTGGGCTGGGTAAACCTTCATGCCTCCGAGTTCCGCTCCCAGCTCCAGGGCCATGGTCGGCCTCCCCTCACTCCCACAGTCATGACACAGAAAAGAGGCAAACCCACGGGTCGCAGCAGAATACTACAAGGCCCCAAGTGCTTGGCAGAATGCCCAGCATGCATTTCTTTTAACCAGAGAGAGAAGACAGATCTTTGTGGGAACGAGATTCAGAGACTCGGGAATACATTGGAAGTGAGCCAACTGTTGAATCCTGAAAGGAAAAGAGAAACTCCAGGCATTGGACCGATGTCCCTGGTTGGAACAATTGAGTTACGTATATACATGCATGTCTATATATACTTGCATATGTTTACATATATGTGCATATATTTATTTCATATTTCATAATTTGTAATGTTCAGACATATAACAGTCACACTCCAGGAGATGGATTTAAACAAGGTCTTCAGGAATCTGAAGATTTTGCCCAATGAGCTTTAAACTCTGCCCTTGGAAATTTAAACCGGAAGAGACCTTAGAAATCGACACTGGCCCTTCTCCTGTTCTATAGATGAGGAAAATGAGGCCTGGAGAAATGATGCAATATGCTCAGTCACATAGGGAGACCTACTGAGGAGTTTCCTAAATTCAGGGCAGAGAAAGTCAGACCCTCTTTCATTTCAATGGTTGGGCCTCTGGATCTTGTGACCAAGTGTCCCCATAAGCCTAACCCTGTAGTACGTGTGAGGGCTTTCTCATAGGGTGTCTCCATTGAAACCTCACATGTGTACCTAAGCCTAAGAGGAAACTGAGGTCTGGACAGGTTAAGTGACTCGTCCAAGGTCACATGTCTAAGAAATGGAGGAGACTGACTCAGGCCAAGGACCGTCTGCCTGTCAGTCATTGCAGCTTCTCAAGGGGACGGGTGAGCAAGAATGAGGCCAGGAAGCCATGGGTGGGTGCTCTTGTCCAGGATGCTTGCCACCCCCTCCCTGCTGAGCCTGTGGTCCAGCCACTGTAGACTAGCAGCATCCTACCCACATCATCTGCACCCTCTGTGCTTTTGTTCTTTGTAGGGTCTCTTAGCTCTCCGCCCACCTGTTCCTGGGAGCCTCCCAGGTGAATCATCTTAATACTTTAACTTCCTCTGCCCCTTGTTTAGTTCAGGATGCTGTTCTGGAAGCTGAAAGTTTATGATCAGGGCACCCGCACAGCCAGGTTCTGGTAGGATCCTCTTTTGGGTTGCGGACATCTAACTTCTTGCTGTGTCCTGGCCTGGTAAAAGAGGTGAGGGATATCCCTTCTATGGCTGCTAATCCCCTTCCACAGTCTCTGCTCACATGGTCTCATTGCCCCCACAGACCCTGCCTCCTCATACCATCACTCTAAGGTTCGGATTTCAATGTGTGAATTTGGAGGGACACAAACGTTCGGATCCTAACACCCTTCTTTCTCAGAAGAGCAACAGTTAGTTGCCTTTGTCTTCAGGCTTCTTCCAGTGGCGCATCTATACGCCAGGCTAGGCCAGGATGATCTGTTCCCTTTGCTGAAGGCAGGAATGGTGTGAAAGGTTTCTCACTCTGCCTAATTCCTGGCATGGAGGGGCATTCAAATTGCACATGATGAGCATGGAATATAAATATTAGCCCAGGATTATTTGTTCCTTGGAGTCTATGAGACACTATTCCACAGCACCTTGCACAGAGCGAATGTTTTCAGAATGTTCGATCACCCCAGGCCTTGCCCCCGTGTCCTCTTTGTTACTTCGTTGTTCTCAACAAGTTAGGTATGTCTTTCCAACACACGGCTCCCCTCTGACTACGCTGGCTGGGAACATCAGAGGGGAAAATTATTTGGCTAGAAAATGGTTCAAACGTATAAAATAGAGTGAAGGAGAAATCAAGACAGATAGAATAACTTCACAGCTAAACCCCTGAAACTACCCCTCACGTGTGTTGGCAAAGGGTCTGGACGGACCGAAAACCATGGGGTGGGGCTATTTGATTTTGTTTTTGTGACCATGTTCACACACGAAGCTATGACTCTGATAACAGTGTGGTTAGAGGGAAAGTGGAGGGCTAGGGGCGGAGAGATCTTTCCTCCGGCCCCTGAAGGGGTCTGGGGGGAGGTGCATGGTGCTTAGGCAGCCAGATGTAAACATAACAACATCCCTGGCCCTCTGTCAGGCCTTCGGAAAACAGTGGAAACTCAGCAGGCTCCCGTGCTGACCCGCTTTTAAACAATGAGGCTGAGACCGCATTGAGCAGTTCCCACCCATCCACAAGGTCCCCGCAGCTGGACAGAGAGCCCTCTGCAGGCAGATTCTGAGATCAGGACCTTCGGACTTCTTAGGGGTCCCCCCGCCACCCGTTCTCCCAGATACACCTTGAGCAGAAGCACCATTGGTCCGGCACACAGACTTGTGATGGCTACAGAGAAAGCGTCCATCTGCCCTGGCTCTACCGCTGTGCCTGCCCTGCGCCTCCTTCATTCTGAAGGGGCTCCGGGGGACGGCTGAGGGTGGGGGTAAGAAGGAAGAGGGCCGATTTGTCATCTCTCAGAGGGAGCCGAGCTCCAGGCAGGAAATGGGTTGGGACACTTTGGAAGCCTCTCTGCAGGGTCTCACTGCGGAGGCACCCAGGCTGGCTCTGCTCACGGAGAACCTGTCCTGCCCGGGCTCCACGCCCAGGTGCTTTCCTGGACCCTGTCCCCAGGGCTCCCGGGGCCTGGCAGCGGCTGAAAGGGGCAGCTCTGTGCGGAGCACAGGCAGCTTTATTACGCGTCGGTTCAGACGGGGCCAAGTGGACAGAGGCGGAGTGGGGCCCTGTCTCATTCACTTGGGGGCCAGACTCCACTCCTCCCGCCCGGCCGCACCCGTGTTCTTTCATGAATTCCTTCTGAGCAAGAAACGGCATTTGTGTATTTTGACAAGTCAAACGCCAGTGTTAAACGTTCCTACCTCTGAGAGAAAGCACATTGCCTTCCCCACGGCGTTGCAGGGGAAGAAAGTCCCGCTCGCTGTGCGCTGGCCACGCTGACCGCGCCTGTTGGGTACCAGGTTCCCGTCCAGGCGAAGCCCCCGAGAACCAGCAGTGGGCTCAGCTGCAGTTAATTTTCATTTTCTGTTTGTATATAAATGCTTTTAGTACTTAAACTAAATTCAGATCAATTAAACTAATGTTGTTTGACATAATATTCCGTGTTCCAAAATCAATATCCCTTCATTTGACAGACTTATTCTTGAATCCAGGATGTTTATTGTTCTTAAAGCTTACCTATAGACCTGGCTTTTGTCTTTAATGATATAAAACAGCTCTTCCTCGAATACTGTCGAACCCCAGCGCGTAATGGGGTTCGAATTTCTCTGGGAAATATCTTTAATTGTACCATCATGCCTTTTCATCTCAGCAGCACAAAACCACTCCTTCTGGGTCCCCATTTGTCTCCTTCATCTTAAATACATTCCTTGAACGGTTTGGAAGAAGCTGGGGTGAACGAGGGAGCCAGACAGGGGTTTCAGGACCAGCGATTCCCTCTTTCCGAAGAGCTGGGCCAACCGGGGAGACGTCCCCAGCCGCACTTCGCCTCCACCGGCCTCCCACCCACCTCTGTGCAGCGACGTGCAGCTACTGAACCGCGCCCCGCTTTCTCATGTGGTCCTTCCCCCATGCCCTGCGGCTCTTCTTCACCCTGCCTTTAGCTCTTATAAATCTTGTTGTTTTCCCTGGCCTTTGTCCAGAGACAGGCCTCGCTCGGCTCTGGGGAGAGCAGGCCGGGGGTCATTTATCACTTGAACAGTGGGAATGGGACTGAACGGTAGTTTTTTTGCCATCACCATGGCAAAGGTCTGCGCACAGCCACCTAATTGGAAGAATCTGGCCCATGTTCCGGTAATTGCTCCACTTCGATAACTTCGCCCAGGTCAGACCCGCCCACTTCGGGACAAAGGAAAGAACCAACAGAGAGTAAGGACCCCTTGGTGATAAAACAGGAACAGTTGGCCATGTTTTTCTTTTTGGCCAGGCAAATATTTTCTTTACATTAATAGTCATTGCCATGATGGAAGCTGGCATTTGGGAGAGCTCTAATCAGCCCCTGAAATACGCGCCTGCCTTTGCTCTGTGACCAGCCTTCCGGCAGAACGAAGCCTCGTGAAACCCGAGCTGGTCCTGCTTGTCCCGCTGTCCCGTAGAAGGGGCTCCTGCAGAAAATGTCCCCAGACCCACCCCCGACAGGCATGCGCACACACATATGTGTGCATGCCCACATGCATGCATGCATGCTTGTTTCTTCCTATGTTATTTTTCAAAGGAGCATAGCTTGAGACCAGAGAGACTCGGTTGAGCTCAGGAGTCCTTCACTCGGAGTGCTCTTACTGCTGAGGTAGGGGGCAGAGGGGAGCTGGGGGAGCAAATGGCTCAGGCTGCCACGTTTGGTTTTCTGTGAACGATCGACACAGGTTAAGCTGTGTCGATCCGGGCAAAAAGCGTGAGCTCATCCTCCCGGGAATCAGCCGCCCTCTTTGTTCCCTTTAGTCTAGTTTCTCTCCTCCCAAATGTGGTCTTTCTCCTCTTTTCCTTCTTTTCCCTTCTCATCCTGCCCCTCTCCTTGGGGTGTCCCAGCTTCCCACCTGGAGTATGATCCTGGGCAGTCTGAACACGGTGATAGTAAATCTGCCACTGTGAGCTGTGGAAAGCAGTGTTGGCCAACACAGCTTGCAGGGAAATCTTCCCCACAGGCCCTGTCGTCAGCGAACCGTGTTTCTTCCCATGGGATGCCTTTGATCGTGGCCTTGACCATACCTGGCTGCATTTTGTTTCTGTTCCTGCAGTTTCCTGTGGCCTCTCAGTGATCATTCTGTCCATCTGCAGAGTTCGGCTCCCAGGAGGGCCCAACGGGGCTGGAGAGGGAGCAAAGCATGTTTGCGTGTTGCTCCTTGGAGAGACCTTCCTGAAGGTCTCAGCTTCTCATGTAGCTCCACCCAACAGGGCTCTCAGCAGAGACCAGCCAGCGAGGCCCTGGGTGTAGTCTGGGAAGACAGCGAGGGCCCAGGGCTCTCAGCGTAACGTCCTAGAAAAGGTCAGGAGGAGGAAAGCCCTGCAGAGGGTTCTCAAGTGATGTCCCTCATCGGCCACCCAGGAAGGAGAGCAATGGCAGTACCCTGAGGTGTGTCGCAGATGGTCAGAGACAGCACCTACGTAATTGTCAACACTGCACACAAGCAGTGTTTCAGTTAGATTTTAAATGATATTTAACCTCCCCCAATTTCAGGTGAAGTGGGAGAGGATGGTATTATTAGCCTCATTTCACAGTTGAGGAAAATGAGGCCCCAAGCAGTGACTTGCACAAGGTCACTTAGCTATATGAAGGGGTGCTATGATTTGAATCCAGGCTTCCAAGGTCTGCTCTAGAGCTCACCACACATGGTGTGCTGTACCCCTCCTCAAAGGAGCAATCCCCTTCGTCTCTGGTCTCCGCCATCCCACTCTTGGCCTACACAATTGGAACAGACTTACCTCGCAGGTTTAATTAATTCTGTCCAGAGCCAGACCTTCCCAGAGGGCTGATGGCAGATACTCGGTGGCCATGGAGGAGGAACATTGCCCCAGTGGACAGCTCCCCGCCGGTCCCCAGGCAGCTGATGGGCCTCCCCTGTGGTTTTTACTTCCTAATCACTATAATACTTGATCTGTTTTTGGCTTTTACATGAAGCAGATTTGCATGCCCAGCCCCCAGAACCCCTTGTTTAGGTTTGGAGACTGTTTTGACTCCTACTTATTTACCTAACTGATACTGGGTGTTCATGGAGTTAAATGAGATAGCATACAAGGTCTGTCCCAAAAGTATCAGCCACGGAAACTGTTTTAATTATACTGACATTGGCTCAACATGTTTGGGACAGACCTCATGTAAAATGTGGTTTGGCTCAGTGTATGATACATGAGAGACCCTCAATGAATGAAAGACTGAGTCCTTTCCAGAAGAAAATTTGAGTCTCATTGCAAAAGACAAGTGACAGACTAGAACTCGAGGGTTGAGATGTCCAACTTAGATAATAATTTACTGCAGGGTCATTTTCTTCTCTTTCTCTCGCATAAACACACGCTAAATGCACAGACTCGCTAACGATGGCGGAGACGTGGTGATAACCCTCATAAGTCAACACCAAACCCCTGTGAATTTTCAGCACAATTCACATTAGGATCACTTAATAATGAGGTTAATTAAATACAATCCCAGGACCAGGCTTTGGCCACATACTCAATAGCTGAGCATCGCCCTTTGGCTCATGTAGGTCTGGAAGTTGCTAAACAAATGTGGCATGTTTAACAAGAATGAAGATCTTAGTAAAGATCTTCACCAGGTGTGTCGGTGAGGGGTGGAGAGGCAGGAAGGAGCAGGCAATGAAGCAGACTAAAATGAAGATCAGCAAGAGGGCAAGTGGAATGTTCTCTTAGTTTCTGTGAACTGCTTGCCATCTTCCCCAGTAGTTCAGGGTTGCAAAATTCAAGGCCACGCGGGCCTTTCCTGATCATGCACAGCCCCACTGAACCTTTGCCCTTCGGTCGCTTCCCAGAGCATCCTTTGCTCGGAGCACTGTTCTTGAATTATAAAAGCCCAGCGCAGCCAGGGAAATTCAGGTCCTACACATGGTTCCGATTCATTTAGACTTAAATCCTCAGTCCACTCTTAGCTAAAAGACAGGTGATTTTCAAGAACTCATCTTGTGAGCAGGAGCCATGTTAAGAAGCAAGTTTTGATTCTTCTGAGAAAAGTGAGAGCAAACACACCCAGAACCTCACTCATGTAAGCTGCAAAGCTGGGGTACCTTGTGAGAAGCTCGCCTTCTTCTGTCCCGGCCGAGGATCAATCTTTGTCAAACTGGAGTTAGTTGGGTCTCTGGGGAGAGAGGGGAAGTAGTAATTTAGGAGAAAAAGAGCTGTTACCTAGGGCTGCTGTTTACCTTACAGTAAATACAGGGGAATAGTGGTTAATAAAATAGTTCTATATTTTTCTTGAAGAGAATAGCTATAACGTATGAAATATATCAGCATTCAGCCTTTAAAACAAAACAATAGCCCTTGTGATTTTTTTTTTTTAAATAAAAAGAAAGAAGAAGAGGGAACTCTGCTTCCCCTTTCATTGTTTGGAACCGTATGCCATTTAGTTATTAATCAGGCCTAATTTTTCCAAGAGAAGTATTCGTCTTTACTGTGAACTTCTCCCCCACCCTCTTGGACTCATTATGTTAAATGTTGCATTTAACCCACACTTGAAGGGGGGAAAGTAATATTTCTGTTGGTTTAAACTGTCAGCTTGACTCACATCGTGGAAACAGGCTCACTGGAATTGGGGGAAAATATTTCGGTACGAACAAATATTCCCTGGGAAGGGATTAGCTCCAGCCTATTCCCAGCAGGGCACCTGGGTCCCCTTGGTGCCTCCTGGCCTCTCCCAGGGGCAGATCCCGAGGACAGAGCCCATGGAAAAGAAGAGGCTGGCTTGCTAGAAGCTACCACTCTCCCTGATGTTGGCTGCCTTTCTGTCTCCTAACCAAATATTACCTTTTATCGGAGAAACCCTGGGCAAGACTGTCAAGGAGCAGACTGGTTTCATGCCCCCAGCTTTTCTTTCGTTTCATTACGCAGAATCAAATCTAATGCTTTTTGTAATTTTTTAAAAAAGTTTGCTGTGTATCTTTTCTCCTAAGTGGCAATGCAGATCTACAAGGGGTGGACCCAAAAAAGCACTGGAATTTATTTATAAAGTATTACGTATTTATTCTTAAGTGTTTGAACTTCAGTCACCTCCAAAGTACTCTGCATTTGACACAATGCTTAAAACAGTTTTGCGCGTCAGTTTTGATGTATTTTAGTGCTTCTGCTGTTTTCTGTTTCACCTCACCTCTTCCACATCAAGAAATGTTTCCCTTTGAGGACATTTTTTTATTCGGGGAAACAAAAAAATAAGTCATCTGGGGTGAAATCAGGTGAATAGAGAGGGTGAGGCATGGGGAGTCATGCTGTTTGGGGTCAAAAATTGCTGAATACTTAGCATGGTATGGGCTGATGTGATCGTAAATCACCCATCATGAAATGGACAAATGTGTTGAAAGATTCTTCAAAAAAAATAAATTCACTGAAGCCGAACACAACCTCTCACAACAACACCAGCTGGTGCACTGATACAGATGGGTTCCTAGAACACTTACCTAGATAGGGGAGCCCGGACTACAAGGGGGCCACCCTACAGAAGGTGATTCTGTTCTCCTTTGGTCCCCCTCCCCGTAATTCTCCATGTGGAATAGGCTTTCATGCCTTCTTTTGAGAATGTTGTATCTTAGACCATATCAGAGCCTGGCATATAGTCAGAACTCAGTGATAGTCACTGAATACTGTTAATAAGACTTTGAAGGGGTGGAAAAATTGTGAGAAGTGGGGTTGTACCATGGGTTGTAGTGTGTATTTTAGAATTGGACAGTTGTGTTCAAGTCCTGCTTTGCCAGGTTAGTCATTATGTGAGGACTCAGACATTTGTAAAGTAAGCCTAAGAGAGACTAGTTTGAATTATGGGAGAAGCAACAAATCTATAAATCCCAATGTAGACACATCACAGGCACTCGTTGCTGTTTGTTCATTTAGGCCGACGATTTTCAACCTTTTTCATCTCATGGCACATATAAAGTAATTATTAAAATTCCGCAGCACACCAAAAAATACACTTTTTGCCAATCTTACCAAAAAATAGGTATAATTTTGATTCATTCATACCAGATAGCTATTATTATGTTGGCTGTTTTCTTTAGGGGGAAAAAAAAAACCTTAGCAGAAACAACCAGTTTATTTTATTTATTCATTTTTAAAGATTTTATTTATTACTTTAAGAGAGAAGGGCAGGAAGAGAGGCAGAGAGGGAGAGAGACATCCATGTATGTTTGCCTTTCACCTGCCTCCAGCTATGGACCTGGCTGGAGACCTAGCTTGCAACCTGGTTATGTGCCCTGGCTGGGAATTGAACCAGCAACCTTTGGGCTCGCAGGCAAGCACCTATCCACTGTGCCACCAGCCAGGGCTTTTTTTTCTTTCTTTCTTTCTTTTTTAATAATCTAAGGGAAAGGAGGTCAGGTATTGCATGTTTTAAACATGCTTGTAGCACACCAGTGTGCCATGGCACAATAGTTGAAAATCGCTATACATAGCCCTAATGCTGCTTGGGTTAAAATCCTGTTTAACTACTAAGTTAGATGGTTTGTTTAACCTTCTTAAGCCTTCATTTCTCATGGTAAAACAGAGAGATGATACCTGCTCAAAGGGTTGTTGGAAGGATTAGGTTTTGTCTTTTAAGTATATGTGATGATAGATCAGGTCATCAACCTCAAGCCTGCTTCTGAAAATATTCTTTAGACATTCTTCATCTTGAAAACATCTTTAATCAAATCCACAATTTTAGGCATATAAAATGGCTTTAGTAGCTATATCTTCAGGGAAGGTGACGAGAAGACCAATATTTACATCAGTCAGTTACAATTTGAGGGGATTAAAAACTCAATAACTTGGTAGCAAGCACCATGAATATCAGAAGTGCTTCCTATTGGTAGAGCAGAACCTAAATGACCTTGACCCTGCACTGACCTTGGCTGAAAATGAGCATCTTTTTAGTGTTGCAATTACACAGTATTGTTAATGCCAGAGTGACTGGCAACTGACCGTGCTAAGAAATGAATTTTACACTCTGTCTCTTAAAATTTGAATATAAAATGTGGAAAGCGAAGTAGCAATAATATTTACTTTTTGATAAAACGTCAGATTTACTTTTGCATCTCAAAAGTGCAGCCTATAAAAGCGATGCTCAGTTTCTGCCTTGGCTTCTGAACAAATACTGACTCCAACAATCAGCTCTTCACAGCTAGGTTAACATTTGCGCACCTTGATGAACGAGCAGTACATAGCAAACCGCCTGAAAATAACAAGTGCTCTGTGGGTGGATATTTTAGTATTATTGGTTGTGAGGATTCGGGCCTTCCCCTGTTGCCTTGGACATCATTACGTACAGGACAAAATGGGTGAGGGACACCTGTAATGTGTGTCTTAGACAAGTTGACTCCTCTTTTTGGCATGATTTGTGCAAACGTAAGACAAGGGAGTAGCTTTGGCTCCACAACCTCTAACGCTGGACTCTTTGCCCTTCCTCCCCTTGCACTGTCAGGTTTCCTCCTGTCACTGCTGTGGCTGCATTAAGATCTAGGAAGCAGCCACCCAGCTGCCCATCTGGGCCACTTGCTCTTTATTCTTCATCCAAACTCCGAGAGCTAGATTCTTAGGTAAGTGAAGATGCCAAAACCATTAGACAGAGAGAGGAATCATGAACCCCTTCCTGACGATGGAACATTGATGTGGATATATGTCCCCAAAGAATAGCTCGAATGGAGGAAAAACAACAAACCAGTGAAAATATAAGTTAAAAAAATAAACAAGCTCATGTTGATGAAGAACCTAGAGGGAAACATTTATGAGGCAGTGAACAGTGCCAAGAGGTGGTCAAGAGGATCAGTGCCACTTCTATTTCCTGTTCCTTTATCAAAGAAAATGATAGGGAAGAACTGGCCATTGACTGACCTCTACCTTCTAAGCCGTTATTAAGTATCTGACGTCCATTTTCTATCAACTGCGCATTGCAACACTACGAGAAGTACACTAAAACCTTTTATTGTGCTTTTTATTGATGAGAGAGCCAAGCGTCGGTGAGATTAACATGCACGTTAAGGTCACGTATCAGTGGAGCACGGTGGCTAATCACGTCAGCCCTGGAGTGAGGCTTCCTGAGCACACCTGCTGGATTCACCTCTTACCTTTTCTGTGGTCGGGGACAGTGTACTCATCTGCAAAATGCAGATGATGATAGTGCACATGTCTGGGAGTGCAAGTCACTTTTCCCTTGGGTTATATTATTACTTATTAGTTATTGTAGCTGAAAGTGGATACGGTTGTAAACCTACCTCTGCCCCACCCTGTGTTCTGAGTCACTATGTATTAGGAAGCCTGGTCTGGGATGCTTACATCATGTGAGTGGGGACCAGCCTTAGCTCCTAAAATCCTTTGATGGGGTGGGTGGCCTTGAATCTCTGATGTAGTTGACAGATCTCAGAGGGGAGGGGCTTGTGGAGAACTGGAAGAGATTAGCAATATGCATATGCATACATGCAAAGCCCATGGACTACAGACTAAAATGTGGTGAAGGGGGTGCTCGGTGGAGGGGTGACAAGGGGGGTGGGTGCAGGGCATCTGTAATAGTGCCCACAATAAAAGAAATTCTGTGACAGCATCACTCCTGCTCCCCATGAAGTTTGCCTTGCGCCTCTCCTGGTGCTGCTAGGTTCTGGATGGAGGTCACTCCCCACATTACAAGTTGGGTCTTTTCCCTTACAGAGCACAGTCGCCTTGGCGGTTCTCTGGGCGCATTAAGAAGGCAGGATACGGGCAGCTCGCTGGCTGCTTTCTGTTCATGTGGAGCCCTTGCTGGGTGGACCAGAGTTAGCCCAAAGGGGTCTGCAAATAGCAATCTGTCATGAGCAGAGAAGAAAGGGATCTGATTAGAAGAAGCAGCGGTGACTTTTGTGTGTGCCTCCTACCTCAGCATGCCTTCCGATTCAGGGGGGACTGCAGTCCCCCAAAATGAGTGGTGTTGAGTTTACTACAAGTTTACCTGAGATTAAGGGCGAGTTGGAAACAGCCGGTATCTTTTGTTCCAATATTGACTTAGTCTTGTTGTCACAAATCAGCTATTGATTTTGGGGGTCCCCATTAGTCTCAGGGAAAAGAGCTAATCCCTCTTTCATGTTTGTTTATATACCATATTTGGCCAGAGCCCAGAGTGCACTTTTCACCTTGATCCACAAGTAGGAAGGCAAACACATGACCTCAGTACTAGAAGCCACCCTGGCTGGTCACTCTCCACTGTTTGTTTAATTTCGCTCCCACTTGTGCCTGCCTCCTAGTCCCAGGTATTGGGACATGTTACAAAAAGACAGAGACCCTGAGATCAAAGCGCTGGTCAGGATTTTACTAGAGGGCAGCGCTGAAAGAATTCTCAGGCCTACGTGAATGGTTCGTGCTGTGACCTCTAGAACATACTTTACTCTCCAAATTGGGGCGAGCAGATTTATCACTCGCTAGGCGGGACCTTCCAGGTCAGTCAAGGGTTATTTTTGTATCGTGGGGGCAAAGCCATGGTAGTTCTATTACAGAAGCCTGAAGAGCAAATATTTAGAACACACTTTCAGGATAAAAGAGGCTTCTGAGAGTGTATTTTTGATTTTAGAATTCCTTGTAAAGATTTTAACTTCATTGTTGGCTGCTTGGGATTTTGGTCCCTGGACAGACTTCTCCCTTGGCCACCAGCATTGTGGCCGTTCAAGATGATGGATGCTTTTGTCCTGTGTATGTGGCATTTCAGTCTTTAGTCTGAGAATGGGCTAAATCTGTTGACAGAGGGATTCAGAAGGATAGTCCAGTTGTTTTTGTTTTAAGTTGTATGGAGTATGTTTCAGCAAAGGGGGAGTAGCATTATAGGCAATGTAAAAGAACTTTGTTCTATTCTGATTTTATTGAAAAGGTGGTGATTTTAACATGGTTTGGGAAATTCTTACTCAAATCTGCAAATTAGGGAATTGACAGACTTTGGGAGATGTATGCTCAAGTTCTGGCTTCCTCTCTTTTTGCTCTCAGGTGAGTTATTTTACCTCTTTAAGCCTTAATTGCATAATTAAGGTTTAAAGGGAGCAATGTTGGTATTGATCTCAGAAGGTTGGAAAATTAAAGTAACTATATGTATGATACTTAGCATTGTGCCTTCCATATTGATCAGGACAGGTGATATTATTGTTCACTCTCCATTCAGCTCCTTACAGATGACCATGACTTTTACTTTACAAAGAAGATGGAAGGCCTAATGTTTTCTTTTTCACCTCAAAACATTTTTGTATATCAACAACTTAATTCTAAAAAGTAAACAAAAGGTAGTGGCTGCTCCCGTTGTGCCAGCCTCTGTTCTAGGCACTAGGCACCTAGCTCATTTACTCCCAACCAACATGTAACTTATCTTGGAATGGAGGCTCAGCGAGTTGAGTCACATGGTCAATGTCATGTTGCTTTGTGTGTAAATAAAAGTCATCTTCAGCCCTGACTGGTGTGACTCAGTAGATGGGTGCTGGCCTGCGAGACCAGGGGTCACTGGTTCGATTCCCAGTCAGGGCGCATGGCCAGGTCTCCAGCCGGGTCCCCAGCTGGAGGCGGGTGAAAGGCAACCATACATTAATGTTTCACTCCTTTTCTTCCTCCTTCCCTGCCCTTCTCTCTAAAAATAATGAATAAAATCTTTTTAAAAAAATCAGCCTCAGCCCTGGCTGGTAGCTCAGTGGAATGGTGCCAGCCTATGAACCCAGAGGTAGCTGGTTCGAATCCCAGTCAGAGCACATAACCAGGTTGCAAGCCAGGTCTCCAGCCAGGTCCGTTGCTGGAGGCAGGTGAAAGGTAACCACACATTGATATTTCTCTCCCTTTCTTTCATTCTCCCTTTCCCTCTCCCTAAAATTAAATAAATAAAATCTTTTTGAAAAATCAGCTTCAGATTCTGTCTCCCTAACCTCTGTGCTTTCCTGCCCATTTTCAGTGCCCTAGGATTTTAGTTCCACATGATCTTCTTGCAAGTTTATTTTTTCTCCCTTTCTACTAGTACTTTGACATGTTTCTCAAAGAATACCTTGGTTCTTCTCAAATTAAGTGCAGAAATGAATTAATTAATGAGCAGATTAAAAGTCTTGATCACTCATTTACTTTAAAACCTGATCTGGTCGTTGCCCCACTCCCCCCAGAGAATTCCCCACAAAGGTTACACCTGAATAGAAAACTGACCCTCTGTGAACAAGAAAGCAGGGATTCATGTGGGAAGCTGTTCAGTAGCCCAAGAGGGAGAGGTTGGTGACTAAGACTAGAGCTGCAGGAACGAAGATGGGGAAATGACATTATTTTAGGACATTTGGGAAAGAAAGTCACAAGGACGCATTGATGGATGAGGGAAAGAGGACTATTGGGTGCTGCCTCCTAAGGTTTTGGCTTGAATAGTTGGTAGATGGTGCTGCTGTCTATGGAGAAGAATAGGTTTAGAGAAGTCATGGTAAAAGGTATGGAAACTAGGTGGCTTATTTTATTTTTCTGTGTGAGTATTATAGAGTCGAGATATCTGAGGATTATGATAAGCTAGAGCTCAGAGAAGAGTCATGGACATGAAAATGACATGTGATGCCATGGAAGTGATCACGTAGGGAGAAACTGTAGCCGGAGGAGAAGCATCTCTGGACAGAGCGCTGTCATTCAGGAGCTGAGCAAAGAAGAGGGCGACAAAGAATAAGAAGAAATGCACAAGGATGTGGGAATAAAATGAGGACTGTGGTGTTACTGGAAATGAACGTCTGAACTCCTGGCGACCTTCTGACCCTATTTTGCCAGTGAAAGTTTCTACACTTTTACACATCTTCCCTTCCCACTGACAAAGTGTCACTGAACTTCTCCGTTTGCCAAACTTGGACTCTTTCTCGGGGCTTAGCTCAGTCCCCTGGAAGCCTACTCCGATTGCTCACTTCTCATTTCTAGATGGGTATTTCCAGAGTGCTTTGTCCTTTCCTCTGTCTTAACCCCAGGAACTGAGCCCTTCGGATCAGATTGTGTAACGATCTTATGAACTCCCTCTTTCCAATGAGGTGAGCTCCTTGAAAGCAGTAACTGATTCTTATTTCTGAATCTCCAGCAACTAGCACCCTGGCTGTGAAAAAAGAAGCGTTAGACTTCATTAGCTGAGTAAAATGCGTGAATGACTAGCTTCCCTTTTGAGCTCCAATATTCTCTGTCATATCATTCAGTTTCTATAGAGCTCCACCAACAGGTTCAACACCGAGTTCCATCTAGAGTTTAAATTTTGAATATCTCAAATCTATGTAACTCACTTCCCATACACCTCCTTCTATTGCTATTTAGGGTGCAATATTCGCACATAGTTCAAACATGAAAATAAAAAATTATACATATACATATCTTCAGTCAGCCACTTTTCCTGACCATTTTCCCTCCATATCTCCTGAGTCCGTATCTCATTTCTTTTCTCTAGTTAGCAGCTTGCCCAAGGTCACGGAACTCCTTAGATACAGAGCCAGGATTGGAATCCATTCTGTCTGACTCACTAAGTAATGTCACCCTTCTGGCTTATGCTTGAGGAACTGGGATCCTTTGATAATATGGGAGGCAATTCCAAAGAATGTACCTTGTAATTTTCTGGAAAACATTGGGAAGAAAAATACTCCATGGGCTTTTGTTTTGTCTTATGTCTGAGACTTAAACCAGCTATTTTATGAGGCATTGACAGAGAAATAGATGGATAGACTGGTTTATTTTCCACAATAGGATGAAATCTGATGGCTGTCTGTGGATATAAGAGCGAATAAGTATAGCGAAGCATTTGTATCTAGAATTTTTCTGGTAAAAATGGTCTACTGCATTCACCATGACACTGTACTTTCATTCCCAAAGCTCTAGCCTATTCAGTTTTGAGGTCCTCTCCTAAGATTAATGTGCTTCCTAGGGCTTCATATAAGCCACAGAGTGAGCTCTATAATTCTGAATTGTCACACCTTTTTTTGCCTTAACCCCGAGTGATATCCGGAGAATGATTGGTGACAGAACGAATAAACAATTGAATATTCATATTGCTTAGTAAGTGAATATGTAAACATGTATGTACAGCAGTAACAATTAGCTGACTGATAGTTTTGTACCTTCTTACTATTTGACTGCCCGCTACAGCTGCAGAAGAAGTTGCCTTATCACATGGTGATGTTGCCTTCCCCTGAACGACTGCTCTACATCCAAAGCCATGAATCCTCACATCCTTCTTTCTGAGTTCTCCTCTACCCAAAGTTCTCAGTTCACCATTCTTAAACTCATTGGTTCCACCAGTTTATCTTTTCTAATTAAAAAAGAAAACAAAATAAAACAGTTTAGGCTTCTACCTCCTGCCTGATTAAGTGTGAACTCTTTGTATAAGCACTCTAAAAACTGAACAAATTATATGAACTGTTTTCAGACAATGCACAATGGGAAGAACAGCGCTGTGATTCACTGGTGATTGTCTGGTTTGGTACCAGGACTCGGTGCAGAGAGGGGAGACTCAAGCAGAGCGTGGGGTTCTCACTGAGGTGAAGAGGGGACATGGAAGAGCTGGGAGAGACTGAGGCCACAGGACTCCGTAGAGCAGGGTACTAGAAATGAGAAAGCTAAACAAACTGCTGCGGACCCAATTATGCCTCATCACCTCCACAAGTCATATGTTGAAACCATAACTGCCAACATGGGGGGCTTAGAGATGGGGTCTTGGGGAGGTAATTAGGCTTAGGAAATCTGTGGAAAAACCTAGAGCTAACATTATGTTTAATTGTGAAACATTGAATACTTTTCTTCCCAAATTAGGTACAAGGCAAAGGTGTTGTCCCCTTTGACCACATTGACTCAGATTTGTACTGGAGAGCGTAACTAGTGTAATTAATGCAAGAGAGAAAAACAGAAGGTACATATAAGAGAAAGAAAAGGTAAAACTTTGTTTTATAGAAAATACGATCAAGTATTTATAAGATTTCAAAGAATCATCAAAAACAACCTACTCAAACAAGTAAACAAGAACTCAGTATACAAAATAAACATATAAAACTAGTTTTATTTCTATGTACTAGTAACTAAAAATTGGAAAGTGAAAATTGAAAAATACCACTTACAACAATATCAAAAACATAACATACTTAAGAATGTTACTTTAAAACTATGTGCAAAACCTATACAGTGAAAATTACAAAACATTGTTAAAAAAATAAAACCTAAATAAATGACAAGATATAACATTATATTGAATTGGAAAATTCATTTGTGTTAAGATATCAATTTTCCTCAAGATGACCTATATAGTCAATGTAATCCCAACCAACACCCCATCCATATTTTCTTGATTTGAAAACATTGAGAAGGTGAATCTAAAATTCAACTGAATAAGAAAAGAATCTAGGATATCAAAAATGATTTTTAAAAAGGAGAACAAGTTGAGTCCTTATATCTGATATCAAGACTTACTGTAAAACTGTAGTAATCAGAATAGAGTGAGATTGGATTAAGAAAAGACAAATAGAGCAAGGGAACTAGATACTTAGCTCCTACTTAGAATTCACAACAGTTATTAAATAATAATTTCACATCTCTTCTTGAATGTCTAAAAGGCATCATAAGCTCCTGTATCTGAAACCCAACCCATTATCATTCCCTCTAAACCTGACCCTGTTACTCTGTTTTTCAGCTTCTTCACTTAGATTCCTTACCCCCGGTAGTCCTGCAAACCAGAAACTTATGAGTAATCCTCAGCTTCACCCACCCTTTGATCTTCCACATTACTGATTCCTTTCTAGTAACTTTCTGTCACATGTCCTAAATATACTTCAACTTCATCCACATTTCTCTGTGCCCTCCACCTTATTCAACATCTGCTGTCTGGACTTCTGTAAAGGTTTCTTGAAGTAGTTAACCCGCATCTACCCTTCACTACCTCCACAGTTATTTCTAAATGAAATGTTTATGTTAAACCTTGCTTAAAATATTTTGTTTTCACATAGATGAGAAAGATAAGTTGTAATAGGACTTTCAGGATTCTGCCTTGAATCTAGTCTGGTCCCTAACTCACCTCCCTAGTATTATCTTACACTACTCTGTCTTGCTTTCTCAAAGTGGTGCTCATGTTATTATTTATTTTATTGCATTTTTTAATTCAGAGGAATACAGCATAACAATATGTTTGCCAACTGGGTTAACAAAGGCATTACATCTCCTAACATTATTACAGGCAAAGATATAATTATCTTCCTATTTCCTCCTGAAATTTAACCATAAGGTGATATGACATGTGAAGTTCTATCTTTTCAGACAATCACTATGGTCAAATTACTGATGCATACACATGCTCCAAAATGATAGGAATTTCATAGCTTTTTTCCTAAAAGTCAGTGTGTTCTTCATAGACCTCGAATGTTGATGTTGAGACATTTTCTTATGAAATTGAGAACAGAAAGATTTACCTTAACAGCATGTCCCAGTGGGTGCTCTTCTGCCCATTACATGTAGGGAGTTGCAGGATAACAGGAAAACTGTGTATTACTTCACACCCAGTGTTTCAGAAGGAAGTTCTCAACTTCTCAGTCATCACACACATAACAGAAAGCATAGAAGACATGCATAACACATTCCCATGGGAATGTCCCTGAAGTTATATGCAATCTCCTGAATGCTAAGACCTAGTTCTTTGTCATTAAGAAAGCTATTGTAAAGTTGAGTGAAAGTGACATTATTTTGGGCATGATCTTGAATATGATTTATAGTATTCTAACATTATATCATTCACAAATTTGAGACTTTACCTACCATTAATAGCACATCACTTGTAGTGCCACTGACTGATAAACTGATCATAGGGATGCCTTCTAACACCGAAGTAAACAAAGCACTGTTTTGTAACATTTCAACAGTCCTGAACCATCAATGTGTTCTAGCCTGAATGAGTATCACAATAACCATGCTAAACACCAGAAGGTAAATTATAGGCACATTTATCTGTCAAAATACACCTTTGTATGAAAACATTCCGTTACTGAATGTGGTCATACCCACAAATAGTCATTCATACAAAGTCTGCCCAGAAGGGACCCAGCCACGTAAGATGAAAAATGGAGACATTTATTGAAGAAGATACAAGATACAAGAAACATTGTACATAGGACAATGATGCCTCAGTCCTCTCCAAAGTAGGCACCATGGGACCTCACACAGCTCTCCAAATTGCCATCAGCTACCCCATTATATGTTCCCGAATCTCACTGATGGTCTGGAATTTATACCCTTTCAAAGGTGATTTTAGTTTGGGGAAAAGCCAAACGTCACAGGGCTTTTGTGGGGCTGAGTCACCTGGGTGATTTGATGTTTCATCAAAAAACTCTGCATAAGACATGATTCATGAGCAGGCCCATTGTCATGATGAAGCTGCTGATCACCAGGCGCCCACAGCTGTGGCCTTCTGTATCATCCAAATATTTTCTGTGGAGGAACATACAAGCTTCACACAAAATTTGATGCTGATTCCTTGCTCTATTAGCTCAGTCATTTTAAATGCAATGGCCACACAGTACACATGCTCAGTCAATGGCATCTACCACCCCGCTGACTAGTACAGTGAAGTCATCAATGTTCACGCATGCGCATCCGGGTACATGCGGCTTGGCTGCCAGGTTACATGAATATCATGCAAACAGTTCTCATTATTTTAACAGTGGCTGGACTTTTTCCGGATAGACCTTATATTCCCAATAATACTGCTTGTAAATTCCTTAACCCCAAACATTGGCGAGTGGGAGGCATGGAATTCTTGCTAATAATACACATTTCTTAAACCATTATAAGACTGGGGAAAGTATCACCCTCTGGGCTTCTGTACAGGCAGCTGGGCTGTGGTTAATTCGCTCAGCAACTCTTTACTGAGAAGTTATTGGGAGTTTATAAGTTCCAGTGGGTTTAGCTGGTTCCCAGTCCGCTGCATTGCTATTCCATTCCTCTAAGTCATCCCCCGATGGTCAAGGTCTGCGAGCAACCTCTTCCATGCGATCACCTAGTCTTCCTTTGAAACCTGGAGCCCAGAGTCTTCTACAGGGTGTTCATTGGCATGCTGTGCAATAAATCTTTAATGGCAAGAAAGACCTTACTAAAAACTTCTGACTTGATGCTGCTTTTACCCAGAGATCCTGGTTCTGAATTCCGGCCCCATTCAGCAAACCTCTCAGGTAATCTGCTTCTGCCCCGTCCGTCTCTGTCAGTTTTCTTGGCTTCAGGTTTCCTTCTTTTCCTGCTGCCTTCCAGTTTCTTCTCAAACAATGCTGTTCTAAAACCATTGTGCCCAAGATGGGGTGGGGGGTGTCCCAGGTACATACCATTCACAAGCATTTTTTTTTTTTTTTTTTTTATCATTCGGGGCTTCTGAGAAAGTGGCCTTTAAGTTGAGGCAGATGGTGAAGAGGAGAGCCTGGGGAGTGGTGCAGTCATGCAATTGGTGGCATCATAAAAACGCTTTCAAATGTTTTTAAACAGGCCCATTGCCTAGTAAAATTCAGGCTTTAACAAAGCTCCTTTGGTTTCCATGTTGCAAAGTGTGTGCAAGGAATAAAATTAGTGTGAAAAAGCAGTCAGGAGAGCCGTCCAAGGGAAAGAGATGGGAGAGAAGAGATGGGTACTTGGCACATTTTTTTTTTTTTAAATACAAGAAAGAAGATAAATAATTAGAGGCTCTTTCTAAACTACAGGCCTTTAAGAACACAGTTGGAGGCTAAGTTTCCACTAATTCTGGGAAAAACACACCTGTTTTCCCTCTAATGGTTCAGGAGCAGATTTTTTTCATTCACTGGGGCCACGTTCAGTCCAGTTGCTTATTAGCCCAAGTTTAGCTTGAGATTATCCTATTCTGCACCTGCCCATCCTGTCTTCACCGCACCTCCCGCTGACCTTTTTCCGCAGCCCCAGCTGACCTGGTGCCACCTTCCCTTTGGCCCGTGGGAAAGAGGAAGGCAGTGTGGTTAGTAGGAAAAGAACCAGCTTCGCAGATGGACAACCCTGGACTAACAGGCTAGCTCTGCTACCAACTAGTTTTATAATCCTCCACATCTGTAAAAATATTCAGAGGTTCTTTGGAGCAGCACACACACACACACACACACACACACACCATGTCTGGCATACAGTACACAAATAGGCAAGATAAAAGATATTCACACCGAGGCATAGATTTAGAATTTGTAAAGGATTTAGAAGGACGATGTTGGTGTCTTTCAGGGTACAAGGAGGAGAAGTCATTGTTCGAGGAGGTCTGTTTCCAGTCACATCTTGGTAGCAAAGTGGAGGGGGTGGGGCAGATAAAAGGTACAGAACCAGTGTGTGCAGCATTGCTCTCTGGCTTTTGGCCAAACACCAGTGCCTGCTGACTTACGAGTGACACTTTTATCTTGAGTCTGATGGAAAGATTGAGCAACCTTTGGCCCAGGAATGTTTTAAAACCCAAGTAAGCAGGAGAGTCCCTTTTGTTTGGTCGTGGGGCTGGCTCGGCCACTTCATTTCTGCCTCTGCCCTGGCCTGGTCCTTCTGCTCCTCTGTTGGGACAAACTGGGAGGGCTGGGGAATGGAGCAGGGCTTTCTGAATCCTACACTGCATTATCTTTGCGGGTTGTCAGCATCTCACCTCCTTCCCTGCAGAGCAGGTACGGTTACAGAATTAGCAGATTGCCCCATCATTCCAGGGGTTGTCACTACCCTCAGCCAAACCTACTTTTCTTTCACCTCAAGGGCAGACTGGAGAAGCCACCCCAGGGAAGGTGCCCACCAATGGCAGGTACGGATGGCTGAAAGGCAACGACTCATGCCCCCAATGACTCCTCTGCATCATTGTGAATCCGTGCCGGAGACAGGGACACAGGAGACTTCAGCCACCTTCAGTGTGTGGAAGAGAGAACAGGAGATGCTCAGCATGTGAATAAATGAATGGACGATGGCCCAACAGGTAAGCATCATGACCTCGCCACCCACCCAGGATTCAGCGCTAACACACGTATGTGAGGGTGCCTCTTGGAAGTGCATCTGCCTGGTGAGCCTTTCCAGGAGTAACTCCAAATGCTAGGGATTTCTTACTACATTCAGGCCTTAATTCTTTATGAATATGAAGCAATTATTGAGGAAATAAACTCCATACCCAATAAACACATGAATCACAGCTTGGTTTCATTTGATCTAAAGGAAGCAGCCTTCAAATCATAAAATGTGTCTCCTAATATGTGTCCAGTACGTCTATATATCATAGTTACATTGAGTGATTCATTCAAGTAAAAAATGATTTCCAAATGCCTGTTAGCACCCAGGCTTATATCAAAGAAAATATGGAAAGGTGTTTATCAGTCTAAACTGTAGAATGTAAACGCCTTGAAATCAGTGCATTTTTTTTCTAATTTCTTTCTATATCACTAATCTATTGCCTTATATCTGCCTTGTAATAAATACTGAGTGAATAGTTTTTAAAGGATGGATGAATGGACAAATGGAAGGATGATTCTGCAGAAAGAAGAGAGAATGCATCTTTTTCTTTTAAAGAGACAATCATTCAGAGGGCCTGGAGGAGAAACATAAGCAATTTCTTGGAAGGCCTACACATTCTGAGTAGTAAAAGGGTTTGTCAGTCCAGAACATGACCCTGTTTTCTGCATAATTCTCCAAAGAAGAGGTTTCAGAACGTAAATGAAATAGCAGTCTTAAGTACCCAGTTTTGCTTATATTTTCAATAGTCATGTAAGTAACATCCAGAAGGCCACTCAAATAAATGAACCATGCATTGCATAAAATCATAGTAATGAACAAAGATGGAGTGTTTTCCTGTTCATCTGAACATCCAATGTTTTAACTCAACTATTAGTAAATACACATATACATGCATACATACATAAATTGAGTTTGGATTACCCCATATTCTGTACCCAAGTATCTCTAGAACTGTCAAGTCACTGCTATAGGGACTTATGAACCCTTAGGAAAAAATATACAAAATGAATACTTTGTGAAATCGTGTTCATTAATAATTGAATAGAATACTTGATGATGTAACTTTCAACAACAGCAAAAAAAGAGTTTTTGTTATCCATAGGACAAACCAAACATTTACTGAGCACCTACTGTATAATTGGCCCCTATTGTTGGGAATAAAATTATTAATAAGATCCTCTAAGAGTTCTACTGTTGCAGCCAGTGAGATGAGACACAGGCAAAGTTACCAGATACTAAAAGATTTAAAAGACAATATTATACTACAGTACTAGTGAGGGCAGTTACTTTCTAAAAGCATGACAATTGTTATTTCTACAATAATTTACATTTCTATTTTTTCTGACAGTAAAATGGCATATTTCTATATGCGAGAACATGAAACTGGGCTTTTCAGGCTCAGAAGTTTCATTATTGCACTTGAAATAACCAACTCTTGCACTAGCATCTGGGAATGAAGCCAACAAACACAAGAAATCAGTTTCTTTACAAGTAGGATGAGGAGATTAGCGTTAGACTGTTTCTCAGATTCTTTATAGTTTTAATTCCTGACGACTCTTTAACCCCAATTCCTAGGGAAGATGAAACTATATTGAGCAGAATTCTAAATAAAAAATGTTATTTTCAGCTCTACAATATTAGATTTAGATGAACCTTAAAAATCATCCCTGTCAGTCCATTTATTTTTTTAGACATGGAAAAGGAGGTGCAAAGGGGAATGAGTTGCTCTGAATCATCCATCAATTGAATTCACAGCTGAACTTGAACTCAGTGTCTCTTGATTTTTTTTTTCTCCACTAACCTCCATTATCCCAGGGAAGACAGCCTAGAGGAATGCTTCTGGAGGCTAGGGCTTATAGTTTTCCACAAAATGTAGCACATTCACACATACTAAACATGGGGTTTTGATTTAAATACCGAGCTGTTGCAGAAGCCATTGACATTGGCAATTGATCTACAACCCAGTAAACAACCCAGGCTTAATCCTGAGCCTGAGGCGTTCATTTTTGTTCTTGCTTCCTAGTGAGTACATTTTCCTTCCTGGAAAAATATTCTGAAACCACCATGAAGATGCAGTGAATTTCTGAATCTACTGTTTTCCACATGTACCCTCAAACTGAAGCATCATTTTCAGTATTTCTAGCCTAGAGGGCATTTTATTTCATATTCCATCACTAAGCTTTTCAGAATTCATGAATGGCATCCAAAAGTTGTTAAAGAATGCTTAGGAAAGGTCTGACATTCTCTAGGTGACACTGATGGCTCTAATGAAGGAATGCTTAATATATGAGACCTGTCTGGAAAACCTGCAACCATTGTTAATATAACAAGAACAGTGATTTGCAAAACATTGATGGAACTGGGCAGCCAAGGAGAGTGGACTGGAATGCATATGCATAAACAATGACAACTTCACTGTACTAGTCAGTGGGGGCACTAGTGTCATTGAGTGAACATGTGTACCGTGAGCTAGTAGAGCAACGAATCTGCATTAAAGTGTGCACTAAACTTGAACATTCCTCCACAGAAGCTATTAGCATGATTCAGAAGACCACAGCTATGGGTAACGGGTGACTGGCAGCTTTGTCACAACACACCTGCTCACGCTTCACGTCTTGTGCAGAGTTTTCTGGTGAAACGCCAAATCACCCAGGTAACTCAGCCCTCCTACAGCCCATATTTGATACCCTGTGACCTCTGGTTTTTCCCAAAACTAAAATCACCTTTGAAAGGAAAGAGATTTAAGATCATTGATGAGATTCAACAAAATATGGAACAGCTAATGGTAATTGGGAGAACTGTGTGAGGTCCCAAGGTGCTTACTTCAAAGGGGACTGAGGCATCATTGTCCTCTACAATGTTTCATGTATCTTGTATCTTCTTCAATAAATGTCTCTATTTTTCATATTACATGGCTGGATTCCTTCTGGACAGACCTCATATGTGGAAGGGTCTTCTTCAAACTCACTTTCCTAGCCTCTCCTGAATTTACAAGTGATTGCAGTTGGCTTCCATCATTCTGAAAGTCTGAAGTAACCTATTTCTCTTCTTTTAACATATTGGGATGACATTTGTTAATAAAATTATACAGGTTTCTGGTGTAAAGTTCCACAATATATCGTCTCTATGTTGTGTGTTTACCACCCCAAGCCAAGTTTTCCTCTGTCACCATTTATCCCCTCTAAACCCTCTTCTATCTTCCCCTACCCCCTTCCCTTCAGGTAATCACTGCATTTCTTGATCGTTCCAAAAATTTATGGAGAAAAGGAAACAGAATATTTCAAGACATGTTCATTTTTCCTTGACTCATAAAAGCTGTAGCCACAGCCATCTTTGCAGCCCTATTTCTTCCTCCCCAGCTACCATTCTAGATTTAAAACCCTGGAAAAAGTACAATTTCACCAGCCACCACTAGTACCCAGTGTCAGCAGCTCATATAAAACCTGGGAAAATATAGTTGGGATTAAAGGAATCTGTAAAACGATGAAGTGAGGCCATAGCATGTAAAGTGCAATTCCTTTTACCAAATACATAATTTATTAGGAAAGCTCTTTATTTGTAGGAAATGGGCTTGACACCTTACCCTTGGCAACTGCTTACATATTTTCAGAAGAACAAAAATGGGTAAAATGTTTCCCAATATAGGAATTCATTAATTTCTCAATAAATATCTCTATGCCTGGGCTTCACACCCACTTCTCTAACCCCAAGCACAATACTCCTTTTCTACCTTTCTTCCTCAAGTAAGTCCCTTTCCTATAACCAATCTGGGGACTAGAGCTAACAGGTTTATATCAAGGCCTCTATGCATGTCCCCACTGTCACCCCCTTTCCCCCATGCACCATGGTGCCCACGATGAAATTCACTGCTGGAACTAACAAGCATGTGGCTTTTGGACTCTTGTTGCCATTCAGTTTCAGTTCTCTCCTAGATCTGTGAGCCATGTTCAACTTTACAGTGAGGCTGGATTGATCTGTGTCCAAGGTATTTTCTCAGGAAAACATCACTTACCCACCGTTTTTGGACAGCTTTGCCAATAGAAAGAGCGCTTCATTTTCAGGCCCCTTTTCTCAAACTACGAGAGAGAGGTGTCACTGCCACAAGCACTTTATCTTGGCTAGAGTGCCCTCTCTTTGCAGACATGTATGTGTCTTGTATACCTGAGCTTCCCAACAGCCTTGGGTCACAGACTCTTCACACACGCCATTAGTGGCACATTGAGTGGGGTGGTATGGGCATGGGAACATGGTTGGTTGCAGAGATTAACTTTAGAGCCTCTAAGACTGTGGTCCTTTGCACTTTCTAAAGCTCCATTGAGTTTCTGGAAATGAGCATGCCCTGATTTATTTTCTCAAAATGGAGCTCTGAGATGTTATATCAGATTGTCATATCTAGGGTTTTAATTATTTTTTAAAATTTTCTTTTCTGAGGAAGGGATAGAAAAAGCTTCACTCATTCATTTCAGAGACAAACTACCATTCAGAGGTGAGCCAGGGGAGTGGAAGAGAGGCAGCCTAGTGTGGGGTGGATTTTCATCAATGAAGGGCCCTGTGGAAAGGAGATAGAGGGAAGGCCCCACACCAAGCTGTACACATGCAGATTCTAAGGCCCCTGGCATCATGGTGCCACCCTGGGTTTTACAACTCTGTTTGTACCTGCCACTCTGTTGGTAGCCAGGGGGCTGTCTTAGGCCAACAGCAAGCTCGTCCTGTGGTCACCAAGAGTTTATCACACCGAGTGTGGGTGCTGGGCTGTAAGTGTTGGTTAACAAAGTTGATGATCTCATACGTTTCTTATTTAAAACTTTGCACCAAAGCAAGGTGTCCCAGGGCAAAACCTAGGTGATCTCTTCCTAATGTATTCATGGAGACTTCATGTTGAAGACAACAACAACAAAAAAAAGCAATCAAAGTTTAAGTTTTTAAAAACATTTCAACAAAATATCAAGTTAAAAAAGAAAACTTATGTTAGGATTTGTATTTTCATCGGTTGTTCCAAACACTAATAGCAGATCAATCAGGCAAATCCTCTGTTAGAGCCAAGTGAACTTAGGCTTGGAATAGAGCACAAATACAAAAAATATTTAAAGTGAAAAGGGGGACTGAGTTAGAAAGAGTAATTCCTCTTCCTTGGTACATCTTTACATCTGAATAAAAGCCAAATCAATTAAATCACCAATTATAATTTGGTGATTTATTTACCCTGAAAAATACATTATTTATCTCCTAAGATACTACAATCTTGAATTTTTAAAAATCTTTAAAAAAATATTTTATTGACTATGCTGTTACAGTGGTCTCGATTTCTTTTCCCTTTGCTCCCCTCTGCCCAGGACCCCCCTTTTCTCCAGCAAGCCCAACCCCCTTAGTTGATGTCCATAAGTCATGTATATAAATTCCCTGGCTTCACCTTTTTCTATATTATTCTTAATTTCCCCCATCTACCTTGTGCCCACCAATTATGTTTCCTAATGCCTGCACCATTTCCCCATTTCTCCCCCTTCCCCCTCCTAGGTGATAACCCTCCCAATGATCTCCATACCTATGATTCTGTTCCTGCTAGTCTGGTTGTTTGGCTTAGTTTGTTTTTATTTTTATCCATTAGGTTTTGTTGTTGACAGATGTGAGTTTGTTGCCATTTCAATGTTTATAGTTTTGATCTTCTTTGTATTAAATAAGTCCCTTTATGAAATGTTAAAGGGGCTTGGTGATGAACTTCTTTAGCTTTGGAAGCACTCAGTCTGCCCTTCCACTCCAAATGATAGCTCTGCTGGATAGAGTAGGAGCCTGTCAAGTTGAGGAGACAGAGAAGTAGGGCCCGGAAGAAGGGAGAAATCAAGTTTCCAGTGGGAGAACTAAGTGACAAGGAGATAGCCAACCTAATAAACACAGAGTTCAAAACACTGGTGATAAAGATGCTCACAGAAATGACAGATATGCTTGAGTACAGCAAATGCAGAAGGGAAGGAGACTGCTAAATGAAGTGAAGGAAAAGCCACATGAAACCAATGGTGAAGGGAAGGAAACTGGAGTTCAAATAAATTATTTGGAATGTAAGGAAGAAATGAACAGTCAGCCAGTACAGAATGAAGAAACAAGAATTGAAAAAAATGAGGAGAGGCTTAGGAACCTCTGGGATGACTTTAAATGTGCCAACATCCGAATAGGGGTGCCAGAAAGGGGAAAGGAAGAGCAAGAAGTTAAAAACTTGTGTGAAAAAATCATGAAGGAAAACTTCCCAAATTTGGTGAAGGAAATAGATGTTCGAGCCCAGGAAGCACAGAGTCCCAAACAAGCTGGACCCAAAGAGGAATAAAAAGAATCTTCCAGAGCATAGGCTGGTCACAGTCTTGATTATTGCTATCATCATGATTACTCTTAGCTATCTCATATAAAACACTTACTATGAGCTAAATACAATACTAAGTATTTTATATAGCATTTAATCCTAATAAGCAATACTATGAACTGTGATTTCCACCTAGACTTAATGAGGTTCACCTTTTTGGTTAAATTATCCTTAACTATTTTATCATATTTGATGCCATCACTAAAAGGATTATTTTCTTGATTTTCTTTGGGTAGATCATAGTATAAATAGCTGGTTTTTGTATGTTGATTTTGTATCCTACAGCTTTACTGAATTTATTTACTCTCATAGTTTTCTATGAGTTAGACAAGATTTATCTGTTTTTATAAGGAGAAATACCTTTCTAAATACAAAAACAATGGCAAAAAGAATAGAAGGAATATCAAAAGATTTACATACATAATATTTAAATATTAAGTTAAAAATACTCTAAAGAAAATTAGAAAACTCCATTGTTGGAAAACTACAAAATATAGCTCATTATTTTTAAGAATTTCATAAATGAAACTGCCTTAAATCATAAGAAAAAGATGAAAACTACCATAAAATGTACATATAATATTAATAGTCAATTTGTAACAGATGAAATATGGATAGGTAGTAAATGTGAAAACTTTAATCTTATTATTCTAAAAAAAATCAAATCAAGCCAGAAATAAAATGCCATTTTTATCCATCGTATTGGCAGTTGTTCTCAATTACTCTTCTCCTCTTTTTTTTCCTCCCTTTTTATTCCTCTGCTCCCTTTGAATCACTTTATTTCATCCCCACACATTGTACCCATCAAAGTTTCTCATCTGAGAAGAACCTAATCATAAAATAAGGAAATGCGATTCCATTTTAATCATAGGTTTTCTCTTATTCTTTTATTTTAGAAAACTAAAAGGAGGTGGTTCTGTCTTAATCCCAGGTGGGAGGTGAAATTTTGGTGAACTTCTGCACTTCCACACCATCTTGACAGGGCAGTCAGGAAGGCTGGACCACCTGGGTCAGAGTTCCAACGGAGGAGCAACGGGGTGAACAGTCTCGGGGCGAGAGAAGGTGGCAGTGGACTTGGAGAAAGAGGAAGATGAGGAGGGAGGATAAGAAGGAGAGGACACGATTGCTCCTCAGCATCTCTGCTCTGAGCACCTTCAACCAAAGACAGAAACCTGGGGGCTGCAGGAAATCCTTCGAGAAGAGGCTAAGTGCCAGGTCACATGTGTTATGAGTGAGGACTTTGAAGATGATGTTGGGCTGACATCAGAAGGGGGTGGCATGTTGTTCTGGTCTGCCTCACATGCATCACTGGCATATTGAATAGTTCAAACCAAGTGAGTCATAATGGTGGAAACCACCCAACTATATACCTTTTCTTTCAGATTAAGTACCAGGAACATTAAGACCAGGTTTAAATAAAATGCTTCAGTTCAGGATTGGGGAAGCTGTAGTAGTTGCCATGTTGATATGGTAAAAATCACTTACTTATTATTCTTCTATATAAATAAAATTCACTGTTGAGTATAGTGGCTGACCAGATTATGTCTCAGAGTACTAACTGAAAAATAAAAACATATATTCCTGACTTGGTCTTAAGACTAGTTTGGCATAAATCTTGCTACTACATCTACCATCCCATTTATACAAACTGCCTTGACCTCAGTCATGTAAACGCAGTCCCTTCCAGACCCTTCAGTGGAGAAGTGGCTTCAGAGTAGTAACTGTTGCTTTTAAAGAATTCTTGCAAGTTCTTCCAGCATACTGGACGCATAGCAGAGATGTAGAGCACCCTTAGGGACAGAAAACTTTGTGACTGTGTCTTTTCTATGTGGAGTTGCCAAGTTTGTCCCAGACAAAGACTAAGGCTTTTCCAGGATTGGGTCTGGGGCCATCTCTGATTTCCTGGCAGGATATGCATTGCTTATTGTCCTGGGTCAAGGTCATTAAAGATTAGTTATCAGAAAGTACAGCAAGGGAACTCACCTTTCTTTTTCAGAACCTGGTCTCTTGCACTGGTGCAGGCAAGAGATGGGGAGTCCATTGCCTCAGTCGTGGTGGTGGGCGAGAGTCATGCCTGACCCTGACCACAGAGCTGCTGGTTCTCCTCTGCCTGGAAGGCCCATTCTGCTTACTCATACCCTGTGCACTCCTGCTGCTGATATCCTTTGTCAGGGGATCATTCTTCTCTAATGCCTTTGGTTTGCTCTTCATAAGAAGCCCTCACCCGACTCCGCCCTAGACCCTGTGCCCTTCATGCTGTGCCCACCGCGTGTCTGTGTCTCAGTGATCTCTGTCCTGTAGGAGCAACAAAGTGCTGTGGAAGAAAATGAGCTTTGCAGTCACATCAGAAGCTCTGCCTCATCACTTGTGGAATTTTGGGTAGATGACTGAGTCCTAGTTTCTGCCATAAAAATGGGGAATGAAGTATATTTTTTGCAGTGAAAATTATATAAAGCATCTAGTACAGTGTTTGGCGCGTGGTTGGCATTACATATATGTCACTTACATGTTACTTACATTATTTTAAGATCTTTGGTAGCTGAATATTGCTTTTGTTTTTTTAATTATATTTTATTAATTTGCTATTCATTTGTCCCAGTTTACCCCCTTTGCCCTCCTCCACCTAGCACCTCCCACTCCCTCAGGCAATCCTAGCAGTTAGAATAGAGCAATAAGACTAAAACATAGGATGTGTGAAAACTGACTGAAGCTTCTTGCTTTGCTACTTTCTAATTGTGTGATTCGAGGAAACCCCTAAACTCTATCTAAATTTCACTATTTAAAATTGAGCAAACTAGTAGTAAATATCCCACAGGGATTAGGTGAAGATTCAATGTGATAATGTATCAAGGTAAATCACAAAGCACCCAACCCGTAAATATTACACAAATACTAGAGGCTACTGCTCTTCAAAAAAAATGCAGCAGGCGGTCAGGAATAATTGTCTCTGAAGTTGGATTGGCCTCCCGCCTCCCCAGAGCTCACTGGGTCCTGGGTAAGGTGGGGGGTGGGAGGCTTTAGGGATTCTCCGGGCCATGGCCCTCGTGTACAGAAGTGGAGGCTAAACTCAGGGAGTCCGGGGGCCTCTCTCGGGCCACACAGGGAGCTAATGGCCAAGCCTACTGGAGTGCTGGCTGTTTCCACAGTTCCCCAGAGCCTGACCTCTCTGCCACCTCTTGTTTCTGTGCCTTTTGACCTACAGGAGTGCACAGCAAGGCCTTTGACAAATAAACAGTGGCCTGGAGATTAAACTGCACCTGAAGCTGGTTACACAGGTTCACTTAGCATTTGAACCAAGGGTGGAAACTTAGCTATACCCGGGCTGCACAGGGATTAACCCATTCTCAGACTCGGCCTGTGAATTATTGCCCACTTAGTAAACACCAGGGGAAGGCAAGAACGAAGCCTCGTAAAAAGAAACACAAGCCTATATAAACATTTTAAATGGGCAAAGAAAAAAGAAACAACCACCAAAAACAAATAAAACAACTGGAAAAGAAACTAAGTCTATTTGGATGTACAGTAAAAACATTCCACATAACCTTCCTTCTGGCCATCTACTCACACAGAAGAAGGGAATAGAGTGGGATACAGTGAAAAGGGATCGTTTTCTGTGAGAAAGCTGGGGGCTGTCTTAGAATTCTGCTGGCCATCACTGCATTTCAAACATCATAATCTTTCCAATTACTCCACTCCAGCTACATGGGATGGCTTTCTGTGCCCTGAACAAGCTAGCTTCACTCCTATCCCCAGGGCCTTTGCATTTGCTATTGCTCCTGTTTGGCTAAAGATTTTGCTTAGAAGTCACATCCACACTGGGCCCTTTCTGACCATTTTGATTAGAAAGCCTCTCCTCTAACCTTCTGCCATTTCATCAACATTTCCTTTTTACACTAGCTTCCTAAAACTTAGAGCCAACTAAATTCATTCATGCACTTATCAATGTATGTGTTTATTGTCTTCCCCTGTGCCCCTCTATCCATACAAGCTCCTTGAGCTCACACAGGGCTTGTTCTGTTGGTTGTGACCCAAGGCCTGGGTCAGTGTGGGCACACACAAGCATGCAGTAAGCACTAAGCGTGCACACATGTGCCTACTTAGTGGAAAGTGACAGAAGGGCTATAGAAGTGAGTTGTGAGGGCGGAGACTGTGTTTAGCTAGAGCTGAAGGTCTCGAATGACTGGTTAAGAGTTTGAACACAACCTCAAAGCAGCAGGTCACCCTTGTAGAGACAGTGTAGGTGTTGGAGTTACAGGTCCCAGTGATCCTGTACCAACCCCCTGACTTCCACCCTGTGTTTAGAGAATACTGAGCTTCAAGCACAGCCTTAGGAGAGGGTTGACCTTCCACACCTCCTACCGCCTTCCCCACTCTGATTCTCATTCCCTTGCTGTTCTAGAACAAATCTCTCTTCCCACTTTACCCTGTCCAAAGGCACAACGGATGAAAAGATAATTGTAGGTATGTGTGATGCTGGCTCCAAGGAGAGAACCATGTACTTACAATAACAATCATTTAATGTTAACTTCTAGGTGCCTTTGAGGGGTCAGCAGAGCAAAGAAGCAGCCACCTGAAATCTCTTTTCCTTTAAGACTCAGGATGCGTTTCCTTCCAAATCTTCAGCTACTCAGTGGATGCGGATGTAAGTTTCCTGATCTGCAGTTCATTAAGCCCCTACTTTTGGTACAATTTTATTGTTTAAATTTCCTGATGGTTTGTAAGGAAGGAGAAGAATTCCTCTATGTGATACATATTGGGTACATGTGTACATTACATGTGGGGATTTCAGCGTCCCTCGACAATTACATATCTTGCCCTATCATCTATTTTAACGCATTTTCTTCTTCGTTACTTGGGTCTTCGCTGTATTTATTTCCAGACGCTAGCTAGCATATGGCATTAGCTTCTAAATAAGACTTGTTTGTACCATTTATTGTTGATGCTGTTTTTCAATTCCTATTACTTTTTCCAATAGTTCTATTGATGGGGGTAGTGGAAGGCACTTTTATCATTATGAAGCCAGGATCCCGGCTTAAGCAATTGTCACACTCTGGCAGTTGGCATGGCTTTGTCTACGCATGTGTTATATAACGTGTGTATATTATATATATATAAATCAGTGATGTTTTTACTTAAGTATCATGAATAAATAATCTCAGCTGTCCATACTTTTACTGGTATAGACCCACTCCTGTGACACAACGGACAGGTGGTCCTGGTGAATTTTGAGTGGACTGAGCCCAGATCCAAGTCCATGAAAGAGCGTGGTATCTGTTTAGGAGTTTTAAGGGTCAACTGGGAATTTCCTCTTGAGTTACTTCCAAATAGACTGAGATTTTGCTGATATGAAATGACAGGAATTGCAGGGGTTGGTCCAGTTTGCCGGGTTTCGCCGAGAGACTCTGTATCCCCTGGGCTTGAGACCAAAGTGCATCATGAATTTTTGCCCAGGCCTGCGGAGGTGCACACACTGTGTCTGTCATAAAGCAGGAGGCCAGTGAGTGTCCTTACACCTTGAGGAGATTCGTTTTGCTGGGAAGACACTTTTACCAAAACTATGTAGATCTATCAGAGGAGGGAAAATGGAGCCATAGGGTGAAAAGGAGAAAGAATGGCTGATGTGCCTGTGATAACTATGTTTACATGGGTAAGAGGTGTCAAAGGGACACTACTCAGGAGACTAACTTGAAGAGAATGCTGCAAATCACTTTCAAGATTTTTGTTGGACTTCCTCATATTTTCAGCGGCTGGAGTCAGGAGTGCTGGCTTTGACAATTAATCCTTCCCAGCCTGCATTCTTTGCTACTGAGCGTAGCGGTGATTCAGGGGCCCAACCTGCTAAATCAAGATAATGCTAGACTCTGGAAACAGAAGCCTGTTCCTCAGTTCGTCAGAGAAACTCAACCCAGGGGCACAATTGTTAAGTCAACAGAGCTCATATCTGCAGGGCTGTGGAGGGAACGGAACATATCTACTTTGGGCATTTGGAGGGTGTTTTAAGAATAGAATATGAAAAGTTATTAACTCGGCAGACAAAGTGAGTTGGGTTTTATGTGTGAGCACAGACACAGAGCTTTTAAAGGGCTGCTGTACCTTTAAGAAACTGTTGATTTCTACATAAGCTTACAAAAGTAGACCTTTGGTGCTGACTAGTTTGCGTGTTCCTTTGCCTGGTGTTTGTTTCTCAGGAGCCGTATATGAGTATCACAGCTGTGCATAAAGGGATTCCGCTGGTGTGGTTGGGCCAGAGTGAAAATGCCTAAGATTATCTTGCCCAATTGACTATCATTATCTTTGTGTTACTCTGCAATTAGTCACAATGCCCTTCAGACAACCCCTACAACTCCAATGAGAACATGTTGAGTTGATAAAAATGATTGTTTTGCCCTTTGTCAGGAAAGGGAAATAGGATGAGACCTATTCCATCAGGAGACCAGTTACACTGTCTAAAATCTTAAGGCCAGAGTGGCCCCATTTTGAAAGAGTTAAGACAAAGAAGCCATGTTCTCTCTAGCATAGGCACCTGCACTTGGCACAGAATAGGTACTTAAAAAAATTTTTCCAGTGAGTAAATAATATTAAGTAGTGATTTTCTATTGTTTTAAAAATAATTCTTGTCCTCGCTGGTGGCTTAGGGGGTAAGGTGCCGGCCTTGGAACCCAAAGGTTGCTGGTTCAATTCCCCTGCCAGGGCACAGAACCAGGTTGCAAGCCAGGTCTCCAGCCAGGTCCATAGCTGGAGGCAGGTGAGAGGCAACCATACATGGATGTCTTTCTCCCTCTCTCCCTTCCTCTCTCTCTGGAAATAAGAAATAAAAATCTTTTAAAAATAAATAAATAAATACATAAAAATAATTCTCTTAGTCATTTAAATAGTTTAAACTTGAGACTTTTGAGACTAGAGCAGTGAAACCTTTTGAGCAAGTTTACCACTGTATTTCTCTACCCTCACACACGGATTCTGAAGCCTTGCTATTTCTTTGAGTTTAAGGCTTAATTCAAGGTGGGCTGGTGCAAGAATGGGAGAAGCATCTTCTATCTGGTAACGCAAATGACAGATATATTTCCCGAGCACGGCTGCTCTGCATCCAGCCTCACACAGCAGTCAAACATGCTTTTATCATGTCTCTTATCGTGTTGTCCTAAAACTGCTGGGTTATTCTGTTTACCCCAGCAGATTGCACACTGCCCTAGAGCGGGTTCTAAATATATCACCTGGGGTCTACTTGACGCCTGTAATATACGAGGACTGAATGACTGATTAAATGACAGAATTATGAGAGCTTTTCAAAAATACTGCGTCCCTGCGGTTCTTGTGTCTCTGCGTGTGCCTGGGTACATGTGTCCTACTCAAGATATTACTACACTCATCTAATGGTGCTTCTCCATACTGTTCAGTGTAAACTTAATTTGACACTCATACCCACACACAACCCCATACCCATGGGACACACATGCATCCTGGCTCCACACACCACATATACTCTCCAGCTTTTAGACTTTAAAAGCCAAAGGAACAAGCTCCAGGTATTTATTTCATTCCCAACAGCCAAGCCTCAAATGTCAGACCCCTGAACCCTCTGTCAGTCAAGCTGTCACCTGCAGATCATCCTCGATATTTTTTCAGGACCAGCAGCTGTCAACATAGAAAGATATTGTCCCTTATCCTTTAATTTTTTGCTCAATAAATACCTTTTGTATGACATTATCATCCCAGGGTGACTCTTGGAATCCTGATCTTTATTTATAGCTTACAGTTGGTGGAGACTCAGAGAAGGTGGGTGACAGTCACGAATCCAAACCAAAACATGGTTTTCCTTTAGGTCAACGTTTCAGCCCTGGCTCACGTTGATGTCAAAAGCCCTCGATTCAGAGAGGGAGAGAATACGAGATGCCTGTATTTCCTCCTGTGCTATGTAGCACACCGTGAACTCTGGAGGGAGGATTTGCAAGTTGTTTAAGGGCTAAAATATTTGCTCCCTGCTCTTCTAGTACACGTGTTTGAGGCTGAGAATCTTATCAGCAGATAAGAGCTGAGCAGGCTGCCATCCCACATTCCACAAACTCACTTCCAGATGGTGGGGAGACCAACGGGTGAAAAACTCAGCTCTTCAATCAAGCCCAACAGCCCACACCTTTATTGCCCCGTTTGTTTAGAAGCCTGTCAAGGCCTCCTAACAGCTCAGAATCAGCCGAGGGGCAGCTGTTTAATTAACTCCTCAAGGCTGCCTTGGGGTGGGAGCAATTCATTTATTATGGAAAACAAATCGAGAGCCCGGAGGGTTTTTTTCTTTTTTCTTTCCCTTCTTTAGTGAGCTATCTGGTACTTCTGACTCAGTCCAAATAGCAACAAGGATGGTCTTTTCAAAGGAGTCATTTGATCTTTTGTGCTGTTTTTTGTTTTTTTTTTTTTTTCTTTCATTTCTCTTTATTGTCCTAAATCAGTCTGGCTATCTGACTTGAACACAGAGAGATTTCTTTTCCTTGGTGCCAGGAAACAATGGCATGTTTTCTGGACTCTGGGTGTGTGTGTGTGTGTGTGTGTGTGTGTGTGTGTTATTTATTTGTAGAAATACTACAATTGTGAGAGTAACTTCTTATAACTGTGACAAGGTTGCATGTTGTTCTGTCCCAGGTTAAAATTTGGTCATGAATAATCTTTGGCCAGCTTAATTCTAAATAAGAATTTGAGAACTGACTGCAATTCACCTTTATGCTAGGCCTTAAGGAACGTACAGGGAGAAGACAGAAAACCCCTGGCCTTGAGAAATTTACAGTCCTATTATACAGATCATTGTATTATTTTTAAAGATTTTAATTGGGAAGTAATATTTCATTTCAGTAAGATTTGTGAAGCTACTACAGAGTGTTCCTATATCCCCTTCACCCATCTTTCTTTTCCTCTACACTCACATCTTACACTACCATGCTATCAATCAATAAATAAATAGTAAAATACTACTAACAACACTACTTACAGACTTTACTCAATTTTCCCACCAGGTCCTCCTTTCTAGTCTAAGATGCAATCAGGATTCCGCACATTGCATTTAGAAGTCATGTCTGCTTGATCTCTGATCTGTGGCATCTTGGTTCCTTCTTGTCTTCCATGACCTTGTCACATTTGAAGACTAGTGGGCAGGTTGGTATGAGACCAACCCCCTGAGCTCATTCTTTTGGTGCCTATAGGTAGAGACTCAGCCTCTTTCATAAAGCTCTCCAAAGACAATGTGTAAGATTTAGAGTTGTACGGGCTTAGGGCAAGAGTCAAAGGGACCCCTCACTTATAAAATCTAGAAAATAAGGTCTAGAGAAGAAAAAAACAGACTCACCCTGAGGTAGCTGGCAGAGGTAAAATTTGAACCAACCCAGACTTCCCAGCAATGTTAGAGTTATCCTTTTTTCCTGTGTGAAAACCTGGGGAAACTCACGTCCTGAGGCAGTGTGACTTCCAGGGTGCCCCTTTGATGCCCAGGGAGGAGCTCCATGTGATCCCCAGAACCCCTAGCACGGAGCCTGCTCACCAAGCGCTATTGAGTTGCATTAACTTGTGCTCCAGAGAATGAAAACACTGGGAATGGATTAAGAATGAATTCCAAGATAAGAGCTAAAGTTGCCCAAAGAGGTAAGAACTGAAAAAGTGTGAATGAGGTCAGGAAAAACATACATAAAGCCAGATGCCCTGTAGCAACCCTTGCTTGCAGCAGAGCCACAGGGGTTGGGTGGCAAACATATAGGAGCTCCTTAAACAGGGGGTAATGTTTCCCAGTCCTGTGGCAAGTACTTCTCTTTACTCACAACCCTGCAGGGAATGACTTATCCGTCCCTCCTCTGTCCCTTGATCTTAGAACACACTTTGCGCACCTTGATTCCTGAGGCCCGAGGGTGCAGGATGTGACCATCAGGAGTTCTCTCCCACTGTGTCTCAGGTCAGGCTCCCCAGTTTTATACACCGTCCACTAAGAGTCAGACAGGACTGAGCAAAGCACTATTATCCTCCGACCTCAAGGTTTTACTATGTGGAGTTAATAATTGACTCTAATAGTGACATTCTTACCCATCTAGAATCCTGTGTACCAGTATCTCACAGAATGTTCTAGAAAGCAAGTTCATGCTTCATGATTAATGATCAGAAATTTACACTTGGTTTTCAATGTTTTGTGCAGTACCCTGGAACATAGAAGGGCTTTCTCCCAGGATCCTCTGTTGGTGTCATTCCACCATATACACCTGGGTACAGGAGGGAGAATTCACCTTTTGCTTTGGGGTCAATACAGAGCAAGTCAGAAAATGGCCTGGATTCTAGTTCCAGCTGTCCCACCAAATGATCGTGTGACTTTGAAAAAGTGTCTGCAGCTCTGTGCTGCAGAGTTTCTCCTAGCTGTGCTCATAGAGACTTCAGTTTGGTTGGTGATTTTTAATCTGGATAATGAGAAGGCATGTTAGAGCTCTCTGGAGTAGGGGTAGAGTTACTAACGAGGGTCCGTGAAATCTTTTGTTGCAAAACATTAAAAACAAAAAGGTTGCAATCATCACCCAAGTCCTCTACTGCATGGTATTAAAAATGAAAACTTGGTCCTTGGTCGAACAAACCTGCTTTTATATAGCAGTGCAGTTCCTGGCTCACTGTCTTCCCGGGGCAACCTGATGGACCTTTCAAAGTTTTAAGTTTCTTTATCTGTAAAGCTGAAATAATCAGCTCCCTCTGCAGTTGCTGGTGAGGGTTAAATGAGTTGTAGGATGAACCGTGCTTCCCCTGGGCACCGGATGCTCTTCACGGGAGCGATTACTCATAAAAGCTCTTCCACCGTAAGGAACCGTGTTTCCCAGAGCTGTGCCTACTGACCATCTCCTTCGAGGCTGAGGTGCGTTCCCAAGGGAACTGTCATCAGTCTGCGGCAGGACAGGACGCCAGCCCAACCAGGAAGCGGGAGGGAGCTGACAAACGTGGCCTCTGCAGAGGCCTTGCAGCCTGAAAGTGAGCGAGCAAGCGATGGAACTTTCCTCTAGCTTCCACGGAGGGTGGGGAGGGGAGACTGGGACTGTCCCCGTGCTTGGCCCCCTTTTTCTATCCTTCCCCCAACTGAGCCGCGCTATTCTGGGCCTGTGTATTTTGGGAGCCATAATGAGGTGCTTTTCGTCACACCTTGCCATTTTCAGGCAGCTTTTACCAGCCGCCTGGACATGGGACTACCTAGTAATTTAAGAGCTATAGTGGACGAGGCTGGAAATAGAGGCCGAAGCTGCAGCAGGGCGAGGTGGGAGTCGGGGTTCGTGTTCTCCCCGTCATGAAAGAGGAAGGCTAACATGGCCACGCACAGAAACGTTGCAAGAGGATGACCAAGCGATGTTTTAAAAAATGTTTGTACCACTCTATCCCTGGAGAATACAAAGGCGTGGATGATCTCTAAAGTAGCAAAGAACCAATTTCAGTGGGTGTTGGAACACTGGGCTTTCCTAATTAGTCAAGATGCCCGATCATGATGCATATTGAGCTCAAGTTCATGGGAATAAATTCGAAGAAAGTCCAGCTGTCAATCAGCCTCTGGGGCAAAATACAACCCTTATAAATGCCCTTAAATTCCAAATGACCCATCATCCCATCCCCCCCCCCACTTCCGGGCCCCCCACAGCACCCAATACCCTAGAATTTCAAAGCCCCTCTTCCTGGACATGATTGTCGAAAGCCCAGCTATTTTCTTTTTTAACTTTGAAACTATGAAATAATTTTATGGTGCAAATATTCCTGGACCTACAGTCTTGCACCCAGAAAGTACCTATTTTCTGACAGCATAACGCAGAATCTTTGCAAAAGACCTAGTGCTGATTAATATCTCATTCAAAGAACCTCACATGTTCACTTCTCCTATGGCTGGGAGGGGTGAAGGCTCACATTAACATTTTGCTCAGGTTTTCAACCAAAAATGTCCTGACTTCAAACCCCGGGTAAAGGAAATGCTTGTCTCCAGGAGCTGACACTTCCCCGGTCATATTTCAGATACAATTAGCCTCCATTGAGGGTGGTGGCTGATCTATCAAATGAGCGGCTAATCTTATCTGCGGTTCACAAATGGCTCCGATGGTAGCTTGTGACTTTGATTACTGAAGACTGGACCCCATCAGACAGCTTTGCTCCAAACAGTGATCCTTTCAGCTTTCTGCTCCCTGAGATCAAAGCGCTCTCCCCTCTCCCTATCTGCAGGGAAGCTCATTAGCGGGAGGCTGTCAGGGTTATAATCATGCAACAGTTTTACTTCTGGGTTAGAACGCTTTCCCCTTCTTAGCAGCCTGTGAGGTCCAAAGTGAGAGGGATAAAGGAGGTACCGATGACATCTGATACGTTTAATAGGCTCACTGGTGACTGCGTGGGCCCCAGCTCCCTGCCACCGCTGCCTGGCTGACTACTGAAGAGCTCCCCTCCCCCCAGGCCACAGGGACTGTCCTTATTCCTGGGGCCTGGGGTGTGGGACCAGGCAGATCGCCCTGTTGGCCCCTGATAATTGCCTTGCTATGAGAACAAAATCAACTAACTGGGAGTTTCTAAGCCCAAAGATCTGCCTTGATATTTCTTCTCTTTGACTCAGTAGCTGAATGAACTTAAACAGTTTGCTATGATCCGCAGTTTCTCTTGTGAACTATGTAAATTAATACTTTTCCATTGGACTTAATATGCAGACCTCAAAATTCCCCTCTCCTAGAGGCCTTCTGTTACACCTCTTGTTCTTTCCCTCTCCCTCATCCTGGCTAGTACCTGAATTAAAGCACCTCCATGCTGAGTCACCAGCCCCTCTTCTGTTTTCCTGTAGCTTTGGGGAATTCCGCTAACCTCCCTTTTCATGCCGGAGCGTCTGTTCACCTGCCTTTCCCTTCCCAGTAGACAGTTCAACTCTCAAGGGGGCTGAGGCTCCATCTACCCACATGGTGCACAATTGATACTTGATACCAAGTGAGTGTTTTTGGTCCATACTTATAAAGTGCTGTGTATTAAAATGATTTGCCAAGTACAGTGGGAGGGGATGGGATTTATTATTGAACACAGAGCCTTTAGAGCTTCATGGGAGAGGAACCCATGTAGATGACCCACCATCGGGTTCTGGGGTGAGGCCCAAGAATTTACACTTCTAACCAATTCCCACTTTGAGAACCACTGATGGTATCCAATCTTCCTATTTACGGATGAGGAAACTGAGGCTCAGATTAGAGAAGTGGCTTGTGCACGTTCGTATCATTAGTCAGGGGCACTCAATGTGTTCTTGTTTCTAAAGAGCTTATCAAAGTAAACTCTGCCTCTGTGTGTGTGTGTGTGTGCGCGCGCGCTGATGTGTAAAAGGAAAAGGCCGTTTTGTCTGTTGTTAATCTAGGACTAGCTTCTTTAAGCTTCAGACTTGGGCCTTTTTGATTCTTAATCTCCAGATCATTTCACAACATGGTCATTTCACAACATGCTGCTTTCATGTTAAGAAGCACTAGTCATGCTGCCAAGATGCTGGCTCAATTGTTATCTTTATTTGTCTCTTCTATTCCTTAGATTTATTGGTGCTTTTAGCAATATCTGAGAAGAAATGCTTAGGGGAACCCAGCTCACAGAAAAATAAGAGAGGGACTCCGAGTGCCACAGGGCAAGTTTGGTGTCCCCAGCTCTAGGTCCCCAGATCTAGGTCGTGTCCTTCCCCATCCACATGGAGGAGGGTAAGGGACGTGTAGCTCTCACCAGGGGCTGTCCTTACCCAGCAGAACGAGAAACAAGGACCGTCGACTGTGGGGATGGGAGGTTTGGAGATGGACAGGCCTCAGTTTCATTTTCACCCCCTGGCATCCCTGGTGGAGTAAAACTGCTTTGGGGATTTAACCCTGGGAGACTCAGTTTGTGATTCTGTAAAGTCGGAGACAAGTCCATTTCACATCGTTAGTAAAGTTTTTATAAAGTAACTTTTAAGCCTCCAGTGCTGTAGCTGCAGCTTAGCAAGAGCTCGGCCACCTCAACTTCTCTTCCTTCCTCTCTTCACACCGTCCGGAGCCTCTCCCACAAATGCACCCTGGCAGAGCTTGAGTGAAAAATGTAACCCAGCTGGGAAAATAAGCAAAATACACCGTCTTAAAAAAACAAAACACAACCTAAACATCTGTCCTTCTGATTCACTTACTGTTATTTCCTCAACATTAATTTAACTGTGTATTGTTTTTCATGGAGAGCCATTTAATAAAAACTTTTAAGAAAGGAATTTTTGTAGTTCAAATAATTACCCTTTCATTAAATATACCTTGGGAGGCATTAGGACTAATTGTAATTATGGTGGAATTTCTGTCTGACACAGTAGAGTTCCCGTGATGAAAGAAAGCCAGGCAGCCCCCAGAAATCAGTGACAAGCTGATCGGAGCATTAATCTCCTTCACTTGCTCCTTAAAAGAATAAATAACTAATTAGTCACTGACTGCTAATATAATATATAACCCTGTTGCTAAAATGGATTATAATTTAAGCTTTGGCAGAATATATTTATTTAACTCACAGAAATCACGACTCAATTTTATTCGTATTAAATGACAATGCAGTAAACACCTGACGAGGTATATAATACCTGGAGAATTGAAATTTTTGACTATTTTTTAAAATTCAACTTTGTGAGGAATAATGAATTCCATCAATTGCACCTTAAGCATCGAACCTATATCTGAAATGTTGGCTAAGTACTAGTCTTAGTAAGCAGTCTCTAAGAAGCATTCTGAAATCTGTATGAGGCTTATTATTTAGAGTACAGTTGTTTTGACCATCAAATCTCATGGCATCTAATTTCAGCTGCAGAAGATCTGGAAAAGTCAACACGTGTTTGTTGGCCCAGGCCAGGACCAGCTGTTTTGATTGTGAATAACTTTCAGGTATTAGTCAGCGCTGTGGTGGTTCCGTTTTTCTCCTGTGGAATAAGGAAGGACAGCAAGAGCTGTTGAGGGACCGCGTTCACCTGAATTCTGGTTAATGCAGTTTTTCCGAGTGCACTCCGGCAGGAGAGGCATTCTCCCGGAGCTGTTTCATCAGGCTGATGCCCCTTGCAGCTGACACAGTGGGCGAGTAAGGGCTAGCTGTTCCCTGCCTGGAACACGAGGTGCTGTGTGAGTCTTAGCAGCATCCTAGAGCGGAGCCTGTCTGCTTCCACGTGGAGGGACTTGGGCCGGAGTGACACTCCAGGTCTCTCTACCCTTCAGTCCTTTGCAGGAGGAGGGGGTTGCCCTGTTGGTGAGTTGGGAAAAGAACTTGAATCAGCATCAGCTGTCCCCTTACAAGCCAGCCTGAGTACAGAGAGTACCATCTAGTAAGCTGTTGATTTGAGAGACTTGGATCAGGCTTTTCGGGGACTCGGCCTCTTCCTGGGTAGGGAATGACACGCTCTAATGTGTCTTGTGAATTAGTTCAGTTACTTACTGGGCTCCCTGTCAAGCCCCGGAAGAGCATGTGGGAACCCCCATTCCCCAGGGCCGCAGCTCCAGCGCCCTGTGTGGCCACCTCAACCATCCTGGGGCTCAGCAAAGATGTGAGTGGTGAGGAACTGAATAGGGATCAGAAGACTTCCTGTGGTTATTTTCCGATGTGTATTTGTCTAACAAGGCAAATTGGTTCTGCGATTTCATGTTCTGTCCCCCCGCATTTCCATCTATACATCCAATGTAGGAATATATCTTCCCAGCCTCCCATTTCCCTTAGATCAGGGCTGCCCTCGGAGATGGGGTGAGAGAACAAGGCACCCCAGTCTGTTACTGAGCAGCCCTGAGACCAGAAAGAAAGCGGCATAGGTGCCCCAGTGGAGCCACCAGCCACAGTTGTCATTTGGGTGCGTGTCTTTAGCTGCCTGCAGATACAGATGGGGCTTGATGTTTACTCTGAAAAGTTATCTTCTTGGGAGTGTAGCTGGGACAAGTACAAGAGGAGCTCTGAATCTTGCTTCGCTCAGAGCTAGAAGTGGGCTGTGAAAGTCCCAACTGAGCGATGCTGTGAACAGTCAGAGAAGGGGGGAGAAGCCCACTCCACGGAGCAAGGCTACATACAGAACACCTCGCTGCCCACCCTCCGGGCAGCGGCTCCACTTGAGTCTGACGGACACACCTGCGTGATTCCGTGGAGTGGAAAAGGAGCTCACAAGCATTGCTCCTTGGAGACGTGGTTTACTGAGGGCTTCCCCACCTGTTTTCAGGGTTGGTGATGAGACAAGGGAAGCCTGTTCACGACAGGGAAATCTGTTTGAACTCTTAGCTGGGAGATGGAGAATATGGTTAGTCATCTGTTCATTTATTCGTTCATTCATCAGATAGATTTGGATGCTTATTTCTGTATCCATGAATAGCAGCCATGGGAGTGGGGAGTGGGGGTACAGAGATAAATGAGGCATACGTCTCAGAAGTTCACAGGCTGGGGGCAAAAGGGACACAGATACCCCAAAGCATCAAGAAGTCCATTTTCTGTAGGATGAGGAGCTTGGGAGAGCCTCTAAAAGCCGTCTATCCAGGAGAGTGAGCTAAACGGCTCAGAGGAACTGGGGTAGGAGGTGAGCCCGGAGAACTGAGCCGAGCTAACCAGGTCCTTCTGCGGCCACAGGGGACGTGGAGGGTGAGAGAAAAGTCAATGGAGTCTTTCTTGTTGAGCATCTGTAGAGCTTCCTCTTACGTGTTTCCAAGGGGATTGTTTCTTTAGGGGCCCTGATAGGTCTTGAGAGAGCTGCCCGTTTGTGGACAACCCAGTTGTCCATGCCTGTCCATTTTAGGGAAGTTATTTTGATTTTTTACAGCAACTCTGCACACTCGAGACCGTTATTCAAATTTTCAGAAAGGAACCGAGGTCGAGGTGGATAAATGATTCACCCCAATGTGCGCACAGGGCCAGAATGTCCAACAGGGCTTCCCAACTTCAATGTCTAGGTCTTTCCATTACCCACGCTGCCTCTCCAAGGACCAGAAAACATGAGCGAGCTGCTGGAGCCTGGCTGGGCTGGGTTGCCTCCCACTCACAGGCTGGCGGCACTTGACGGTGAACCAGCCTCTTATCTTCGAAACTCTAACGGGCACCTGCTTATCTGTTGATTCACTAGCCCCCCCCGCAGCCTCACCCCCACCGATTTCACTTTTGATTTAGCTATTTGTTCCACTCCGACTGGAGCGCGTTGCCAAAAGTTGTGGGTCCAGGAAACTAAGCTCCTAGGCCAAAAGGAGGCTTCTGCCTCCAACGTGCCAAAGAGTCTGATCGCTCTCTCCCTCCTCTGAAGTACTTTTCAAAATATTTGGGAAAGCATAGCTCCCCTCTCCTGTCCCACCTCTTTCCATCTTCTGCACTCAGCATCTTCTAGACACGGGGTAGTGGGCCAGTGGGGCTGGGGACAGACAGCCAGAAGCAGGGAGCGTGCTGGCTTGTTTCTTTAGTTTGAAGTGAAACCACGTTAAATCAGCCTCCTGGTTCTCAAAGGCCGAGTGCATATTGTTCGTGGCTCATTTTCTCCATGCAGACTTGAACGAAGTAAGCCTTCAAAGATATCACGTAACTGAAAGACAGAATTAGGCAAGGATGGCAGAAGTCTGGCAGCAAGGAGCCCCCTGCTCGTGTTTTTCATTGAAAAGCGGATAGAATTACCTTATTGTTCCAGATATTAGCTTTCTGTACCCAGCACACACATATGTAAGCAGCATAACAAATGTGCTGTATTACAAAGCACCTAGATGTCACCGAGGCCCAGAAAGGCTATGTTGTGCCAAGGCCTGGAGACACCCTTCCAAGTTTCCTCCCCGGATTGTCTCCGTGCTCAGGGTGGGCCATGCTGCCTGAGTTTAATAGCAAACATTCTCAGGTTTTGTTAGATCCCGTGTAAAACAACTTTCAGTCGACTGTGACATCTGCCTGCTAAGGACCAAGTCCCCAGCACCACCAGCACGTCTCTTCATGCCAAGGCCCAGAGGGGCTCCGCTGAGGGTTTTCTGCCAATACAGGGCCTCGGACTCCAGACCATTGCACCCTTGCTCCCCTGGAGAATGTTATCAACCTCCTGGTCAGGGTTAAGGGTTGGGGTTGGGGTATTGTTAGTGTTTTCATCACTCGCGGAAATGTACGGCCTGACAATCCCCATGCCCGCAGATCAAAGGCAGAGCGAGGTGCTATCTTGCTGCCAGCTGCGCGGGGACTCGAAGCTCAGTTCTGGCCGGCTGACCCCAAGGTGAGCTGAGGGGAAGCCGTGCTCCAAGGACGGCTGTCCGGGGGCGCTGGAGCACAGTGGTGTTCTAAGGAGCCAAGTCTGTCCCCTCCTTTTGTCTAGCATCGCTATGCCCGACCTGCGAAGCGTGGAGAGCTTTGACACTGGTGTTTGATTGGCGTGGAGGGAAGTGTGTCCGTTGGTAGAAAGATTCACCCGGTGGGAGCGAGGTGGTCTGTATTATCATCCTAGGTCCCCCACTGGTCTGGCTTCTCACTTGGGCTGAGGCCGCAGCTCCAGTCGCACTGACGCCTCACCCAACCTTTGTGTAGATCACAGCCCCCCACGATGGGGGATAATTGGCTCTGTGGTCCCTGCAGGAGAACCTGAGCGTTTGTCTCCAAGACTTCGCCAACGTGCGCCTCCTTTCTGATGCAGTGAGTGTTTTCATGCTCCCATAACAGAGTCACCTGTCGCTTCCCCTGGGATTCCACTGTTAACATTTTATGGGAGTATTTACAACCAGCCGTTGTTCACGCGAGTGTCACTGTGACATGTCAGCACCTCGAGGGTGACCTCTTCACTCTGCTCCCCAAATGCCCATTGTAGCACCTGGCAGGCCATGCTGACTAGGCGTTAGGCAAACGAACGCAAGCATGAGAGCGCAGGTGGGTGAAAGGGCCGGAGGGTTCTCTGCCTCCTTGGCGGGAAAGCGCTTCCTTCGGTGTAGACATGTTTCCCCAGGAGGCATTACCTCCCGGTCTTCTTGTTGCTTCCATTTTCCCGCCATGTCTACAGTTGCTGGGGCCCAGGGGTGGGGTGAGGGGTCTGCTCTCTCCAATTATAAGCTTTCCTCCTTCTCAGCTTCATATGCTGTTCACTGAGTACTTACAGTTCAAGCCGTTGGCCTCAACTTTTGGTCAAGTGTGGAGTTTCTCATTAGAAAACGCTCTGTCCCCTCTCCAATCATAATGTCTAGCATCTTCTGGCAGTCTCTAGCAGGCCATTTCTTTCTTCTCTGTACAAGATGCAGCTCTTGACACAGCCCCTGGGGGCTCTGGCCCAGGGAAACCAGAAGAGACAATCCAGGAGTTCATAGATGTTCACCAGGGGTAGACCTTGGACAGGAAAAATCCACTGGAAAAATTCTCTCTCCCTTACCCTACATATTATGTTGAGGCAAGGTAGTTCATATTGTGTGTCTCTCTCAAGATGATGCGAGAAAAAGAACAACCACCCGCATGTGTCATGAAGCTATGTCCAAATGGGTACTGCACACCTTTATCTTTGCATTTGTTGCCCCATCCCTTGACTTCTCCTCTCCTGTCCTGGTTCCCTGGGCTGCCCTCCAAGCGTGAGCAAGTAAGCTTTGGCCTCAGTCTCTATTTTTAAGGGAACCTGGGATAAGACACATGCCTGGCCAACTCAGGTTAGATTGACCTTCTTTGTGCTCCGATAATGATAATACTGCACTCTCCACCCAACATCAGCAGTATTTATTTATGGGTCTCTTCCTCCTTCTGGATTTTGTATCTCTTGAAGGCAGAGATCACACTATATTTTTGAATCTCTGGCACCTAGCACAGCACCTGTCATAAATTAGGACTCTGAAAATAGTAAATATTTGCCAGATGACTGGCCATAAAAGAGAACTCGATTTTCTCTGATCAGGGAGAGATTTCAACAGAGCTAAGGAATATTTTAAGTGGTTTGCTGTTTTAATGTGTGGCCTCTTTTGGCTTTATGTCTAGTAAGTTAGGGACGATGCTAGAAATTGCATCATGCTCCAGGATTATAATTACATTCAATAGCTTTTATAAAAACGACTACAATAAGCTTGGTACCTATATGTTACCATGACATTAGATATGTTATGTATCTAGTCTTATGGCAGCAAACATATTAAGTGGCTATTATATACTTAGGACTTTTTAAAAATATAGCTAGACTACTGGTCTTGACCAAAAGCTTTCTTGAGCATATATTAAAGATTGTTTTAACTACAATTTTTATTCATTATTTTTTAGAGAAAAGAGCAGGGAGGGAGGAAGAAAGGAAGAGAAATGTTAGTATATGGTTGCTTTTCACCTGCCTCCAGTTGGGGACCTGGCTGGAGACCTGGCTTGCAACCTGGTTATGTGCCCTGACTGGGAATTGAACCAGCGACCTTTGGGTTCTCAGGCTCGTGCCAATCCACTGAGCCACCAGCCAAGGCTTAACTACAGTTTTTAAAATGGGGTTTCTCTTGGTGGTTAATACAGTATCTACCAACATCTACCAATTGGTGCACAAATGCCCAATAGCAGAACTGCTTTAATAAAACAAAATAACGAAAAAAATAATAACCTCACTTCATCCTTAATTAACAAGAGGTGGCTTTATATTGAACACTCTGAATTCACCTTTGCCTATACGAGCATGCAGATATACTGCATGTTCTGGACCCTAGACCACAGAACTGGTCACCTGTGTCACCTGCATCTCCTAGGCTCCACTGAGATTCAGGAAATCAGCCAGAGGGACTTACAATGCAGGCACAGTGGACAATGATGGGATTCAACGCTGGGTTTACCCTTGCCTAAAAACCTTCTGAAATCATGGAAACATTTTGTATTTCAGAGGTGCAATTTCTAGGGTAAGTTTTAGATCAACTTCTCAAATGGTGTAAGAGTCCCTGATTCCAATTCTATTCAGGTGATCTGTACTCGGCCTCAGAGGGCCCGGCTGGTCAATTGAGTTCCGAGCGACCAGGGATCCCAAGAATAAACTCATCGGACAACTCCGGCCCTAGGCACCTGAGTTGGAGCTTAGGCACGAAGGAACTCCCAGCATCTGTTTTTCTCTCTCAAAAATGGTTAGGGTCTGTGGGACTTAACCTTCGCGCTGGGCTTGTCCGCTATTGTGGCTCTGTTGTCAGGATTTCATGTTATGATGTAATCCAGCACAGCTTGTCCAAAACAATATTAGATTTATTCCATTTGTTAAAAGGAAGATATCACTAGTATGTGGCCCTTTTGGCAAAGCCTCTCAACTCCTAATTCTAGGCATGGTTTCAATCACCTGTTGCTAAGATACTGCAAAAAATATTATCTGTTTTTAAATGTTTCTTTTTAATTGAATAAACTGTTGCTTTGAAATATCAGTGCAAAGGTTAAATAGGTCTTTGAAATCATATATATATACATACATCTTTTTCACTGGCAGGGATATTTCTGAGCATGCCGAGTGGAGCAGCTGTCGTCCCTGTGCAGTTCCGTGATGGAGTTTTAAAAAGTCACCCAGAAAGGCGCACTCATAGCCCCGCTGGGGCATGGAAATATCAGGGAGAGGCTCAGTCAATCAGATCGGTATGCGCTGCAAATGCTGATCACAGGCACTGGTGCTGCAGCAAAGGTGTGCGAGACAGCAGGCACAGGTCCACTCTCCCGGTTAGCAACTGTTAGCCAGGTTCAGAGTCTTTTGGATTTCCGAATGGTGATACTCCCGGGAGCGCACATACTCCCGAAGGGTCTGGGCCAACACCTCATAATCAACATAATCAAAATCACGAATATTTGTGTGACAAAACATGTTAGTGCATATGCTAAGTTCCCACACCCAACTCTAATCAAGTGAGTTTGCCAAAACTTAGGAAAACATTTGGGCTGGAAGAGCATTTTTGATTTTTTTTTTGTATTACAAATGAGTGAGTATGGACCATTAAAATTGAGAAAAACTCCAGGGTGTCCACAATTCAGAATAATGTAAGGATCCACTTAGACCCTAAATGACCCAAGCTATAGCAAGGTGGGGAGCCAGGGCCCAAGTGGGTGGAGAAGGCTGGAAGGCATGCATTGAACACACCCATCAAGTCCTAATGAGGCAAAGTCAGCAGTGGCCAGCAGGGAGGGACAGAGGTCTGGGAATGTGGATGACACTGGGAAGGAAGGTGAGGATTTAGATACCTCTTAAATGCAAATGCTCCTCTTGTCTCACAGTTGTTGCATTAGTCTAGGTCATCTCTCTAGATCCCTAGACAGTCTCTTGGCTGGTCTTCCTTCATGGTAGTCTTTTGAGCCAATCACCTGCCTCCATTGAGACTATTCTATGATGCGCATCTGACGTTGACACCTCCCCAATGAAACGTGTCAGTGGCTTCCCTTGGCTGACAGGGTAAGTTGCTCAACAATAGGGTCCTCTCCTGTCTCTGTATCTCTAAGCTCTCACTTCCGGTCTCAGGCTGTAACGACACAGTCATCTTTAGATCACGATGCCCATTCGCTCTGCCTTTACAATGCCTTCTGCACTACTTGCTTCCTCACATGGCCAATTCTTACCTGCTCTGCAAGATTAATGTCGTTAACTTTTGTCCCAGGCCCCAGGCTCACCTCAGTGCCTCCACAGTCTTCCCATTCCTACGTCAACGCAGTTAGCTAGCACTGTTCATAAAAACTGTCTATTTGTGTACTTTCCTCTTCCACCTGACAATGAACTTCCTGAGGGCAGAGTCCATTTCTATCATATTACCTCTCAGGGTTTGGCACAGGGCTTGGGGTATGGTTTATGCTCAGAAGAAAACAGTTACTGAACTGCGGATGGAATGTCAAGGCAGACGAAAGCCTGGAATCCTGGCCGTCCTTGAACATGAAGAAGCAGCCTACGTGAACAAAATTTCCCAGGTGACATAAACAAGGATGAGTTTCTATCCTAGAGGTGTTAGAAGTGTGATGAGGTATTGAACGTAGAGCCCTGAAGTTATTCTGACACAAATAATGTGACCTGTCATTTCCTTTGCCTCTAATTATATGGCAAAAAGCAGCACAGTTACTTTAGCCAGGTGGGAGGGGTTTCCTTATAGTGAGCATGGGTGGGTAGTGGCATGGCTTTAAGAGAGCACTTTTGAACAGCATGACCCTGGCACCCATGACAGTAAAGAGTGGCCAGGAAAGATATGGTAAATTGACTTGTCATTGTTCCGAAAATACAATGCTCTTGGTAGGAATTTTTGCTGCATTCCCCCTTCAATGGAGTAAGCTGGATTGTGTCACATTGAAGTCACATTGTCACGATGACCTAGGGATGTTAAGCAGAACCCACAGAAGTCAACTGTAATGGAATAGATATAGCACTGGCCCAAAAAACAGAAGTCCATCCAAATCCTAGGACCAAGATTTACTGTGCCCTTAGGAAATCAGTTACCATCTCTTCTATCTTCAATTCTTCTGTAAAATGGAGATAATGTCAACCTTAAAAGGCTGTTGTCAGCATTAAATGAAAAAGATGTGTGAATTCATCTGTCAAGTAACATGCACTCAGATTTGTGTGCATGAGTTAGGAATTTTGTTCCCCAGATAGTTGGTATAAAAAGAGATATTACAGGCTAGATTTTTCATTTTATGCTAGGGAAAAATATTACTTTCATCATTGCAAAGTCATTAGATCAAAAATGACTTTCGTTGTCCATCTGAAATATAGTACTGAGAAAATTCTAAAAGCCTCACTTGTATTAACACGTATTTGTTAATAAACATCTTCATGATATTTTTGTCTGTTTTATCTATTTATACAAAGTACACTGTCATTTTCAACTTTCTGTGACTAGGAACAACATGAAATCAAATCCATTCAAAGTAACTGCTCACAGAACAAAACCATCTAAATATAAGCCCAGCAAGGATTTCTAGAGAGGCTGAGAATTAAAGCACTAATTAAGTAAGTAAGTACAATCCTAAGGTTAAAGTTTAACAAGGGAAGAGGGATGGAAAGGGAGGTGTAGGAGATTGAAAATTCTCATCCATGACAGGAAGATGATAGATATTGTCTGAGACAGTGACTTCAGAGACTAATTATATGTACATTGTTAAACATAGGAAGTAAATGGCTGAATAAACCATTCTCAGATTTGAACTGTGACTATCCCTGGGAGACACTGAGGAAGGTGATATAGAAGACTGTACATATATGTCTAGATTTACATATATAGCTAGATATAAGTATAGGTGTATGTGCACACCACCTATACACACATTTTATATTTTTGACATTGTCAACTTTGTGCATATCTATGTTATATATAAATTTTATATTTAAAGAGTATAAACAGCAAGTTTTAAAAATAATTATAGCACACACATGTACACATCATATAGCAAACACAAGGCCATAATATATCCTTTTGAATTAGGAAGAAGTTTTCATTAGAGAATCTTTTAAATCACTCCAAGAAGACATATTTCTTATAATTAATTGTTTTCATATAAACCTGTATGTTCTTAGCAGGAGGAGGCATTTAAGTATGCATCAACATTTAGGACTTAGTGACCTTATGACAGGGCTCTTATTTAAGACTACTACTTTCTGTGCTCCAGACGTGGTGTACATGAAGTTTAATTTAATTCTTTAATTTTTTCCCAAGATTTTAGTTTATTGAGGTATAATAGATACTCCAAAAACACAGTACAGATTGAATGTACATTCCTTGATGAGTGTGGACATAGCCATCTCTCCAGACAAGGTGCTACACATATCCATCCCTTGCAAAACTTTCCTTCTCTTCTGTGATTTTTTAGTTTTGATTGTTGTTTTTCATTTTATATTGTGCTGTTGGTAAGAACACTTACCATGAAATCTATCCTCTTAACATATTTTAAAGTGCACAATCTTTTGTTGTGAATTATAATACAATGCTGTACATCAGATTTCCAGAGCTTTCTCATTTTGCCTAATTGAGATGTTATATACCCATGGAATTGTTTTATTTTCTCATTTCCCTTTCTACAGCTTATGGCAATCATACTGTATTCTCTGTTTCTATGAGTTCTGCTAAGTCTAGATATGTCATATAAATGGAATCATGAATTATTTGTCCTTCAGTGACTGGCTTATTTCACTTAGCATAATGTCTTCTGGTTTAGCCATGTTGTCACAAAGGACAGGATTTCCATTGCATATACTATATACTGTACTTCGTTTATCCATTTGAGTTGTTAATGGGTTTTTGAGTTGTTTTCCTATCTTGGCTATTGTGAATAGGTTTTAAACTATATCCTAAAGAATTGATTGAGTCCACATCTGATTCAATTTTATGTCAGTTCTGACAGTATTTTCCATGATGAGCTTTTAGTATCTGATGCACTCTTGTCAGTTCTGACAGTATTTTCCATGATGAGCTTTTAGTATGTTTGTTAAACGGGATTAACTTTGAGGAGAGGGGAAATGCAAGGAGGGAAACTTTGCAAGTGAAGTCCACAGCTCCAAATGCTCACACAGCATTTCTCCTTCTTTCCCTCAGTTTCCCCATTCTTTCCCTTTGATTTCTCCATCTCCTCTCACCTTCAAGGCCAAGGTCACAAGTGTTATCTGATCTTTAGCCCTCAGGTACTCTGAGGCTTTGAGCCTTAGTGGAACATACCATTGACTCTTTGGGCTAAAAACGGGGCTGTGTTCCACCTGTATCTACTCAGAGATCTGGTATGCATCCAACATTAACTTGAGGCCTACAGATGACAGAGCTGGCTAATATAAGAGCAGTTACTTTTGGACAAACTGAGTTGAACTATAGTCCTTTCCTGAGAATGCCTGTTATCCAGAGGCTGAATGGATCTCTGGTTTTAAAGCCTTTGAGGAGACTCTTCACTCCCAGCATGTGATGTCATGTCAGCCTCTGCTTTATCTTATGAGGTCATGTCAGCCGAGTTAAATTTACTGGGGCATTTGGTTGGAGCTGTAGACCACATGGGCAGACATATCATTAGAAGTTACCTCTTGATTTAGAACCGAAGAGCAATGAAAATCTTACTGAGTTAGTTCGCTTTGTGTGAACATAAGTCCGTAATCATCACGGTTTTGTGGGTACAAAGCAAAAATGAAAATGAGGAAACAACCAAAAACACAATGCCATAGAATTGATCTGCTTCCAACATGTTTTAGCAGCACTGAACTTGCTGATGCATCTCCACCGTGGAGATGTTCCTTTTGCTAAAACTGGGATAAAGTGGGTGGAGAATGAAAGAATATTGAAATTGTAGGAAAGCTGAGGTTAACTCAGAAGAGTATGCCACCTCAAATCCAGGTATCTTGGTCATGTCCACATGCAAGATGTTCTCACAGCACTTGCCAGTCAGGACTCAGTAGTTCTTAAATGGACCCGCTTCACATACTAGAAATAATCCTTTGGAGAGCTTTCTTTCTGTGAAATACAGCCACTCCATTCAGTCACCATGGTTTTCTAAAAATGTGTTTCATGTGCCAGGTACTGAATTCTATATGCTTTGAGGCTTAGAGCTTTTAATAATTATTACATAAATGTGGCCTGACAAACTAAGTCTGTGACTTCCCATGATAGCATATTCCATACTAGGGAAGACTGCATGAGTTAAAAAAGTGCATCCAACTGTTGATAAGAATTATGTGAAATAAGAGTGTCTTAAACCAACTGGGAGATTACCTTTCTCTTGGGTAAAAGAACCCAAGAGGGAGACAGTCCAGAGAGAGTGTGATCGAGGTGTGCTATCATCAATGTTCCGGGTACCTTTCATCTTCTGCTGCACTATCCTCAACACGTGGCATCCATCCTCAAGATCACAAGATGTCAGCTGGAAGTCTTGCTGCCATATCTATGTTGCAGGAAGAAAAAAGAGAGGGGAGTGAACCAAACAGTACACCTCTCAGTAACTTCTTATTATGTCTCATTGACTGCTCTCTAGATGCAAGAAAGCCTGGGAAGTGCCCCACAGCTGGCCACATTGCTATACCCAATAACATAGGAATGCTTGCTACTAAGGAAGATGGAGGAAGGTGGATATTGGTAATGTAGTTAGCAGTCTCTGCTGCAAGGCATGTGGGACATTGGGGAAAACATAAACTTGGCTGTCAGATACATGCCAGCATGAAATACGTTAATCCATGGGATCATTTGACCAATCTTGAATGATTCATTTAACAGTCCTGTGTCTCAGTTTTCTCACCTGTAAAATGGGAGTTTACAGTGAAAATTTTGCAGAGTTGTCTTCAAAATTAAATAAGGTGCATCACGGTTTAATGTGGTATTTGGTGACCAAGTTCTGTTGCTTCTTTTCTGTGACTTCCTATCAAAATCCCGTGGAGATACGTACAGTGATAAAGAATAAAGACACTGCAAACATGTTAACATCTGAAAGGAATGTCTACTAACTGTAAGCAATAGATGATAATAAGAAAAGGAAAAAAATCTCTAAAATCCTTCACCAGAAACATGAAAAAGGCTACATGGAAAAAGACAAGAAGATACTAAATCCCACAATTCTGTTCAACAGATATAGACCCCAAGGCAAGGATGTTGTCTGTTTTATTTACTACTCTTTTCCCAGAACCTGCAACAGAGCCTGGCAAATGCTCAATGTATATTTGATACTCTGACAATCCCACCAACTGATCTATTTGGAAACAGCAACTCATTGAAGACATCTGATTGGTAAATGTGGGTGAGAAAATCCATGATGCATCACTGCATCCTGAGGGTATCGCCCTTGCATTGGCATGTGGGACAGGAACAAGAAGGACATTGCTGATAGACTTGCTGGAATTGGCGGTTCTCACACATTCCATAGGTTGTCTCAAAAAACAAAACCCAATATGGTACCACTGTAGTAGAAAGACCAAATACCTGTATGACTGATAAAATACTGTCATTTCTCAAAACTATATAATCAATATGAATATTGCAAGTAGTCAATAAATGTGTATTACTATCTACATCTCTTAACTACCAGCCTCCCCTTGAATAAATAATAAATCCTTGTGGATAGGAATTTTATCACATCCTTGGTTTTGATTTACGAATCTATATGACATCTGAAATACTGTTTATTTTGTTCATTAGTGTCCTGTCTTAGGTGAGATCATATGGTATTTGTCTTTTGCTGTCTGGCTTATTTTACTAAGCATAATACTCTCCGGTCTCAACCATGCTATCACAAAAGGCGGGAGTAAGTTCCTTCTTTCTTTCCACTACATAGCATTCCATTGTGTAAATGTACCACAGTTTTTTGATCCACTCTTCTACAGATGGTCACTTAGGCTGTTTCCAGGATTTGATTTAGACTTTAACCCAATGCCAAAAAAACAAAAAGAGGAAGGGAAGGGACATTCTGTCCAATGTTGAATCAAGCAAATCTCATGGTGAGTTTTGCTTTGTTTCTATCCAGTGAGGACAGTCCCTCCAGTACTGGGTGACCGATACTGAGCTGGAGGGGATGCGTGTGGGCTGGTAGGACATGTTGGCAACTGCTCCCCAGTCAAGACAGGTGTCAGGATCAGTGGAGAGATGCCCCAGCCCAGGGGACAGCAGAGAAAACATGAAGGTGCTCAGTTTTGTCTAGTTTGAAATAGGGAAAACAATAGCATTAAATCAGCTCATCCTTGATTCCTGCCCTGTGATCAGATGTTGAGGGATGGAAAAAGAGAAGGAGGAGATCTCTGAGGTGGGTGTCCTAAGCCTGTGAATGAAGCCTGTGAGTTCCAGGCAGCGGACTGACTGTGTCCAGGCCAGAGACTCCCAGGGCTTTGTGTAACGTTTGACGTCCATGTCCCCATTTGTCAGGTTCACCTTTCTGATTTCATGCAACTTACTTTTATCTCAGCCACGTCCTTCTTAACTTAGCAATTCTTTTGAAATGTCCATCTTCCTTTAAGCATTGCTTTGTAAACGCTTAATCATATTTGTTTGTTTTAATTGAACGAATATGCTCGGTGTCTTGGGTACAAGTGATGGCTCCTAATTGGTTACATGCTGGCTGGGCTCACAGTCTCAGAGGATGGAGTTTCTCTGGTTCTGGTTGGGTATGTGGAGGGGGAGATAACTTTAAAGCTTGATTAAAGCAACTTTCTCTAATGTCAGGGTTCCCTCGAAGGAAACAGACATAATCCTGGAGAAACAATGGAGGCTTGCTTGCATTTAGAAAGTTAGAACAGAAGTTTAAAAAAACAACCCTTGGTCCAATTTTCAACAGGATTGTATAATGTTCAAAAAATGGAAAAAATCCACCCCCCGACTTGTAACCACAGGAAGCCAAGCATTAAAGTCAGAAGAAAGAAACCCCCCAATCCCACCCCCACAATGAACTGCACCATATTGTTTTCCTTCGTGCTTGTCGATTTCAGATTTTCATTTTCTGTACGTTAAAAAGGGGACTTAAGAAAATATTCGTTAGCGGTTTCTGTCTAAATCTCATCATCTAATTATTTTCACAGTGAACATTTGAAATGGCACAAGCAATTCTGCCAAGAGCCCTCTCTCTCTGGATTCCAGGAGATGTTTCACAATAATTAGAAACCCCAATGGGTCTCTTAAGAACCCTTAAAGGGTTCCATATGCAGGCTTCCACATGAAGTGGTACAAGGCGTAGTTCTTCATTTTCCACAATAGGGCCTGACAGCTCTTAATGTATATTATTACATTAAATGAGATGCACATTAGTTGGTCAGACTGCTGGGTAGCTGGCCCCAATTCCCTGAGAAATACAAACCAACCTGACAACCCCATTATTTGCTCCCACCCCACCCCCAACAACACAGAGTACTGTTAGTCATTGTTTAAGTACTCAAGCACTAATTGGCTTCTTGGACTTTGTCCTTCAGTGTGAGCATGGGCTTCATTGATTTTACTGGAAATGTAAGATGAATTCATGTATCTCAGAAATAACCAGGCCAAGCTGGGGATCTCTTTTCCATTACTAGCAGATTTTTATGTGTTCTTTGGGAGGTGAAAGATAGTAGTTACCAAAGGCCCAAGGATCAGGATGTCTTCTATTTGAAATACATGACTTCGCTAAATCTTAGCATTCCTTTATCCACTGTTGTTGTGGCATTCTGTGTTAAGGTGGCAGAAAATAATTACATGGCCACAGTATTGGATACCTTGGGCAGGCGTGTTCATTTACCAACGAAGAGAAGTAAAACTAGTATACCTTTCTTATTGACAGTAAAATGCAGATTTTTACTTAAAGGTTATGCATGGCTCCTTGGTACCTGGTTGGTGACAGTTTAGGAGACAGATTCATGATCCTCAGTGCATCCTAATGAGGTCACATGTGTAAGTCAACAAGACCTCCAGGGAGCAAGGTCACTGAGAGCACAGAGGAAATAAAAGCTCTCCTTGAGCATTTTATGTTCTCAGAGACTAGATAGCTGTAGTCTCACTTTAAAAAATCTGAGTTTTTCAAAAACATCAGAAAAGTCTTACCAGTATTTTTATCTCAAAAAATTACAAACATACCTCCCTTCTTCCCCAATATGCAGTGCCCCCTCTTCGCCACTGTTACTTTGGTGCAGTGACCAATATCTGTCCATTGCAGTTTGCAGCAGGGTTAAGGTGTGAAACAAGAACAAAAAATAGCAGGCCATTTTCTTTTCTTATGTAGAGGATATGCTGCTTAGCCCAGCATTTGATGCCTGATTATCTGTTCCCCGCTCTTCTTCCTGTAAATAAGGAGACATGTTAAGGATGCTAAGTTTTGGTAAGTGATGTATACCAATATTATTTTGAAAATGCTAACGTGACACCCTCGCTTACAGGAGAAAAGCTGTGAGTAGACTGATTTTTTGAGAATGCTTAGATTCCCTTCAATATCTAAGTAACTGGGAACTGGATAGTAACTGGGAACAAAAGAAGAAATCCAAGTAAAAAGATAAACAGACAACTTTGTATCATTTTGAGGAATCAGAGAATCAAGATTTTATGTGCAGATAGATGTTTCTCAATAAAGAGGTTTTTTGGGTTTTTTATGATTTTTTTTTGCCAGTAATAAGAGCTAATCAAAAGCATGAGATACAGGCAATTGCCTTTTCACAGCTCTGAGGCCTTTTGCTTCTTAAATTATTATCTAGTTACATACAAAGGTTACAATTTCTCCACCAAAAATGATTCATTCACAACCCTTCACAGGTCTGTTGCCTTCTCTTGTCCCTAAGGCACAGATATGAAGAAATGCAACTGAAAATAATTTGAATTCAGAGTAAATAAACACAGGAGGCAGAGTAGGAATGTGGTATAGTAGGAGTAAAGTTAAAAATCACCCTCTTACCAATGTTCTCGTTCAATCAAAAGAACAGAATAAAATATTGCAGCAGCTTTTCTGAGAGACACAGAAGTGCGTAAGCATTGGGAGAAAGAGAACTGAGGGCCCTGCCCTGGATGTCTGAATGTGAGACCGGGAGGAACCTACAGGTTTGTGCAGAGGGAACCCCAAGAGAAAGGCAGAGGAAGCGTTTAAGGAAATGAGGTTACAGGGCTTCAAAGTGTCCCAAAAGAGATGTTCATAAACACTTGTTTACACACATAAGCACGTATGTACCCCCTGCATGCACACAGGCACACATATAACACAATAGCAGATTTGGGGAGAAAATCCGATCGCGGTTTTGGACTTCATCGGCTCACATTTAGCATAGTTATTTTCAGGGTGGCCAAATCACGTAACCAGTCCTGATTCCCACACGGGGGGTTTGGAGACCCAGAAGTCAACGGTGACAAGATAATGTGCTGCTGTGTCTGGGAAGAAAACCATGCGACTGGGACAGCGAAAAAGTCTTGAGGTTTCCGCCTGTCTTTAAGGTGCTCAGTTAGTGTGTAGAATGGCAGAGAAATGGAAGGAAGACATTTTGTGGCAGCCTCACGAGGTCATGGTTGGTTCCAACTGTCGGATAAAAATATGTCACAGCGCAAAGGCTTTGCCATGGTTCCTGTGTTCTCATCAGCGAGCGGGGTGACTGCGGGGATCCATGTCCTCTACGCTCGGAAGAGCGGCTTACAGAGTCTCTACGGCTGACCCTGTGTGACCCGGGGCCAGCCAGCCAATACTGGTTTGCAAAGACAGGAGTCCAGAAATGGGGAGTCTGGGTTTAGAAAGTTCGATAGCAATTTAACCAAGTAATTTTACACCTGGTGAATCTAATGAGAAAAAAGTCTGTCATACTCTATCTCTGCTGTCTGTTTTCTTGTTTTCTGATATGTTTTTATTGCATTTTATAAAAGTTAGAGTGAAGATGAATTAGCAACCTAAACAAAACAGGTCCTTTGTCCCAGGAAATTTGAGACTCTTTGGGCTGACAAAATGTTCCGGCAATCCTTGGAATAGACTAAGACATCCTCCTCACATTTAAGCTCTTTATCCACATTTTCATCTCAGATCTCTAGCTTCCATGGTAGCTGAATGATATAGCATGTCTCCATTGTAATGCTAGCCTGTAAAAACTGTTTTGCCAACAGATTTGGGACCCAATGCATTTGAAAACAAGGACACATGCTACATTCACCGTAAAGAGTCACAATACATGTCAGCATGCCAAAGATTCTGAGAAATTGAGCAGCAAATAGCAAGTGTCCATTGGACACAAAACTTTCCAAATCCATTTGGTCACAGGGTGCCTTGTATCCTGCAGCACCTGAAGAGATATTACCCTGGCTGGTGTGGCTCAGTGGATCGAGTGCCTGCCTACAAACTAAGGGTCACCAGTTCAATTCCCAGTCAGGGCACATGCCTGAGTTGCTGTCCAGGTCCCCAGTTAGAGGCACACAAGAGGGAGTTACACATTGGGTTTCTCTCCCTGTCTTCCTTCCTCCATACCCCTCTCTCTAACAATAAATAAATAGCCCTGGCTGGTAACACAGTGGATAAGGCACCGGCCTGTGAACCCAAAGGTCACTGGTTTGATTCCCAGCCAGGGCACATAACCAGGTTGCAAGCCAGGTCTCCAGCCAGGTCCGTAGCTGGAGGCAGGTGAAAGGCAACCATACATTGATGTTTCTCTCCCTCTCTGCCTCTCTCCCTTCCTCTCTCTCTGGAAATAATAAATAAATACTATTTTTATTTATTTATTTATTTTAAAGATTTTATTTCATTATTTCTAAAAAGAGAGGAAGGGAGAGAGACAGAGAGGGAGAGAGACATCAATGTGTGGTTGCATTTCACCTGCCACAGACCTGACTGGAGACCTGGTTTGCAACCTGGTTATGTGCCCTGGCTGGGGAATCGAACTTGCGACCTTTGGGTTTGCAGGCCGGTGCCTTATCCACTGTGCTACCAGCCAAGGCTAAAATATATTTTAAAAAAAGAGATACTAACTTCCCATTAAGCTCATGTTCTATGTAACATAAAAGGAAAACACTTCTGTTGATTCACGACTGGAGACCCCAGTGAGAGCTGAGAAGAAAAACATCAGTCAGCAGTAGATAGCGTTGCAGGAAAGAAATAGGCAGTGCCCACCCTGTTTAATCATGACCCAAGTGACAAGCTGATTCCATTCCAACTGGCATTCTAATATGAAGCTGGTGATTTTGACTATCTCTTGTCCTCCCACACACCTTGCCAAAACATGCCTGCCTTCTCTGCAGGCTCTTCCACACCGAGAGAAAAGTTGCTGCTTCCCTTGAGTCTTCACAGTTAATCCAGATTATGTGACATTGAAGGCTTTGCTAGTTTCCTGACTTTTTGCCATCTGGTCCTTTCTTTGTGTTTCCAGCATGCAGTCAAACCTCTCTGATGTGAACTAAGTGGGGAAAATGTCAGTCTCATTTGGTAAGAAGCCTGCATCATAGGATATCTAAAAGCAATGTGACATATAGGATATATGAAATAATAGTTTTATTATTTTCAGAAGCTCATGGTGCCAGAAACTGATTGTGGACATATACAGAGTTTCTATAGTATAGACAGATGTCAATGACTTGTATTAATTGACCTAAAAATAAGGTTTTATGTTAAGTTTAAATGTCCCTCCCTTTCCCCCATTTACAGTGAGTATGGGAGCATTATAATAGAACCGCTTTAATTCACTTTAAAAATTATTTCTAGGTAAAGATATAGGACTTTATTGCAAGCCTTGTCTCAAAAACAACTCTTTTAATCAGTGGACCCTGAAGAATGTCACTCGCTTGTGTTTGGTTCCTATCCTCACTACTGCAGGGAATACGTGAAACACAGTGACAAAAGCGAAGCATTCAGAATTGCCCCGTTCTTTCTTTCCAAATATTTCCCCTGGAAATTATCTTTATTTTTGGTGGCAAAAAATAAGATACCTCTCACTGTCTCTTCTCGTAATTATCACCCGATTTCATTTCTCTCACGTAATAAGCACTGTTTGAAATTATATTGTTTATTTATGTGTTTACCTGTGTATTTGCTGCCTCTCCACATGTAAAGCCACAGAAAGAGATAAATCCAGTCTACATGGAAGAATATGGAAGAGGACCCACTGAGAATTAGCAGGTACTAAATGGAGGCCCACAGCACTGGGACTAACTGAAGGTGGTCTAGGAACAGTATCCCCCCGTTGGCTCTCCTCTTCTCTCCATCCTCACATAGAGCAACTGGCCACCTGGCAATAAAACAAGGAAAAACAAAAATAATAAGCACACTCTCCTTTGGACAGTACTTAACTTACCTCTTGAAAAAACTAAGTCTTATAAAGGTCCTATCAGTATGGCACTAGGGGGACTCCTAGCCTAATGACCAACTCAGCTCTGTGTACAGACTTTAAAGTAACCTTCTAGTTCACAATGGTAACACCAGGCATAGGGTTTCCAGTTACTAAGCTCATCAAGAGGAAGGCATATGAGAAGAACCCCATTTCAACTACCTGTAAAAATCAACACTGTTCTTCATACCTAACTATAATGGACTACCAAAATTTTACCAGAAATAGAAGAAAGCAAATAGCACCAATGAAGAAAGTAAATTAAGCCCAGATCAATGAAAGTTAAAGTAAATAATAGATAATTCATAGGACATAAGTGAACTTGTAGAAATTCAAAATAATACAAATATTCAGAAAGATATTGTTACCTCTAGAAAATAAGAATCAACTGTGATAACAAAACAAAAAATGAGAAAACAATAAATGACCTCTTAGAAATTAAAAATTGTTTGCCAAATTTTAAAGTTTAATAGAAGGGCCAGGGGCCAAAATTGAAAACCTTTTCCAAAAGAGATTAAAAAAGATAAATATGACAAAATAGGTAAAGTATAGAGAATACTAAAAAAAAATTGACATGCAATAAAACTCTAGCAAGAACACAAAAAATAGAGATGAATTTAAATAAAAGATAAGAAAAATTTAGTAGAGGTGTAAAAAGATATGATTTTTCAAATCAAATTGAACATGTAAGTGATCTCACAGTAAGAATTTATTAGAGTTTTAGAAAAATAAGATTTTTCAATTCAAAACTAATATCTAAATGACCTCAAGGTAAAAGATACACACATACAGATTCACTTATTCTTTTTCCAATATTTCAGAACACAAAAGATACAGAGAAAATCTTTAAATGGCAAAACCATGGGACTTCAGAAAATCAAAATCAAACTGGCATCAGAATTTTTTTCTCCAGTAATGGATGCTAAAGACAATGGAAGAACTCCTTTCAGGCTCTAAGAATAATTAGTTTGAATCTAGCATTCTGTACATAACTAAAAAAAAATATTTAAACATCTATGAAAATTTCCTCATCTACTAGTTTCAGGAAGTTTCCAGAGGATATAGTCAAGGAAATAAAGTTAAAAAAAAACTCAGTAAGATAAAGAAAACATGAGGTACAAGATACATTGGAATTAGCTAAGAGGTACAGGGAAATAAATCCCATGATGACATCTGAGCTAAGACAGGAAGTTGGTGATCTTCAAAAAAATATTTTTAAGACCAAAAGCATAGATTCTTTTAAACTGATGGATGGGATCAGCAAGAAGGTTTTAGTTGTATGGAAATAAATAGTTATATATATTTCCTCAACAAGAATAAAATTAAAAGGCAATTAGCACTGTCTTATAAAAATGCATGTAAGAATCATGGTAAAAATATGAAGCAAATGAAATATGTCATTTAAAAAACATTTTTATGGAACGTAAGCCATCTGCCGTGATTTCATTTATGGTTTCTGGTTTCCTGTTTGGCTGAAAAGGCATTCCTTACTCTGAGGTTATATCAATATTCTTCTAAATGATTTAGTTTAAATAATTGTATTTTTATGTTCTTTACATTTGGATTTCTAATCCATATGAAATTTATTTTTACATGGAGTGTAATAGGAATTTAACTTTGTTTTCCTCCTGATGGGTTGATAATTATGCCAACATAATTTATTAAACACATCATTCTTTCTTTACTGAATTCAAATACCCCTTTTATTATTTTATTTCAGATACAATAGCAAATGGCTTATGCTTTAGACCAAGAAAACTTACAGAAGGTAAGAAACTTCTCTTTTTCAAGGAGAGGAACTAGATATGATAAGATGAAACTATGAAAAGGCATAATGAAACACATGTAGGTGTCATAATTCAAGGCCAAAATCATAGGAATAAAAGTGGAATGTACGATTTTTAATCAAAGAAGATAATCATTCACAGGATACAGAAAAGAAGAAAGGGGGGAAAGAAAATAAAGAAATTTAGAAATATAAAATAATGTGAAAAATAATTACCAAGAGAATGAAATGTATACTAATTGTAAATTGATTATTCTCACTAAAGGAAATACAGAACCATTCCGAATGGATTAAAAACATACATACCCATACACATACACATACAGATTCTCTCACACTAGAGTATTTGGTTACTGAATGGAGATCTACTTTCATGAAGAATGTAGGTAAAGCTTTAGACAAAGCATTATCCATTTCTGATTAAAACCTAACAACAAAAACAACCCTTAGCAAACACTATGGAAATGGAACTTCTTCAACCTGATAAAGGCCTCTAAGGAAAACCTACACCTACCTTTATTCTCAATGATGATTGTCTCAACCAATACCCTTCTATTCATATCAAGAACAAAACAAGAATGCTCTCATTCTTTTTTAAAAAGTAAATTTATTGGGTAACATTGGTTAATAACTTTATATAAGTTTCAAGTGTACAGTTTTATAACACATCATACATGTATTGGATTAAGTGCTCACCACTCAAAGTCTAGTCTTCTTCCATTACCATATATTTGACCCATTTTTCTCCCTTCCTCCTCCTCCCATCACCCACCCCCCACCCCGGTAACCACCATACTGTCATCTGTGTCTATGAGTTGGTTTGTTTTCTTTGTTGGCTTGCTGTGTCCTGCTTTATATCTCAGATATGCATGGAATCATATGGTTCTTGTCCTTTAACATCTGACTCATTTGGCTTAGTATGATACTCCCAAGATCTATCTATGGTCTCATTCTTGCTATTTCACTGCAAGTTCTAGTCAGTACAATCTAGTAAGAAAAAAAGAAGGCGTAGAGATAAGGAAGATGTGAAATCATTTTTATTCGTACACATGTGATTATTTTTGTAGAAAGTCCTATAGGATCTACAAAAAAAAAAGCTATGGAGCTATAAAACCTGAGTTTAACAAAGTTGAAAGCCACAAGATCAATGCACAAATATTAATGTATTTGTACATACTAGCATTGGCAGTAAAAAATTGAAATGAAAAATAATACCTTTACAAAATTATCAGAAGTCTGAGATGCTTAAAGATGAATCTTACAAGAGATATACAAATCATGTACACTAAAAACTACCAACATTACTAATTGAAATTCAGACCTAAATAAATGGTGTGATATTAATAGGTAGATTAGAAGATACAAATATATAAAGATGTTAGCCTTCCTCAAATTATTCAACAATTTCAAGACAAACTCATTAAAATTTTAGTAAAAATTTTTGTAGACAGCCCTGGCTGGAAGCACAATGGATAAGGTGCTGGCCTGTGAACCCAAAGGTTGCAGGTTGGATTCCCCAGCCAGGGCACATAACCAGGTTGCAAACCAGGTCTCCAGTCAGGTCTGTGGCTGGAGGCAGGTGAAACACAACCATACATTGATGTCTCTCTCCCTCTCTGCCTCTCTCCCTTCCCCTCTCTCTAAAAATAATGAAATAAAATCTTTAAAAAAAATTTTTTTTTGTAGAGTTGACAGGACAATTCTGAAATTTATATAAATTCCAAAGACCTAAAGTAGTAAAAATCTTTGAAAAAAAAAGAACCTATGTTGGAAGAATAAGACTTCCTGATTTCAAGCCTTATTAAAGTTTTGTTAATCAAGGTGCAGTAGTGTTAGCATAAAAACAGACAAATGGACCAATTGAGCAGAACAGACTCCAGAAATAAAATCACACACGTACGAACAACTTATCTCTCATAAAACTGGTATTGTTCTTCAACTGCCTACTGTTTCTGTTTCTATTGTACAATTTCTCCTTTTGGGTAAGAAAAATATGTTCCATAGGCTTGATACTGTTTTATTACCATGAATTTAGTAGTAATATTCTTACTTAATGATTATCTTTGAATTGGGGGAAGTTCTGGACAAGACATATATGAATAGATTTTGTGGACATGGGACCAGTGGGGAGAGGAAGGTGTGTTTGGAAACCATTGGAGTTGCAGGTGAGCAGGGTAGTTGAGCATTGGTCCACAGAAACCTGCTCAGCAACACTTTGCCCTGCAGATGAAAATAAGAGCCAGGACAACAGAAAAGCTCTTGTGTGTATTATAAAACTAAATGATGCTATGTAAAGCCAGTGTATGAGTGTGTCTGTGGCGGGCAGTGGGAAGGTTGTCATGTGATCTTATTTTAAGTTTCAGAGATGTTTGATTCCCATTCTTTCTGTCTGCCATCTGCCTCCTCAAAAATGATGCTTGTTTGCTATTCAACCCTGGTTTGCCTGCCGTTCCTCAGACAAAGTGGAATAGAGAGGCTCATACCGTTGAGTCTTCATACACTTTTTGTATCATCTCAAACATGGAGTTTCTGTATTCATCATCTAGCTCTGGTTCAAGATCTTTAAAGCTAGGTTCCTTTCCTGGCTTTTCTCTCTTACCATCACTCCCATTTTACTTTTCTCAATATCCCTCCTTTATGCATTGTGGCTAAAAATTATAAGTGTTCTATAGCTAGTCAAAGATATATCATGGCTCTTTCTGTTTTGTGTTCTTCTTGTTGACTTTAGTTCATTTTAAAGAGAAAGGAAGTTAATTTTATTTTCCATCTACAAATTTAAATAATCTAAGAAACCTTCTAAATGATGATGCCAAGTTCTATGGCTGAGGTAGCCCATCTAAGAGCAATGCCAACCTCAGGACCCTGACTCAACATCATGTCTTCCAAGTGTTAAGACACATTAAATTGAGATAGATTTTACAGTAAGGAGCTCTTTGAACTGTGTTCCTCATTTAGTACAATTATTACTCATGCATTTTTTTTTTATCCAGGAACCACATTGTACATTGATTGCAACTTAAAAGGTGTGTTCATTGGAAAATGTTAGTTTACTTGCATTTCCTTTAAAGATGATAGGCTAAGTCAGAAGGTGAACTTGAGTGGTGTTTTCACATAGTGGCCTTCTCTTTTGCTTAGGCAGACTATTGCTTTGGTATAATCTGCACTGGTTATTTAGAGTAGATTCACTAACCTCCAAGTATTCTAGAACAGGTGACTCTCCTGTGGACAGTTGCCTCATATGCATTGATAAGGACCAACTAGGGACAGAATGGGGTTAAGGAGTGAAGTGATTAAATAAACTCAGACCCTTCTCTCAAGGAGATTCTCCTGTGACAACAGCACTGTTAGACACATAACTAAAATAAGAAGCTAGTTTCTAATCACTGCCTTGTAGGGTTATTGTTTAAATAAGAATATGACAGAGCACGTAGTAAACATTCCACAACTATTAGCCCTATTATTTCTCTTGTTGTTTTTATCATCATTGTTATCAGCACCAAGAGGTCATGACAAAATTCTGAAGGAAAGAGTTGGAAGAACCCTTTTGTCCTTAGATTGACCCCATGGGTATTGACACAGGCCACATTTTGGTCTTTGGATAAAGGATGATCTGTATGGAGAAGCAGAAGTGGACAGAAAGGCCAAGGTGACAGGAGAGAGGGACTCTTTTGGCACTGCTGCACTAGGGTGCATTGTGACCAAAACTGCCTTGGTTCTGGGTCCCATGCATTGACCTTTGGGTTCTGTTCCATCCCCTTTAATTCTCCCACTTCAGCTCGGCCTGTTTTCTTCAGCAAAGCATTTGGCATCAGCCTGGTTCCTGTATAACAATTTTGAGAGGATGAGAGACGTGGATCGAAATAACCCATCTAAAGTTACGATGACCTTCTCCCATAATGTATTGTAATGTGGTGCTAATGATAGATGCACTAGCTTCTGTATTTGAAGTTAAAAGCAAATTCGGTTGTGTTTTCTTTTCACCATCCACAAACTGTTATTTTGTAATAACAGAGGGAAGAGTTTTCTATAGCAGCTTCGTCAGTGGTTCCAAACTGGAAATAACATCCAACCACTAACTGCTGTTTAATTTTTTTTGTTTTTACTTTATTTCATGCGTAACTATGTTTGCACAGCAGGGCAGCAAACATCTGAGGAAATATCACTTGGAATACCAAACAAGCTACCCCTTTTCTGCCTGGGGTTTTGCCTTTGGCGTGTCTACACCATCCCAGGTCACCAGGAAGGTGGCAGGTCTACATAGTCCCAGTTCACCAGGGAGGTTTTATGTAAATGAAATGAAATCTGTGGGAAGATAAAAGATGGCACATGGGACTACTTGCCAAAATAGGAATTTCACATTTATGCTGCTTTGTTTCTCTGGAATAGACAGAGCTCCTGAGACACTGCTCGTAAAGAACATTCCTGGCTACTGAGTGTGGCTGGGGAAGCAGGAGGAGGAGAGGTTTGGTGCGAATCCCTCACGGGGGTAAAAGCCACAGAAGCCCACATGCTCAGGGTATAATCTTCACATGTAACTAAAACCCCAGACAGACTTCTTGTGTTTCTGAGGGTTGCTCCTGGTTTTTCTCATGGGTTTCTATTCTAGGTCATTGGCACAAAGAGACATCAGCGGATGTTGGCAGAATGTTTGCCTCTCCCATGGACACCATCACATTACTATGACTCATCTTTTTTGCTTTCCCAGTGGGGCTTTGTCCACCATCTTCTCTGCCCAAAACCATGCCTGGTGACCAGGAGCAGGAGGAATCTTGGGACCCTGAGATGTCTGTGACTTTGAGTTTGAGTAGCCCGAACCTTGAAGGAAAAGCTGTGGGAGCTAAATCCTTAGAGGTTAAAATGGGACCATTCTACACCCTTCTCTGATCAAAGCGGGTCTCTTGCATCAGGTACAAGGCAGCAGGGCTAGGTAATGGCTTGGAGGTTTGTTTCTGGTGCCTTCAATGATATAATTTTCCCTCTTCCTCTTCAGCTTACTTCTTGTAACAGGGGAAAAAAAAAAAAAAAAGCCTAAGATTTAAATTTATGAGTTCTGATAGAGTCCCAAGTCAGCATTTAACTACTTGGCGTTTCGGCTTACAGACTTGTAACATGTGAATAGTAACCACTTCCTCAGGGTTGTTGAGAAGATGAAATTAGATAATCGAGTTTGGTGCATGTAAAATTTTCCCACCGAGATTCTTCTGGAGGTAAGCCTTAGATTTCAGGTTTTCAGCTGAAGAATTTCCTCCAGAAGAACTTCGCTGGGAAAATGTTAGATGCAGCAAACTCCGCTGCTGTATACTTGAGACTAATATTTCTTCTTTAATATAATATCTTGCTTCAGAGGTAGATCTGTTTATCTAATGAGAACTCTACCTAGAGCTCTTTCTTTCCTCATCTTTCCTTATACAGTCATGTAATAACTTCCTGTGCAGTGACAGGCACAGAGGTCATGATCTCTCAGAACTACACTCCAGTTGCCACGATGCCTAGAAGGCTGGATTATGCATGGAGCAAACAATCAGGCAGAGTCCTTGCCTTTAAGCAGCTCAAGTCTGATAACATGATACATAAAACTATATGCAGTTCCTTGTAAACTAGCCTGGAGTGGGGTGGAGGCAAGGGGTGAAACGGGAGAAAGTGGGCCTTGAATTACATTTGGGCCAATACATGTAAGATGTGGGTCAGGAAGAAACCTGGAGTATTCAGCAAACTGGTAATTGGCTGGATGCCAGACCATCTACCATGTGGGCCTCTCCTTTGCATTTCTGTGGCCATTCTAGAATTCTGTGTTGGGACCCATGAATAGTGACTCACTCAGGATTCTGAAAGGGAAAGGAGCAGTAGAAGTATAAAATCTCTAGGGTTGTCCTGAGTTGCTTTTCCAATCCTCAGAGCCTGGACCAGCACAGAGGACACAGATAGCCAAGGTCCCAGATCAGAAGGTTTTGTTAATCTTGGGCAGGCCTGTTAGATACCATCAAAGTGGGTAACTTAGGAGAATCAGCAAGTCCACATTAAAAAGAATATCACTGATGTTCAGAAGATGGTTTAGACAACTCTGAAATAACTCCCAAAAGAAACCAGACCAATCCTTTGTATCCTAGATATATTTGGAAACCTAAGAAAAAAGCTAACGAGACACTTCTTCTCTGAAAAACGTAGAAAGGGGCCATGCATTCTTTGGTGATGTGCTCCAGAAAAATGTTAACAAAAGATGGTTTTTACTATTAAACCTTCAACTGAGTTTGGCCTGCAAAACACCAGCTGGCTTACATTACTTATAATGTGCTCTGGTGTGTCTCTGGTGATAAATATGAAAGGCCCTTTAAGATATACAGAAATATTAAGCAACTAAACATGCTTTCTCCCCCTCCTTTGGAAAATTTAAGATGTCAAAAGCAACACGGAGGCCTTTTAAACATAGGGAAAATTATGTTTGGATAAATCCACTAAGAATCAATGAGTTCTTCTTAAAGGAGATAATAATTGCGTTTGAGCTTCAAAGGTCAGGACTTCGGCCCTGCATATCAGAACCAACAAACAAGAAAAACAGCTACCTTTCATAATTCAGCTTTGGTCTCTGTCCCCAACCGTATCTCATCTTATTTTTTTCCCCCACCAAAACTCCTCAGGTACACAAGACAGGCCTTCATGTTCTGGTACAAGCCTGGCATATTCTTAACTGCCAACTCTTTGCATATTCTTCCTAAGAACAATGCCTTACCTGGCCATTTTCCTTAATATTGATTTCTATTTCTACTGACCTTCTAACTGAAAAACTGCAAGTCTTTTTTAGTTTTGATTTGTTTTGTTTTGGCTTGGTTTTTTTTTTCCTACCTGTCCTCTGGGACCTAGTGCACTGCTTCTGAGGTTGGTGGTCTTTAGGTATAATTCATTCTCATAACCAATGATGTGCAGACTCAGTAATGCACCTTTTCTGTTCAACTCTGCCTCCCTGTAACATGGAGGAAAGCTAATGGGTTGGAGAGAGGCATCTGGAAGTCTGGCAGCAGAGAGAAAATTCTGTACCTCACTCTATAGACAGTCATGAACACTGAAGGTTGGGAAGGTCAAGATCTGGTATGGAGCAAACATTCAAAGCCTGTCTTTTACCTACAAAGTTCCATGGTGACAACTGTACAAAATTATAGATATTTGGAAATGGCTTTAGAGTTTCCCGCCCTTCACCCACATGATCGATCTCAAGTGAATCATAGTCATGTGTGATGATTGAGACTTTTCCAAGGCTTGATTTCTCTTCAATCTGGAGTATGGAATAAGAAATAAGAAGCTCAGAAATTTTAATTTCCCCAAGCTTTTGCCCTTATGAGATAAAGCTAGAGCTGAGTAGAATGTCTGGTACAAATCAAATGTTCTTAACATGATGGATGGGTCTTCATGGCTGATCAACGGAATCATCAGAAGGAGCTTTAAGCAAAATAAAAATTTCCGAGGCACTCCAAACTTGCTGCATTTAACCTCTTCATGGCTGGGAGCAGCAAGCTGTATTTAAAATCTTACCTCCAGTAATTTTGAGATAACTGCTATGTAGCAGGGGACAAGTCACCTGGGTGCAATTGCTCAACTCCACACGGGCATCTACACAGTAAGACTGTGTTATTGGCTCTAATTACTTACCCAGTTAGAGCTAAGCTGGGGCTATAAAATCTTTGCATTTTCTCTTTAATAGGCTATAAAAGTGACCCTGTTTTCACTCCTGTTTTCTCTGACAATTTTGTATTCAGTTATTATCCAAAATGTGCTTTCAATGTTTGCTTCTTTTAAGAAGAATTAAGAACCCTGGCTGGTGTGGCTCAATGGATTGAACACCAGACCAACCTGTGAACCCAAGTGTCACTGGTTCGATTCCCAGTGAGGGCACATACCCAGGTTGCAAGCCAGTTTTTCAGCCTGGTCCCCAGCTGGAGGCAGGTGAAAGGCAACCGTACGTTGATGTTTCTCTCCCTTTCTTCCTCCCCCCTTTCTCTCTCTCTAAAAATAATGAATAAAATCTTTTAAAAAGAAATAAAAGAAACTGTTGAAAAAAGAATTAAGAAATAATCTAGCCAACTATTTTTATAGACTCTGGGAACCTGAAAAATAAGTTCAAAACTATATATTCATTTCTCAATTAAAACAGCACATAAATGGAAAAATGCTCTTGAATACTATGGCAAAAAGAGGCAAATGGCAAAATAGTTTCATATATGGTATAAAACACATCAGAAAAAAAGTCCATTAACTGTACAGGAAATTTTGAGGATTTAACTATAAAAATACAGTGAAACTTCTGTCTTGAAGTCATGAGATTTTGTGACCCATGGTGAGGTACCCAGCTTCTTCAACCTTTTCTTTTCCCATGTATTAAAGATAGAACATGTTATCTGCCTCCTAATATCCTAGGAAAGATTTTAAAAGGTTATATGGATGATGGAGCCTGTGACTAAATTAGGTACATAAGAAATCTTCAACAAAATTGTATCCGATCTACTCTTTAGAAAGATTTTCAATGAAATGGTTCTTCAGTTATTCTTTGCATTTCTTCCTTTTCTTATCTATAAATGGAGGTATATTCAGATAATATGATCTCCCTTACAAGATTGAAGTTCTGTATTTTTATTATTCTAGAAAGGTTTCCTGTGTGACACTAGCTAGCCAGAACTGTTCTGAGAAGTTGTATTAGTCACTGAGTAGTCGATGAAAATCCCTAGATAATCGATAAAATTGCATTGAAAGTGTTATTAGATATAGTACGTAGGATTTGCTTGTCTTTATAAAATTTCTAATGTGAGTAAAAATACACTAAACTATAGCAAATGTCATTCTTTGATGCCAAAGGAATGTCAAAATCTATATATGGCTTTTTGTTTATCCTCATAGAGCAAGAATCGTTGTACTATCGGTATTTTAACATGTCAGTTAATGGAAAGTTTCAGGGAAAAAATATGCAAACCACAGTTCTCCACCTATTCAATGTTAACTGGATTCTGGGTTCATTATCATAAAGTGTAATTTTGCTCCCATCCCAATCAGTGTCTGGTATGTAAGCGGAGTTGGTGCTTAGTAAAAACTCATCAGAGGAATTAACAAGTACATTTTTCTATTGAGTTTCATTAATTGATATGATTTAGTGGAAAAAGCATTGATTTGAACTTCTGCTCCAATTCTTTTCTTCTCTTTAATTCTCTGTCTCTTTCTTTTCCTCTAGTTCTCTCCCACTTCTTTCTTCCCCTCTAACCCTAACCAATGTCACCAGCAGACTAGCTCCAGTCTATCATCTGTTAAGTTGTAGGAGCCACCAGCATTGGCCTCGGGAAGCAGTGGCGTGAATGTCAACAAGCAGAAGAAAACAGAGAAGGCATCAGGGCCCCACAATCATAATTTCACTATTGACAATGGAACATAACATACGCTGATGTACATTATGTATATGTCTAACTTAGACCTTCAGTAAAAGGAAACCGTGTTCCTACAGTGAGTTAAATCCTCAAGCAAGTGTGGTTTATAAATATTTCCATCCCATTGTTTTCTCAAGAATGTAAGCCACACCTAAAAGCACATTCCTTGTGCGGTAGGGAAATATATGGCGATTCATGCTTCATCCCATTATGTCAAGACCTATCCTTGATTTTAATTTTAACCTTGTTTTCCCCTTGCAATGTAGCATGATTGTACAGTACCCCATCCCACCCCCACCTGCTGAAATGGAGAAGTGCTTGCATTTTAGGCTAAGATGACTAATATTCATGAGGAACTCATCCAAACACAAACTAAATGCACATTTTTGCATTTGTCCAAACCCAGCCATGAATTATCTCAGGCTATCAATAGAAGAAGAGGAAAGTTGCTATCTGTAAATCCTATTTATTTTCCTAAATTGCACCCTTGGCAATGGGTGTGACAGAAAAATGTTCAGTATTCCTGGTAGCCTAACCTGCCAAGAGAGATAAAGCCACTTTGATGTCCTGGGGCCAGAGACTACACAGACTTTGACCCCAGATGGGCCTCCAGCTCTTTTTAGAGAGAAGTGGACTAACCCAACTCGCCTACTTACCAACCTCTGAATCCGGAGAGGGCCGCTGGCCCTGCTGGCTCCAGTTTGTAGCAGATCTGTAGCTCAGAAAGGTACATGCTCTTTTATCTGCCATGGCCAGTAACGAAGATGGTGATAGGTGATATATAATCAAAGCAATAATAGGAAAAGGCAATGCAGTAACAGTTAATGTTACTGATGCTTCTATCCATTATGTGGTCACTATGTTCCAGCACTGGGCCTGCTGATATGCACACACAACTCTATCAATTCTTACCAATTCTATCAATTTGTGGAATTCTATCAATTCCACTGTAATAAAGCAAGTGGAGGTCAGGGTGGCAATGTGCCCAATGTCACAGAGCAAGTGGCAGGATTGAGACTCACACCTACCTGGCTTCCTTTCTTTACCTTTTCCACGTGGCTGCTGCCTTTGTCAGGTGAGGTTGATCAAGGACCTGTGCTTCTCCTGCAATACTGTTGGCGGCCCATCCTCATACCACACGCGCAGAAATGATCCCTCTGGAGGCCAGGCAGGAAGAATGTCCCCAACAAGATCTGGCAGTGCTGCGAAGCGAACTAACTGCCTTCCCAAAGGGCCTCGGCCTCTGTGGACACACCTCCCCTTGCCTGAGTGGCTGTGGCCGCCTCTTGACTCGGAGCAACTGGTCTCCAGGAGCCACGTTGGAGCTACCACCTCAGCTAGGATCCTTTATGGCCAAGAATGTGTCCTCTCAGCCTTATTTTCTGAGCATCCACTTTGAACCAGCACTAGGCTAGACATGACACTTAACAGGGCCATGAATCCTCCCAAAAATACTGAAACAAAAACCTTCTTGGTGTTTCTTTTTGCTTTGTTTTGTTTTGGCTGGTGGAGACAATTACATCAGAGGCGTTGATGTCATTTGCCAAAGTCGCAGGTGCTGGTACCCCAGTGGTTTTCAACCCAATTTGCACCCCCTTTCTCCCAAAGGGAATCTGGCAATGTTTGGAGACACTTTCAGCTGTCACACCTGGGGCGCGGGGCATGGACCGGGGACTGGGCTGCTACTGATACCTAGTGGTGGAAGCCAAGGGTGCTGCTGAAGATCCTGCAATGCACCGGACAGCCTCCCACAAGACAAAACTATCCTATCCAAAGGATCTGCAGCTGAAGGGGAGAAACCCGAGCTGAAACAGAAAGGCCCTGACTGGATTCTGCTGTGTGGCCACTCCGGTCGATGACTTAGATATTCCAAGATGGGCTCAGTTTTGACTCAGAGCCTCTGGCTGCTTTGCCAGGAGAATGTCTACTCTTCTTCGGTCACGTGCAGCAGCCTGGGAGCCGGGGTCCTCCCCTCGCAGGCATCTGCCATTCCAGAACGTCTGTGGCTTAAAGCCCCATAAAGCCCGCTAGACACCAGGTTTTGTAGCAACAGTGAGCCAGGAGGCACCCGTGGCCCGGCAGTGCTGGAGCTCTGAGGACGCTGTAGGCCCGGGGAGCCCTCCGCGGAGAGCAGCTCTGTGCTGAGGAATGGTCATAAAGCTGGCTCTTTTACCGTGGTTCTTGGCCCGAGGAAAAGAGGAAAAGGGGGCTACCCGTTTCTTTTCCAGAATATAGTCCAATTTCAGTGAGGCAGAAAAGGACTCAGGATTCAGGGCAGCTGCTCTGTCTGGGAAGGAAGATGGAAAGTTTGACTGTGTTTACGCACCATCAGGTGCCCTGACCATTTCAAACAGAAAGGTAGTGTTCACAGTTATTCTACATAAGTGGATGTTTGTTGGGGCAAAACATAAACTGATATAGTGTAAGACCTGAGCTTGAGACCTTCGGTGAGACAATCCCTAAAAGAGATAGGCTGTTGAGCCCTTACCACGTGCGTGCCAGGTATGAGTAAGGCTTCAGCCATGTAGACGCCAGTCTCGTGCGAAGGAAGTCACAGAGAAAGAGACATGAAAATCAGATAGGGTGATAAGTTGAGGGCGCTGCAGAGCGGAGGCCCCAGGGAGGGCAGGGAAGGTAAGTCTGAGAATCTGGGTTCACAGCAAAGTGGGTGCCCTGTCCCTGGAGGGTACCTGGCCCCAACTGACTGTCAGCAATCAGGGAAGAGAACCGGGAGACCAGTGAGCACGTCGCTGACAAGGTGCAGACCAGGGCAGGTGGCGTTTGACTGGAGCTGTGGCGTAGGATATGAGGAGAGGCGGAGGATCTGAAGCATACTTGCAGGGAGGTCAGGCCAGGAGTTGGGGGTGGAGCTGTGACAAGTGAGGAAGATGAAGATGAAGGATTCCATTTGGCCTCTCTTTCTAGGCCCCTGGGTGGCTGCCACTTACCACGACTAGGCTTCTTTCTTTCCTCATCTGAAAAGTGGAAACACAAATTTTGCCTTTTCGACAAAGATGTTTGGATGACCAAGTGATAAAATAAGTAATAAAAAATTGTGTAAGCCCTGGCTGATGGCTCCGTGAATTGGGCTCCGGCCTGCAACCTCAAGTGTCACTGGTTTGATTCCCAGCCAGGGCACATACCCAGGTTGCAAGCCAGGTCTCCAGCCAGGTCCGTAGCTGGAGGCAGGTGAAAGGCAACCATACATTGACTTTTCTCTCCCTTTCTTCCTCCTTCCCTTCCCCTCTCTTTAAAAATAATGAGAAAAACAATTGTGCAGACTCGGATGCATGATACTTATCTGGCTACATGGGGAATGTTCATAATTATTATTATAACATGTTCATCTTTATGGCTGTGTTATCAATCCCTTTGCACTATAAAATATCAACCCAGCTCTACGGTAATATCACTTGGGTGCCTTACAGCTTGTTGATTTCACGGTTACAGAAAGAATTTACAGAATGCACTCATATAAAAATGATGAGGGAAAAGGTGTGGCTCCTTGTTCTCTAGCATGAACTTGGCTCTTAAATCTTGCAGTTGACTCTGATTGCCATGAGAAAACCCAAAGCAGCCCAGCTCGGTTGCTGACATGATTGGGGAATTGGGAGTAGACAATGGAAACTGTTTCTCCTATATTATACCAAGTTGCCAAAGAACGCCTGGGTCGCACCAGTCTCCGCCTGGTAGTTATCCACATGGCTCGGGGCCATCAAAACCACAGGGAAGATCCTACTGACTTGCTGCCCCTCCACGTCCAAGCTGTGACCTTTTCTATTTTTTTTTATTTTTTATCCCTCTGCAGCCTCAGAGAACAGAATGTGATTGGATTGAGCCTGGCCAATGTTGTAAGGAAAATATTTTGGGACCAGTAGACTTGGGCTCAGCCCCAGCTTTGCCACTTGATTGACCATGTCACCTTGAAGAATTCACCTTAAGAAGTATCAGTTTCCTTGAGCATAATTTGAGGGACATAGATAACTGATCCATTTCCAGGTTACAGAGGAGATAATGCATACACTTTATAAGTTGCAAGATGCTAAGAAAAATCAAGTGAATCGGTAGATAGGCTGAGTAATATTAGTATAGTTCTATTAGGAGAGAGACTAATATATATAATGTATATTACAAATATCTATCTATATAGATATATATATATATAGATATTCATATTCATTCTTCCCTTGGGACAGGGGATAATATTTGTTGGAAAAATGATATTAAACTGAAAAAAAGTGATCCAAATTTATCCATCAGGACACGTTTTAAAATCTTCTTGTGGAAGTATAAATAATATAACCTAACCATATCTTAGAAAGCCTCAGAATTGGAGGTTCCTTCAAAGACTCTGTACTCACACATACTTTCTGCTTAAATCCTGACTTCTTTGTGATGATCCATCCAGGCAGCAGTGGTTTGGGGCTGAAGCCCAGATCTCTGACTTCTCATTCTGTAGTCTTTTCTGCTCAGCCACATGCCCTCTCAGGAGTCTTGCTACTTTCTGCCAAACATCACAACACCCCTTGAGCAGGCAAGTGAGGACCCGGGTCCCAGCCCGCTGGGGGTGATGAGAGCTACAGATCTGATCAGAGCTGCATTTCACATTTATCGTATTCGCTGCTCAGGCCAGGCAACATGACAGATTCAATTCTCATAATTGGAATTTCTTTTTCCTTTAAAAATATGACCTCGGTGCTTAAGGTCATCACCATATACTATTCACAGCTTCTCAACTTTTAAAATCAAGCACACTAGCTCTATTCCTGTATGGCAGAACAAAGGAGCTGGTGAGTATTCAAACAAGAACTAGGGGTCACTCCATGTGAAGGGCAAAAGCCCTTCCTTAGACCTTGGGGCACTTCTTGACCTTGGGCACCCCAACTCTGCTTACTCCTTGGCAGATAAAAGTGATGTCAGGAGAGAGGGAAGAATAGAGTGGCATTCTCTGTTTCTCAAAACATCTTGAATAATGTTTCCAAACATTTTGAGTTTGTTAAAATCCAGACTGCCTAGTGCCAAGCAGTTTTTGCTTAATTTCTAACCCCCTGAGTATTTAAAGGGAAATTTAATCAGTATTTTTTCTGAATCGTTTCATTTAACTCATCAGTGTGCTGTTTCATAAGAGCTGTTTGATGCCAAAGACGTACATCTGTGCCAATTTCGACATTTTACTCTGGAAAGCTCTGAAGGACTGAGAGCAGGAAGGAAAGCAGGGGCCCGGGGGGTCTACAATATCACAAATGAAGATCCAGAAAGGGCTGCAGAAAGGTCTTGCTCAAGATCATTCAAGAAGCCAACGGTACCCACCCAGGTACTGCTCTCTTTCGTGTCAAAACATCTCCGGGCTCTGTGGTGGACTATGAACTCCCACTCAACGGAGACCAGCCTGGTGCTTTCAGGGTTACAATCCAGAGCAGTGAACATTTCCAGAATGCTGTGCAGCTGTTGGCATGACTATGTGCCGTGTTTGCTGTGAGAAGCTCTGGCTCCCTCGGGATCTGGGTGCAAGGCCCTCAGGAGACAACAGCATCACCAAGATAAATGTTTACTGAAGTGTTTTTCTCCTTCCAGCTCCACCTATTCAGTAGGAACACTCAGAGCCCATTTCTGTTTCTGTGCATTAAAGATTTAATAGTTTCACACACACACACACACACACCTTACAAGGCTTTGAACAGGAATGATTCTGGGAAGAGACCAATGCTGAGTAGTAAGAGACATATCAAGCAAGCAGTGTGGTCACATAAACACAGGCGCTGCCAAAGCAAGGCTTGCTTAGTGCTTCTGCCCCCGGCATGGTGCCCAATGGTTTACACATCTTCAGTCATGTCACCAGCATTAAGCTGGTCTTATAGTGATGGTATCAGTATTTCAGGAGGTTCCATACCTTGTCCAAGATCACCCTGCTGGTAGATGGCAGAGCTGGACTTGAGCGAAGACCTGCTGCCTTCCAGCCATTTCCGGTTGCCAGTCTGTTTGCTGCTAACAGGATCTGGTAATTGGGCAGAAGTTTGTAAAAGTGGTGCCGCCATAGGAATGATGTTCAGACCTGATTAAAGGGAGATGAATTAGACACAGTTTTCAGCTGAAGAACTTCTTGTATTATTTGTTATTTAGGTATCATACATCTATTTGTATCCAGAATTTCCACGATAATAAAAAGGTAATCCTGAAATCCCAAAATGCCAGATAATTTTGTGTCTCATGTGTCATAGAGTAAGTAAAGGGCATAATTAGAGGTAAATTCTAGTGAGTGTAGATAGGAGCCTGTGCTTCTGTGCATAAATGTATTCAATTCTTGCAAGCACATGCTCCTGAAATGCACTCATGGATACCTCCTCAATCCCAACAGAAGCTAAATACCTTCTTGTGATGGTTACATGTCAGTCTGACTGGGCTACAGCATGCCTAGGTAGCTGGCAAAACATGGTTTCTGGGTGTGTGTGATGTATGTCTAGGGGAGATGAGTATTCGTATCAGTAGACTGAGTCAAGAAGACGGCCCACCCCAGGGCCAACAGGCCATCACCTAAACCAAACTGTTGAGGCCTTGGGTGGAATACAAGGCAGAAGAAGCTCACATTTGCTTTTTCTGCTTGAGCTGAGACATCCATTATCTTCTGCCCTCAGACAGCGGTGCTCCTGGTTCCAGGCCTTTCAGACTCAGACCAGGACCTACACCATCTCCCCTGCTGGTTCCCGAGCTGTCAGACCCTGGACTGAATAACACCACTGGTTTTCCTGGCTCTCCAGCTTGCGGAAGGCAGGCCGCAGCACTTCCAGGCCCTCCTAGCCACGTGAGCCAATTCCTGCGAAGCTCTTCTTTTACCTTTCTATCTGATTGGTTCTGTTGTTTTAGAGAACCATGACTAATAACACTAGGTTTTCTCTTACACATTTGTTCAAGCATTTATTCGTTCATTTGTTCACTAACAATCACTTACAAATTGTTAATTCACTCATTTAAAATGACCCACGACAGCTTCCCAGTATGGATAACACTGAACTATGCCAGACTTGAGGTACTACTACTAATATATAAGGTATGGTAACTGTTTTGAGAAGGATTCTTTATTTATAAATTTGGCACCAAATGCCTGTGTCATCCCAGGCTATGTTGGCTGGGCCCTAAGGATGTAGCCATGACAAAGGCAGACATGGGCACCACCTTCACCAGGAGAACCCAGTTGGAGAGGCAGTTTGGAGAAGCAGGAGCCTCCGTGCCATGGGCGGAAGCCTGGGTTGGTGAGTGCTACGTAAACTTTCCTGGCTTTGAAGGAGAGGGCTCCCATGGGAGTATGGAAACAAAATGGGGCTTTGGAGCACCCCAGTTCTAGAACTCAGGGCATGAGCTGTGTCCACTTCATTTCTCCAATAGCGGTGAGCAGAAATGCTGGAAAGAGGCCCTTGGTGCCTCCGAAGGACTGTGATTTCAGACTCCCTCACAGCAGAGAGAAGAAAAGCAGAGTTTTGCTGTCAAGTGGCTAGATTTCAGCCATATCATCTAAACCTGGTACCCTTATCCTCTGTGCCTCAGTATCCCCACCTTCTCAATGGAAATAAAAGTAACACCCACCTCACAAGACTGATGGAAGGATCATGGAATTTGAGAAACCCAAATATTTGCTTTATTCAGTAAAACTTTGGTTAACTATAAAATATATTTTAAGTCTCTACTGGCCTTCCCTAGCCTATGGAATGTTATACTCTAGAAGTTTATTACAATTCAGTTAGAAGTCATTAGCAATGCATTTTCTCATAGAAATAACATAAAAACGATAGGCCTCTGTGATAACCCTCTGTGATAAAAGCTCACAAAACTCCAATAACCATGGAATAAGTACCAGTTCCAGAACTCGGAGCAGGGCCAGTAGCTGGTCACTTATGAGGGCAGCACCATAGGAGGAGCTGGGGTACAGGCAGTGGGGTCATGAATCGTGAGTGTGTGTGACAGTAACTCCTATGGATGGCAGTAGCTCCACTGTGTGCATGGGAGCCTTTCAGCCAGAATACACCCAAGTCATTGGGCCCCAGACTTTCTTTTGCTTTGGTCTCTGATGACACAGTTCAGGGGTAGCATCTGTTGTTCATCAGGAATTCAGGAGACTGAAAATTTGTTCTCTTCCTGTGAGACTGGGTATCTGAAAAGCATCACCCCTCTAGACAGGTTCACAAGCCTAGCTCAGAAGCTTTCACACGAACCCTTCTGTACTTTCTCTCTAGTCCTGCAAGCACCAAAAAGGCAGAGACCTTGAATGTTTTGCCCACCACTGTGGCTTTGATGACCAGCGTACGCCTGAGGTATCAGGGGGCCCTCAACATACATTTGTCAAATGAATCGGTGTTCAATGCATTCCCCATTCACCTTGTAATGATCAGATTTCAGCAGCCAAGCTATAGAGGAAGCAAGTTGTCATGTTTGGGGAGCATGAGGGATGCGATTGCCTGGAATGCCCTCTTCTTTGCCTGCTAGATGCCTACTCATCCATTTGGAGCCACAATCAGGCATCTCTTCCTCCAGAAAACCTTCTGCTATGCCACCTGCCTCAAACAGAAGTCGAGATGGATGTTAGCCTATGATTACCTTCTTCTTGTTATTATTTATCACTGACCCCATTATTTTATTATTATTATTATTATTATTTTGCCTCTCCCCTAGCCTGGGAAACTCTTGAGATTTATTTCTCTTGTAAACTCAGCATTTAACCCAATGATTGACACAAAGTAAGTGCTTAACTGGTACAGACGAAAATTATATCCACCCTCATGGCCCTAAAACTGTCCATGTCCTCATTCCTGGAACCTGTCAATATGTTAGGTTATATGACATAAAGGAATTAAGATTGCCAATCAGCTGACCTTAAAATTACAAGATTATACTGGAGTATATGGGAGGGCCCAATGTGGTTAAAAGGGTCTTAAAAGTGGGAGAGGGGACAGAAGAAGAGGTTGCAGTGATGCAATGTGAGAAGGAAAGGCGCCGTGAGCCAAGGGATGCTGGCAGCCTGTTAAAGCCAGAAAAATCAAGGGAATGGATTCTCCTCTAGATCCTCTGGGAGGGAACACAGCACTGCTGACATCTTGAGTTTAGGTCAGACCCATGTCCGACTTTTGACCTACAGCATTAAAGACAACTTTGTGTAATTTTAAGGCACTAATTTGTGATAATTAGTTATAGCAGCAAAAAAGAAATAATGATAATAATACAAATGGGAACTCCAAAGCTGCCATTTAGGATGTGACCAATGGACCTGTGCAGGTTCCTACATGCCCAGATGAGCAAAGTCCAGCCTATCAAGTTCTCCTCACTTATTTGTCTAGGAAGTCATAATGGAAGATTAGTTTCTGAAGGGTAGCTTCTGCTTGTTTCACTCTTAGTTAGTTAAGGTCAGAATTCAAGGCAGGCATTTTTGCACTGAACAACCTGACTGCCATCAGGAAGAGTGTCAGTGCCACCAGGATCAGATGCCATAGGTCTTGGCACATGCTTGTCCATGACAGACCCCAATAAAGAAATGTCCTATGGAACAAAAAATCAAGGGCAGAACCATTATGTCTGCAAGGATGAGTCCAGGTTACCATTTTGCTCCTGCTACTATCATGCATATCAGAGTGGGTAAGTGCCCAGGCCACTGTGATTCTTTTTGAGGAATTAACCTTTCCTTTTCAGGGTCACACTTAACCAAAGTCTAGAGCTACCATGCTCTCCCTCCTTCAGACAGGTGCTGTCAGGTCCCTGTGCTCAAGCACTATCATCAGCAAGGGTCCCACTTGAAGCCCCATGGTTGGGGCTTCCGGGTGCTGATTAAGTTTCTGCAGGTCCCTGTCCCCAGTCGTAGTTGTCCCAAGGAAGAGTCATCCCACAACCGTAGAGTTCAGGAAGTCAGACCACGTAACTCAACCCTGCCCTGACCAGTTTCAGAGGATCCAATCATATAGCCGTTTCTCCCGGACACCAGCAGGCACCCAACGGCTGTTCCAGGACAGGTTCCAAGATCCCAGACCGAAGGTCCCTGACCCAGGGTTCCAAGTCAGCGTTCCACTGTCCTCCTCCAATGGCAGTGTAGGGCCAGTCCTACACAACCAAGTCAGAATAACTATTTTCTAAGGCGCTCACTCTTTTTTTCTTGATCTGCCCCAAACTGCCTCCCTAACTTTCAACCTGCAAATAGAAGCTAGGGTCTCCAGCTCTTCCTTTCAGCACACTCCTAACCCCTTATGCAATACCCCCAGACTGTGTCCTAATGCACACTGAAGGGAGGCAGCTTTTGTGAACCACACCTGCCTCACACACACACACACGCACACACACACTTCACCTCACACAACAATTCTTGTGCAGCCTTACATTTACATAGCCCCAAACCATTTCCTATGAACACCTTTAATGTATATAAGTACGTGGACTTTTAAAATAGCAGATTATCTTTTCTTTATATTAAAAAGGCCTTCTCCATCAGATAGCCTCCTGCAGCCTTGCTTGACTGGTGATTGTATGGATGAAAAGAGGAAACCCCTAAGGATCTGAGGCTTTGAGGAGTTTGTTTCTGTCTGTACTGATAAGCAGGATGTCAGGAATGAAAGAACTCAAGGGGAATTTGTTACCCAGGAAAGAGAATGATCGATGCAGGTGGAGGGTCCAGGAATGGTGAGTGAACGGATTCCAGAGAAGTGCTGGGAGCACGCTGTCCTAGAAGGGTTAATAACTTGCCAAGTGGCTCACCTTCTTTGGCACTCTCCCCTCCCCCACACTGGAAGGTATAAATCATTGGCTATCAGGATAATGAGAAGCAGATTTGCCTCTGCTAATTTCTGGGCAATGGAGGTCTTTAGAAAACGCCCCATAAGACATTGCTGAGTGTTATGAGCCCTACCGCCTTGCTAGAAGGCACATGTGGGGTGCAGACGAGCAAGTCTGGGGGCCAACGTGGTAGAGGCTTCACAGGTAATACCTAGAGGAGAAACCTACTTCCTTTATTTTGGATCCCAGAGCCAGGAGAGATCAGGAGAGAGGAAAATATCATTTACCCTTCTGTGCGCCCTCAGTGTGCGTACCCTTCCCTTAAAGACGCCTGGGTGTCTTTAGAACATCTGTCTCCTGGTGCCCTAAGTAGAGTTGGGTGAGGCCTCTCAGAACCAGACTCCCTTAAGTCAAAACTGCGGGCAGTTTGTAGAAACTAAAGTGAATGCAAAAGTGTACTTCATGAGGAATTAAGTTAGTATAAACCAGAAGGAAAGGGCCAAGCTTTCCCTGAAGAGACCCGTCCACAGGTCCTGAAGCAGGAACCCTTGATGGAGCAGGACTGGGAGCAGCCACAGAAGCAAGGTGGCTGGGCCTGGCTTCCTCTCTGATCCTCAGAGGCTCCTTTTGGAGAGATGTCGTCCACCTGGCTCCCTGGTGGACCCCAGTCCTGTAGGGGCTGGATTCCCCTGTGCTGGCTTGTTCTCTGGAGGCAGAGCTGGGCAAGAGCAAAGTGGGGAGGGCTCCTGCAGCACAGGCCTGCGGCCCCCAGTGACCCTGATGAACACAGAGACCTGCCACATTCACTAGGGACCTCTGACACATGAGCCATTACGTTTCCGTGTGGTCTTCCCACGCAGTGGCAAAGCTTGCATGAGCAATGAATGTTGTCTAATGTGTTATCTTACATCATACAAGGGAATGGATAAGGTATCATAGACTATCAGAGTTGGAAGAGAACTTAAACTGTGTCTTCCAAATCTTTCATTTTACCTATGGAGAAACAGAAATTCAGAGGGGCGAATGCTTAGGCTACCTGTTTTGTTGAAGATTTTGGAATATGTTGGACTTTCTTAACAGCATTTGCCGGTGGCTTTATGTAGGATTAACCTCAAAGTATATCTTTGAAATATAGTTTATCCCTTAGTCATTGATTTTTCTGTTATAATGCAACAGGCTAGCAAGAGACCAAGGAATGAGAAAGATATATTTTTCAGATGAGTAAGGTGTGATTATAAATACTTTAAGAAATTATATCACCAGCTGAAAAACAAAACAATTTAAATTTAACTTTTATTACTATAATAAAAGAAACTGCATTATGAAAAATTTAAAAATATACATATGAATAATATCAGTTTGATATACAGTACTGTTACCTTTCTTTGAAAAGAAAAACTTACAGTACCTACATTAACCATATTGGATATTAGTGCTACCCTCCCTGAATTTTTGGGAGGGAACATTTTGGAAGTAATCATGTTACTATTATGAGGGCAATTTGCAGTTGGTTAATTATTCAGTATATTAAATCCACAAATCCATTGGTATTATTCTAGTTGGTGTGGGGACTGAGTGGAGGGAAGGGTGAGGTTAGCCCAAATCAGAATATCAGAACGAGACCCAGAATGTTGGTGAAGACAATGTCATGGGGCAGCTTCAGTCACCTCAGCTGTCCTCTGGGAGTGCTGCCCAATATAGCGGGTGACCAAGGCCACCTCAAGTTTGCAAGATGAGAGGGAGTGATATGTTATGCTAGGTCATCACACCTTTGACCCATCTTTCTTTGCTCTGCCAGGACCTACCTGCACCCTGGAGGTGGGGGCGGGGGGAGGCACCTCAATCCTCATTCTTAAAATCTGCCCTATCCCAGTGGAAACATGGAGAGGATAGAGATAGAGCTATTTTTAAAACTTCTTTAGTTTCTTCTCCAAACAAAACCAGAGTGGCAGTAATTTCATGTTCAGTTCCCCCCCCCCCATTTGATTTCATCATTAATTCTTAAATTATGTGTTTGTGGAACACTGATGCAGACCTTCATGATACTGGCACGAAGTGACGGCCACTTTCATGGTTTATTTTCACCATATACAGCTTTGGAGTTTTTACTCTAACACAATATATGTAAGTTGATATATTATAAAAGTTTTTACTCTATTTTGTAACTGTATATATATTTGCATCATCATTCTGTAATATTTCACAAAAGGCATTGATTATCAGATACTCTGCTAGCTGGACAAGTTTGAGAACCACTGGGCTCATTGAATCTTGGTCAAATAATCTCTTCAGATCTCTCCTCATGAAGGACATGGGTGAAGTAGGCCGCGTTTGCTGTTTGCATGACACTTTCTTTCCCCAACTGCAGTGACTAACCACAGCTTTCCTTCTGCATGTGCACACCTCATCTTCTTTTCAGACTGGTCTAAAAGGGAAGAAGAGATTCTGCTTTTAAACTGTCTTCAGGTGTGGCCAACATACTAGATGGATGGAGTCTTTTGGTGGTTGATTGATTCATGAAGTTAGAACGGCTGTGAGCTGATTTAGAACTTAAAGCTGTTGGAGCAAGCAGAATCTTGGAACCCGCAGGGACATCCAGAGATGCGCTAACTTGGAGAATTACTGAAGGGCTCCAAGCCAAGAGCTCCACAGCCCCTTCGACAGAACTATCAGGGCTCACAGCTGCTGTGTCTGCTTGCCTACGCATCACCTCCACCCTAGCGGCTATTCCAGTTCTCCTGGCAATTCTGCTAGCCTCTTGCCAATTTCTTTAATGTAATCCTTCATTCTCATGTGTACCATTGCCCTCATGGTGACTGTGACCATCAAATTCCTGCAGAGGAGTTCCCAGGGCAATGTCAAAGGTTTCTTAGACTCTATAGAATTGTCTTGGTAATTGTCTTTTCCTTCTCATCAGAACAGGTAAAGTGATGAGGGTGACTCTTAAGTACAATATTGACTGCGTGTAGAAAAACTAATTAATATGTTCAAATCCCTCTTTGAAGTTCCCTGCGTAGATCAGGGAAACATGTGCCCTGTTGAAATTTCTCCAGAAGTTACAATTAAACTGCAGATCTCAGGGTGGTGGTAGAACAAAGGGGCACTTTTTGACAGGATGGTGGCCTCTACATTCTGCATCAGGATCTGGCTCTAGGCCATCAGCGCACCTCTGACTCAGCCCCCAGGCACCAAGTGACATTGCCATCTTGATGACCCAGGGCTACTTGGATTACTCCAAGCTGAGGCTGCAAGTAGTAGATGGAACATCTGTAAATTGTTAGGATATTACATTTCACGTGAAATGAAGGACATACAGAGCCAATCGGCCAATCTGACCCTTGGTGTTTTGAAGTTTTCTCTCCTCGCTGTGAATTAATTAAGGTATGAAGTAGCCTAAAGGGTAGAAGCACCCATAATTTTGAACCATAAATCAGGCAGCAGTTTACCTACCTGATGAAGCAAATGACTCAATTTTCCTAGTGAATTTTTTAAATCCTCAAAAATAGTCAAGGTAAAATTTCTTAAAATTAATTTAAATTTGTAAAAATAAGTATCTTTGTTTTTCTACTTGTTTTCTACCAATTTCATAAAAGCTGGTCTTGAAATGAAAGAAAACGTGGGAGTCTCAGGAATTAGGCTGCCTAACTCCTGGAAAGTTTGTGTATGGGAGACACTGGCTTGAATAAAATGTTCTGCAGTACAACCAAGGCAGGAAAGAAGTTCAGGCTCTCAGGGTCATTGGGGCACTTCCTCCCAGGCCTAAAAAGGGTCTCAAGCATCATTTAGGGATCTGCAGACACCACCTTCTCCCTCCTTCACTCCAGGACTCTCGCTTTCTCTGGGCCAGGAACACCCAGTGGTCACAGCCAGTCCATGTAAGATTTTCCTTCGCCCTCCTGGCCTCCCTTCTTCAGACCAATCACACTTTGCTGGAGTTCTGTGTCCCTCTCACAGAAAGACCAAGATACTACAGGTGAGATGATCACATCCCTGATTCTAAACACTACATATTCAGCAAGTAGGAAGACTAAATGTGAATGTTTCAAAATGTGCAAAAGAGTAGGCTTTCACTAATCATTAGACAACTTTTGAATTTTTTTCAAGACCATAAGAGACAATACAAAATAAGTAAAAGTGATATATTATAAATGTACTTGTACAGATGTAGACATATGTGTGCACTCAGGGTGGTCCACTTGATGGAGGGTCCTTATAAACCACATTAGGTTCAGAAGCTTCCAGAATGCCTTGAGTTCAATTTATGAGGTAGGCTTTCTTTGGGGGTCTACCATACATAAATAACTATTGATTAGCTTCCTAGAGACAGGTTTTTAGTAGAACTCTGAATAAGGGCATTAGAGAAATGCCCCCAATGGGGTCATATTTGTTGACCTGAGACTACATAAAAATAGGAGTATTGAATGCTTAATGTCACATTTTATTGCTTGGTTCAGCTAATTTGTCTTGTGGGAAGCAAATGTTTTTGAAAGCATTCCAGAGCCTTTGTAGTGTTAAAGCTCATTACCTTGGATTTCATATGAGCCAAAAAATATACAGCCAACTAAGTGCCCTGAATCTCAGCAAAGTTTCATGACTAGACAGAAGCAAAGCTGTATCATTATGTCATACAAGAATAAGGTGAATTTAGCCAACACCTTCCTGATAAAATGCAATATAATAAATTTGGGGATTTCTTTGTTACTATTTTCTTTAAAGTGCTAAAGATGGTTTAAGAAACAAATTAAAGAATAGCTAGGATATATCTTCTTTAGGGAAAATTATAGGACTTTTCTCAATCTGGATGGATGAGCTTGGAAAAAGACTGCACGTTTTATGCAGATACAGTACTTTTATTGACCATTTTTTAGTTTCCTATGTCAGAAACTATCCTGTGCCAGGTTCTTTCACATACAGAACTTAATTCTAAGTCTTGAGAAATTGCTTATCATCATTTTACAGAGAAGGAAACTAAGGCTCCAATATCACTTATGATTTTTGTAAAAAGTGATTCACAAGAGCGAGAAGAATGTTATTGCGCCATCTGGTTCTAAAGATACCCACAATCTGATCCTAATTTACTTGTTAGACCTTGTTTCCCACTCCTATCTTTAGGGCTCTCTAAAACAACTTTGTGGTCAGATAACAGTCATCAAACAATTTGTGCGTTCAGATCTTGCTCCCTCTGGAAGACTCGATCTTATCTATTCTGTCTGTTGACATTGTCCCACTTTCAATCACCTGAACTGCTGCTTCTGCAGGAAGTGGTCTGTCCTGGCTGTGATATGACAATGCCCATTGCGTCCTTTTAACTCCTTGTCTGGAAATGCTGAGGGGACAGAAAATCATTTTACTACCAATTGGGTGGGAAAATTTAATATACAACACAAAAAAACTAAAATGCTTTTTAAATAATTCTCATCATAAACTAACTTCTGTATTATAGGACTCTTTGCCATGTGATATAAATGACGGTGCAAATTATACATACAGTTATTCATAAAATTTTCAAATCATGTTGATACTAAGAAATTGCTGGATGGGCCCTCCTTTGACACAGGTATTGCTAGCTAAATAATGAGCCTGCTTGCAACTTTATTTTGACAGGGAGATGCATGAACATTTTTAATAACTCCATTTAATAGATAGTCCTTATGTGACTCAGCTCAGTAAGTAAAGAATTTCTCTTAACATCAGTTTTATCATTCATGGCACTAAACCCTTTATCATCTTCAGCTAAACTATATAATTAAATTATATTATTTTTAGCACATACATGTCTGTCTGAGATATTAACATAATATATGTCTATTATGAACTAAGTCATGAAAATCATTTCTTAGAATGTTATATTTATGAACTTGATTTTATTATGTTATATTCACCTTTACGCCACAGAGGTTTACAAACTTTCTTTGGTTAAGTTTCAGGATACACATAACTTTGATATATGATTTTATATTTTGTCATCAAATCATGGTCACATTTTCACATATTAAACAACTTAACCCTGGCTGGTAGCACAGTGGATAAGGCACCGGCCTGCAAACCCAAAGGTTGCTGGTTCGATTCCCAGCCAGGGCACATAACCAGGTTGCAAGCCAGATCTCCAGCCAGGTCTGTAGCTGGAGGCAGATGAAAGGCCACCATACATTGATGTTTCTCTCCCTCTCTGCCTCTCTCCCTTCCCCTTTCTCTGGAAATAATAAATAAAATCCTTTAAAAGAAAAAACAATTTAATAGCTACTTCTCCTGGAATGATATACCTTTTTTCAAATATTTTATCTTATTTCTGTATATTTTGCTTCTCCAATCTAGTTACCTGGCAGCTTCTCTAAATAATAACTGAAAGATTCATATTCTGTACAGCTAAAAATGCATTGCGATTAGGATTCGATGTATTAAATTGTCATTTTCAAATCATGCCTTTTTTCTAATTTCAGAATTCTTGTTAGAGTGACTAGTCAAAGCTTGATTTATTTCAAAGGCTTTTGCAGCTCTAGCACCCTGCTCTACCTTTGCGGTCCAAATGTGCCTTCCATAGTCATGATTTCAATTCTACCTCTTTCAGTCTCTGCTCATGGATATTTATTTTATGCATAACAAGATATGAGATTTAATGTTGTATTTTTATCTTCATCCAGAGAAATGACATAGGCATCTAGAACTATTTCCCCAACTGTGGATGAGCTTCCAGCTCTTCTGCCTGGCCATGCCACCATCCAGACATCCAACCTCACCTTCGACCTGCAGCTTCTTCATCAATGCATCGGGGAGCGTATCTCCTTGTGGATGTGTAGACGACCTCAAGTGCAATTGTAAGTAAAAGTCTGGCGCACATTAGACTATAATCGTTATTATCTGTGACGTACTATTATTTCTATACGTCCAGCATCTTCACTTCCTTATTTTCATAGTAGAAACCCTGTGGTTGAGGTCCTACTCCCCCTGTACTCCAACTATGAGTTTCTGCAGGCTTCTGACACCGTGACAACCATCCTCAAGACAGAGAGTGAACACATGACCCAGATCTGATAGTAATAATGTTCCATCTGTCCGGCCATATGGTTTAATCTGGGAATGGGAATATGACAAGGTCAAGAAATCAGTTTTCCCCATGATTCTCCTAAGTAGAGCAAATAGATATTTTTTTTTTCTTTCTAATAAAGGAGAATCATATACGAAGACTGCAGACCTGGGGGTGACCTTGCCTCTACACTGTTGAGACACTGGAGAGAGTAAAGCTGACACCAGAGAGAAGCAGTAGAGAAGGTGTCCTGGAAAGGGTGAGTCCCCTGTCCCTAGGGTTTCCCATTCCTGAAATTCTTCCAATCAATTTTACAGCCTTTGTCTATTCTTACAAAAGGTTGAACCCAAGGTTTGTCATTGATACCCAAGAGCTTTGCTGAGGAGGACCTCCATGTAAAGAAAGGGAGCACTATTATTAAAAAGCAGCACAGAAGATCTGTTTCATGTCACTGTAGTGGTGTCAGTGAGTTCTAAATGTGGAAATCTCTACAGGTCTGGTATGACTCTTTAGACTCAGCTTGTCTTGTTTCAAAAAGAGCCCTCACATTTCTTATATTCTCAATTCTCATACTGAATGTTCTTCTCATAATAATTGTCCCCTCAGGGCATCGGTGGGTGTGAGGGGAGGGGTATTCCTTGAATTCCCATGAACTGAAATAGTCTTTGTGCATTAAATCATTCATAGTTCAGGATGACATGCTTTGGGTTTTTACCTTGTTGGTTTGGTGTTTTGTTTTGTTTTCATGCTACTATCCATCTCCAGAAGCAGGCAGCCTTCTACTCTCTGATATATAGTACTGTGTAGACCACAGAGCCATAGGGTGTTACAGTAAGATGAGACTAGAGACACTATAGTTCACACTATTTCATCTTACTGCTCTTGGACATGAAAAGAAATGTGTCCCACACATGGTTAGTGACAGAGCTGGGCTGACAACTAAGAGTCCCAATGACAGCTTCTCTCCCCCCACCACACCCCACGCTGACTAAGGACAGACGTGTGTACTTGATGGGGCTTTGCTCTGCCCTGAAGCCCATCTTGTGACTGGGTGAAGGTCCTGGTTGCGGGGTGGTTTGTGGAGGTTGCTTTACCAGGATCACAATGCCTGCAAGCAGAGTCCTAGAGGCGGTGAAGACTGCAGGTGCACAGGCTGGCGGGGCCTCATGCAGGGAAGCCCAGGGTGGCATTCCAGACCCCTGGAGGGATTAAGACCCAGAGCTCCTTCCAATGTTGAGTTTCTCATCTCGATCTGGCCTTGGCTCATTCAACACATTTACATTGAACACTTTCTAGACTGTCTAGACGAGCCAATGTCAGATATAATTCAAATCATTTGCACGGCTAATACTTTCGGGACATAACTCATATGCCAAGCCCTGTGCTAAAAAGAAATGACCTCTGGCCCCAGGAAGCTCATAGTCTAGTGACAAAAGGGTAAGTGCCATGTGGCATGGAAAATGTGAAAACAGAGGCCAAGTGTGCATCTCAGTTCTGGGGTTTTATAGATTTTCATGCTCACCTTTGCTGGTGAAATCAAAAATGCAGAGCATCAATTCTACAAGTACTGGTAATGGCTGCCAGCCATTTTATTACATTTTTACCAAATTAAACGACTCTGGAGCAGGAGATGTGGGTAACAAGCCAGTGCCCCTCCTCCGCACCCCAGCCCAGCACCCAGAGCTCATCCTTTGAGAAAGCTGGGTTCCCACTGAGCTGCCCCTTCCAGTTCACCCTGCTGCCTCCTCTCCTCCAGCCTTAGCCAGGAGGGTGTAGGTTTGTACTTAACTCTGTGTCTCCTGGGTCAAACACGGTCTTCCCGGGAGAAAAAGGGACTCAGAATATTTGCTTAATGAACAGATAGGGTTGCCTTCATGTCCAGGGTTATGTCCTATGATGCCTAAATTTTGCCTGAGGTCCTATGATGATATTCAATGGTGTGATTACAGAAGAGGGGTTGGCAGGTTCAAGTGTGTACATGTGTGTACCTGTGTGTGGCAGCAAGGGGTGCTCAAGTAAGTGACAAATGCCTATCAAAGTGCAGGTCACAAGGGCTTCAAGGTTAAGTAAGGCAAGTGTGGTACTTGCGGATCACACGCAAGCAAGCACCTTGGAACAGAACCATGTGGAACAGTGAGTGAGTATGCTGAATGACACTCAGAGGAGAATGGCAGAAGGGCACTGCAGCCTAGAAAAAAATAATCACACTATTGTTCAATCTGCAGCACTTCCATTGTAGGAAAGAAAGAAAGGTGATAACTTCTGTTCCCTAAGAAAAAATATCAGGGTTTGAGTCTTGACATCTTCAGCAAAGCCTGATAAATGGCATTATTTACAAGATGGTGTGTGTGTCTGTGTGTGTGTGTGTTCATGATGCATGCATGTGTTTCTGCATATGGATGCCTGTGTGTAAAATTCTCTGATCTGTCTGGGACGGTTCCAGAGGCTTTGCTGGGGCAGGTCAGTGGCTGATTCTGAAAACTTCCATGTGTTCCTGGTCTGTGGGGCAGGAGGCAGCCCCTTGTTCACAGCCCCCATCTCCAGACTCAGCATCAGCCATTATACCCTCTGGAGAAGCAAATTGGGTGGAAAGTTAAATCACTTCCACCATTGCACCAAACACTAATGTGAATAAAATAAATGCATAAAGATTTGAAGCATATTATCCCGTTTAGACCAAACTGTAGCTATTACCAGGCATAGAGGCCAGAGGTTTTGGAAGTTGTTATTCTTGAAAAACATGATTGATTTTTGGACTTTTTTTCTTTAACTTCAATGTCATGAACCAGACATCCATAATTATATTATTTGTCTTATACAAATGAAAAAGAATAAATTAAAACTGGACATGTTGCAACAGGACTGTTGACATTATATACAAAGCCTGCTTATTGTCATAAGATACTCTTAACCTTCAAGCCAAAATCTTTCAAAACTATTAGTGTTAAATCTAGCAGCTGTTGTCAAAGTTCTCCTGTTCTCTGTTTTATGCATTGTGCTTTATTTGAAATGTTTGTTATATTGTGTATATAACTTGCTGTGAGCTGTTCCTTGAAAGCTCCAAGGATTAAACATGAAGGTTGAGCCAGTTCAAAAGGAACCAAGTTAAGAAAATTAAAGAAAACTTGCTAAAATGAATGTTTAAACCATTAAAATATTTAGCAAGGTCTGCCTGGTGCTGTTTCCTTTATATAAAACATGATGCATTTCTTTATCCTTCAATCTTTCTCCTTTAAAACAAATGAGGTTAAGGAAAATATACTTCTGCTCTGAAGTTTTTTTTTTTTCCTTTAAAGCATTAGAAACTTTATATCTAAATATGTTATGCTAATAGATAAGCTTGATTGAGATAAAGATATCTCAAGCATCCCATGGGCTGGTGATTTTTGGAGATCTTTGATAGGTAAAAGAGATGCAGAACTTAGGAGATCATCCTCTTTGAACTTGGGTCACCTTCTGACCTTACTAAGTCACCAGGAATTAAGTGTGTATGGCATCAGATGATACAGCCCTTGCATATCTTCAAAATGCAGCAGAAAGGGTGAACTTTGCCAAGCTCAAGGTAGATTTATCAGTCATTCTGTTTGTTTATTCAGTACCTAAAAAAAGAGTGTTTCGTTGATATTTCACCCAGCTTCCTTTACCTTCCCATGGCATTTGGAGCTTCCTCCCTGTCTATTCTGTTCTGAAATACCAGGTCTTTGACTTATCCAGGCCTCCATGCATCCAACCATCCATCCACCCATTCACCCACCTGGGGGAAGCATGGTATGACGGGATGGAAAGAGCATGAGTTCTGGGTCAAATCATCTCATGGCCAAATAACATCTCCAAACTGTGACTTGCAAACTTAACCTCTGTGAGCCTTGGTTTCCTCTTCTGTAAAATATGAATGACATAATAATGCCCACTTCATTGGGGGCATTGTCAGAATTAGAGGAGATAATATATTTAAAGAGCTCTTTTAGCGCCTGGCTTAAGAAACGTTAAGAGAAAATATTAATCAAATATGGAGTGGGTGCTGAAGCTGTTTACTTTCTCCATTTCCTTCGGTTTATAAAGCCTAAACTAAAATAGGAATCTTGTGAGTTATGCCTGTGTGGGCTTGCCAATCAGCTTTTCCTAGGGCAGAGCGTCGCAGTCTTTCTTGAATCACAGTGCCCTTAGTGACTCTAATAGTTTTTCAGGATACTCCTAGGCTAAAAGTAAGGTCTGTCCAGAAAGTATCCAGCCACACCCTATGCCAACAGAAACATTTATTGAGGAAGATACAAGCTACAAGAAACATTATACATAAGACCTTAGTCCCATTAAAGTAGGCACCTTGGGACCCCCACCAGTTCTCCTCAGCCACCCCCCCATCTCTTCCACTATTCAAAACTCTGCAAAATCCTTTGTTGGAATTGCCATCAGCTGCCCCACTGTATTTTACTGAATCCCATGTATGGTCTATTCCCTTTCAAAGGTAATTTTAGTTTGGGGAAAAGCCAGAAGTTGCAGGGCACCAAATCTGGGCTGTAGTGGGGCTGTGTCACCTGAGTGATTGGATGTCTTGGAAAAAATTCTGCATGAAATGTGATGCATGAGGCTGCCCATCACCATTTGCTCATAGCTGCAGCCTTCTGAATTATCCAAAGAGTTTCTGTGGAAGAGTGTTCAAACTGAACACAAAATTGGATGCAGATTGGTTGCTGTACTCGCTCAGGCATTTTGAATGTCATGGGCCACACAGTGCACATGCTCACTCAGCGGTGTCTACTGCCCCCCTGACTAGTACAGTAAGGTTGTCATTGTTCACGCATGTGCATTCCAGCCCATTCTTCTTGGCTGCCGAGTTACATCAAGGTCACACAACCATTCTCATTATACGAGTAACAGTTGGATTTTCCAGACAGACATCATACATATTACACATAACAGAAGGAAATAAAATTTTTATCTCATTATTTACAAAACACAATTACCCACTAGTAGGATATTTGTGCTTGTTGAGCCCTGCACACATCTCAAAACTTGGGATCCAAATTGTTGCCGCCATGTTCCTTTCCTGTTCCATGTTGATTGTCATGCAATGCTCACTTTTTATTCACAACCAGAAACCTAGCTTTGCAAAAATGTAACATCATTGAAAGGAATTTCATGCTGTGTCCTTCCTCAGGCCAGCAGTTCTCATGACATGTGACAGATGTCCAGCCTCACTTCCCTTGAAATCAATTATTTAATTAAAAATCTGTAGAGCCTCTGGCACCCTGTCCATTTACTACCACACATGGTTTGGTAACTGTGGGACTAGAATAGCCTTGGAAGAATGTTGCCCTATTTGTGCAAAGAAATTACATTTCTTTTACCCCAAATGTAAACTGCACAAGGAGGAGAGAGAGGGGTACCTATGAAGACACTAAAATATGGTAGTAAAGCCAGAGCTTTGGCCTTTTGCAGCCTCCCAGCCATTTGGGGACCCAGTGCCAACCTCATCTCTATATGTCGTGGGTCCTCTGACCAGAGTGCTCAGTTACATGGAGCCTTCCACCAACCAGCCTGAATGATTACATCACTGCCAAGTGGCTTTCCTACAAAATGACCAATCATTCTGCCTGCCTCTTCAGAATTTTCATATCATTTATTGCTATTAGTATGTAGAGTCATAGAAAGCCATCCATAGTTACCAACCAAATAGCTACCTGCTCAGGGCTTGGCATGATGTTAACTGTCTATGCCTGAGCTGCCTGTTCCTTGAGTCTATTGGGCACATAACTGAGATCATATTTTCCCCTCGGGCACTCCAGCTTGCCCGTCACAAGCCCACCCCATGAGCTGTGTGGCTCAGTTGTCTCTGCACAGTGCCATTTCAATTAGCAATTTTCAGAGGTGCCACAGAGGCATGCCCTGGGCTGTGGTCTGTTTATTCTCACACCATGGAACGTACATTTTTGTGCTTCAACTTAGAAACTTCCAGATGCCTGGAACTGTGTTCTATCTTTAGGTGTGAAAAGGAAAGTCTCTGACATTCTCTTGCCCTTAGAGGAAAAAATAATTAAGTTTACATTTAGCTGCTTTTTGAGGCTCAAGTTTTACTTTCTTTAACAAATACAAACCCTGTGATTTTTGAGGCTCTCAGACTTTTAATACATGAAGCTGTGGGTCTGTGGGTAGAATGAGTTAGGGGTTGGAGAACAGACTTCCTGAGAAAGCAAGCTAGCTTCTACTCCATGTCTGACCTTGGAAATGACACAGTGACAGCCAGAAGACACAACATCAGGAATCCAGGCACCCCACCTGCTAATCTGGGTCCACTTAGACTTGCCCAGAAGAAATGCGCTCCTGGCTTCTCAAGGTCTTGACTTGGCCTCTGATTTACTGAGAAGATGGGCCCAAAATTCCTTTCCCTGCCAGTGACTCACTAAAAAGCCCTCCCCTGGCACAAAAGTACCAGAATAATTTTCCCCTGGCATCAAAGTTGAAGGTGTCTGTTTTATGCTTAAAGAATTCATGGAAATAATGAAAATAAGAGAAACTTTTTAATTTTTGAAAAGAAAGGAGAAATCCTACCAAGAATCTCAGCAAGATATTCTTCTTTTTCCCTGTTGTTGTTGTTGAAAAAGAACTCTGAAAAATAGTTGAACCCGCTGCCTGCAAGGATGGCATCCTAACTCCCAGGTCTGTCTTGACTCTATTTAGATTCCTGTATTTCCGGGGTCTCTGAGCCCAAAGATAATGCAATCCAGCCCTAGTCTTACTCTGCACCTTGTTCTGCCCCCTCTACTCATATACCATCCAGTTCCCACCTACTGTGTGAGGGGAATTCCAGTCTCCAAATTGTTTCAGAGAAGAAAGCCTAATAGCACAGGAGAGGCAGAGTCCAATGGATGCAAAAAGCAGGAGCCACTGTGGTAGATGGATAGTGTTCATGTTTTCCAGAGCTTTCAACGCTGAACCAAATTGTAGATACAAGTAAAGGAGCAAAAGGTCATTCTACCATTTTCATGCCAACAACCTCACTCAGGCTCTAAAAGCATAGCAGGAATATAGCTCACATTTTCTTTCTTAGGACATTTTTGTAAGACTTATACCGAAGTCCCTCTTATCCACAGCCTCAAGTAGATGCCTGAAACCATGGATAGTACCAAACTCTACATGCACTATAATTTTCCTCCATAAACATACCTATGATAAAGTTTAATTTATCAATTAAGCATACTAACAGATTAACAGTAATTAATAATAAAATACAACAATGATAATTATATCCTGTGATAAAAGTTACATGAACATGGACGCTCCCCTTCTCTCAACATATCTTACTGTACTTCACCCATCTTTTCACTTAAAGAAAGTACTTTATGGCTTCTCTTCGGCCTCTCAGAATTGCCAGCATCACTGCAATTGTGCTCTGGGACCATTATTAATTAAAATAAGACTTACTTGAACATGAGAACTTTGGTACCGTGACAGTTGGCAACCCAGATGGCAGCTAAGTGACTAACAGGTAGGTAGTTTATCCAGCATGGATGCATTAGACAAAGGGATAATTTATGTCCAGGCAGGACAGAGTAGGAAGGCTTACAACTTTATTATGCTACTCGGAACAGTGTATAATTTAAAACATAAACTGTTTGTTTGTGGATTTTTTTATTTACTTAATATTTTTGCATTGCTGTTAACTGTGGATAACAAACTGAGGGAAATGAAACTGTGGATGGCAGGAGGCTACTATAATAAGTGAAAATTCCTCCTAGATTTTGGTAATAGGAAGAGCATGTCAGTTTTAGTTTTTGAGGTTGATGTGGGGGTTAAAGTTATTGGGGATGGCACATCAAACTTGTGTTTTGAAGACGATGAGAATTAAATGAGATTCAGGGACAGTTAACCAGATGCCACTTAAAAACTGAATTTTGTATAATTCTTCAATAAAAGTTCATCTGTTTAAATGTAGATAATATGACCTATTCCAAGCAATTCTCTTGATTTATTATAAGGGTCTGAAAATTTCTAGAGATGGTACCTAAAGCCTAAAAATGGAAGAAAGTTAGCAAGCTAGATTTTGTGACCTACCTGAAGGATTTAGCCTGCTATTAAGCCCTTCATTTATTCATCCATTGATTATGTATTTTAATATTGTTCCATCTATGCCACCTTGTTATCCTTATAGGAAGGTAGAATATGATATCTTATTTTATGGGTAAAAATGATTGTGGAAGGATTGGAGACTAAGTGAATTTGGGTCACACCATTTATTGATTCATTATCTAGATCCCTAATTCACAGATTTGTTCATTCAACATTTTTGGTAAAGACTGTGTTTCAGAGCTTTTGTTAGGTTTTGAGGATGCGAGCAGTGGTATGTTTTAAAAATTTTAACCAAAAGCTCTTAGAGGTTGAGGGCTGATTTGTAGCATATACCAATTTCTGTGGTATAAATAATCTTACCATGGCTGATTTCTTACTAACAATATAACATTACTGAACTTAGGGGAAGAAAAAATAAGTATAATGGGCTCTTATAAATGGTATAGCTAGCTCTAGCACACTACTAGACAACCGTCTTAGTCTTTTTAGCCTGCTATTAAAAAATTATTATAGATTGGATGAATTATAAACAACAGAAGCATATTTCCTATAGCTCAGGAGGCTGGGAAGGCCAAGATCAAGGTGGTGGTAGATTCAGTGTGTGGTAAGGGTTCACATCCTAGTTCATAGATGGCCATCTTTTTACTATCTCTTCACACAATGGAAAGGGCAAGGGGAGATCTCTCAACTTTCTTGCGTGGGAACTCATCCCATTCATGAGGGCTCTACCTTCATGACCTAACCATCTCCCAAAGGCCCTGCTTCCAAACACCATCACATTGGGCATTAGGATTTAACATACGATTTTCCACGGGGGAGGCAGCTAACCACCATTTGATGACAAGATGTAGAAGACAGTTCTGGTGTTTGAGTTGCAAGTACTAGGCAAGGAACAGAATTGTAGATAAATGTATAATGTAACATTGCATGAATCATGAGATAAGAAGGTATAATGAAAGTACTAATTTTCCTAAGACAGGTAACTAGTAGAATTCCCAGAGAAGGTGAGATCTGAATTGAGCCTTAAAGAATGAGTATTATTGCCCTAGGCAGTTATGTGAAGTAAGGGCTTCAAGGGCTGGGATAAAGGCATGGCCAAGGGCATGCAGGTACCCATGCATGTGGTGTGTGCCAGAAACTGGAACACATTGCTCACTTGTGTTCATTAAGAAATTAAATAGATGTGTCCTGAGAGAGCCTCAGGAGATAAGAAGCAAGATCACCAAGGAAATTTTAAATTGTGTTGAGAAATCTTGACTTGCTTCATCTTGAGGAAACTGAAAGGGGGTTTTCAAAACTTTTTTTCAGCTTTACTAAAGTGTAACTGACAAATAGGAACTATACATTTAAGGTGTACAACTGGATATTTTGATATATGTATACATTGTGAAATGGTCACCATAAATAAGCTAGTTCATGTATCTATCACCTCTCATAGTTACCATTTCTAGCCTCTCTCTCTCCCCCTTTCCCTCTTCCCTCCCTCTCCCCCTCTCCCCTTCGGCCTCTTGTCCTCTGTCCCCCTCTCACCCACTCTATGTGGTGAGGACACCTAAAATCTACCCTTTTAGCAAATTTCAAGTACACAGTACAGTATAGTTCACTATAGTCTTCATGTTGTGTATTAGACTGTCAGAACTTACTCGTCTTACAAAACTGACACTAGATTAAAAAATATATATATATATATATTTGCAGTTTGCCTGCAAAGTGGTGAGTCCATTTAAAGATGACCAAGCTTATGGCAATAAGACAAGCAGAAGGCTGTCACAAGAATTCAGCTGAGAACACAAAGGGCTAAGTATGAAGAGGTGAGAAGAGTTTGACCCTAAGATGTAGAATCTACACGGCAGACTGACATCACGGAGACTTGAACCCATCCCTCTGAGTCCATATCATTAACTCCTCCTCTCATTTACTGGACTGCCTTCCACCTACACTAGCCACCTCTGGGGCGACTGGCCACTAGACAAACCTTCCTGGCCTCAGGTCATGCCCGGCTGGGGACCACGAAGGCCGCCCCCACCCCAGCCCGCAGACTCTATCTGTGTCGCTCGGGGCTGCAGAGATGGTTTGCTCCCTGCTTTGAAAGGCCACGCCGAGCCAGGGCCACACTCCAGAGCACATGTGGTTGCTATTTCATTCCTGCTTTATCATTTTTCATTCTGACATTAAAGCTCCTCTGCAGCAGGGTGAGAGCGCTGTACATTGTAAGGCGTAATGTGAACCGAGAGCTCCTGCTTCGTGCCAGAGGAAACGTGATTCAGAAACAATTTGAGGGCAACTGCAAGGTGATGTGGCCCAGAGAACCAGAAGCTATTGAAACTTTAAACATCATTTCTGGACAGTATAATATGTTCTGCAGGGCAGCTTGAAAAAACAGGAAAACCCTCCCTGGCCAGTCCTGGGAGAATTACAAGTCTTTAAATATCATCTGGATCAAATGCTTCTTAAAGAGCCCATGCAAGACCACAGAGTTGAGCTGGACACACCCTCATCCCACAGCCCCCGAGAGAGCTGGGGCCACCGGACGAGGCGGCCTGGCCCAGGACCCCACACGCCCTGGTCCAGCCTGGGTGCCCCGACTGTCCCACTCATAGCAGGCTTGCTTTGCTGATGGCCAGCTCAACCAGGCTGGTCTCCCCCTTCTAATCTGGAGCCAGGGAAAGGTGAATTTTCAAAGGGGCACATCTTCCAGACCTTTTAAAGAGAGAGGAACAGCTGCCTTATTTATCCTTGCACAGTCAATTTGGTAAAGTGACATTTGCATGTATTTCTCCCACTAAGTGGTGTGCTTTGAAGGGGCCTAAGCTCGGTGTCTGGAACAGAGCTGGTGCTCAGTCTAGGTGGGAGGAAGAGGGGAAGGAGCGGGCAGAAGAATAAGAGGGAAAGTAAGAGAAGCATCTGGGAAAGAAAATGTTCGGTTTTGGGTTTTTCAGAAAGGAGAAGAGAGTAATTAGATGTGCTGCATATTGATGTGGCCAGGGGTAAAAATGTAAAGCCCAGTTCTATTTATTGAATGGCTCTTTATTGAGCATGCCAAATTGTTTTCATCAGTGTATCACTGAGAAACTATGTCTTATCTCTACACCACTAAAAAAGAATAGCAAAATAGATCAAGGTTATTGGTAAATTCAGGTTTCCAATCTCAACGACTTGAACCAAATGCAGTTGCTGTTCTTGGGTGGGATCGGGAACACCTCTTTCTTACTTTTTCTGATTTTCAATCATAACATCAAAATGTTCTGTGATGGGATGGGCGCATGACCCATTGTGATATGTGGAATGAATGTTGTCAAGTATTCTGGGTTGTTTTTTTTTAACTAAACTTTTAACAATTTAGACCAGTTTTAGATTTACTGAAAGATTGAAAGAGAGTATTCTGAGTTTTCATATACCTGTTCCCCCCCACCCCATTATTGACAATTTACACTAGCATAATACATTGGCTACAATTAATGGACAATGTTCACACATTATCATTAATTAATGCCCCTGGAAGGAGCCTAAATAAAGAAAGTTGCCACATTTTATTTGTGTTCCCACCCGCCCTGGGTAGTAAGACCCATCACACCTCAAAACTGTTTGTACAGCTTCATTGAAAGGTAATGGACATAAATAACCTGGACATAAATAATATAATTTGATATCTTTGACAAACATGTGCACTCATGAAACTTATCATCATAATCTAGGTGCTGAATCAAGGTACTGACATATCCATCACCCACAAGAATGTGTTTGTACACCTTCGTGATATTTCTCCTGACCTTCCTCATTCCTGCTCCCCAAATCACACAGTATGCACTCATTGGGTCTGTCTTCTTGCATTTAGAATAACTATTTTGACTGTGGTTATAAGCCAAGGGTGATTTGCTCTCCATTCCCTCCAAATTAATTGGCAAAGTCTGGAGACATTTATATTTGCACAGTTGGGGATAGAGCAGTATCGGCATCGAATGGGTAGAAGTCAGGGATAAAATATTTACTATATATATAATAACTACTATGAGGCTCATTGCATTGGTCATCTTTTTATGTGTGAGTAGCACATCATGGCATGGATATACCACAAGTTGTTTATGCATTTACCTGTTGATGGACATTTGGGTGTTTCCTACATTTGATCACTACAAACAAGATTCCTGCGAACACCTGTGTACAAGTCTGTTTGTGGACATGTGGTTTCACTTTCATTCAGTATATACATAAAAGTAGAATAGTCTAATTATATAGTAGCTGCATATTTACTAAGAAACTGCCAAGCTCTTAAAAAAAATGATCATCCAATTTCGTAATCACATCAGCATACAGGAGACTTCAAATTCTTCCTGCCCTACACTCCATATGATTAGTCTTTTTCACCTGAGCCATCCCAATAGGTATCTAATTGTGGTTTTAATTTTCATTTCTTTAATGACTATCAGTAATTGAGCATCTTTTCCTGGGCTGACTTATCATTCATATGTCTTCTTTGGTAAAACATTCAAATGTTCTGCCCCAATTTTTTATTGAGTTGTCTCTTTTCTTATTATTGAATTTTGAGAGGTCTTTAAATATATATATATATTTATATCATATATATTTATATCATAAATATATATATCATAAAATATGATATATATATATATAAGCCTTTTATTAGATATGTAATTTGACAATATTTTCTACTAGTGTGTAGCTTTTTAAATTATTTTAACTGTGTCTCAAAAAAAGGAGCACTTAATTTTGGTGAAGTTCAACTTACATTTTTTTCTTTTTAGGAATTATTATCTTGGTGTGATATTTAGTAAGCACTTAATGAACTTATGAACATAAAGACTTTCCCTATTTTAATCTAATAGTTTTAGTTTTTAAATTAAGGTATAAAATTAATTTTCAGTTCATTTTTGTTATACATGGTGGGATGTATTAATTATAGCTTAGCTTTATTGTTTGTTTATTTGCCTATGGTCGTCCAATATCTTGAAAAATAGCTTTCTCCACTGTATTGGTTTTGTACCTTTGTAGAAAAATAATTTTTTTCATATATGTATGGGCTATTTCTAGACCCGCTGTTCTATTGTATTTAATTAATTTGTATGTCTTTACATGAATAATACACAGTCTTAATAACTTTAACTTTACAATAAGTTAAAAAAAAAGATTTTATTTATTATTTCCAGAGAGAGGGGAAGAGAGGTAGGGAGGGAGAGAAGAATCAATGTATGGTTGCCTTTCACCTTCCTCCAGCCACAGACCTGGCTGGAGACCTGATTTGCAACCTGGTTATGTGCCCTGGCTGGGAATCGAACCAGTAACCTTTGGGTTCACAGGCCAGCACCTTATCCACTGTGCTACCAGCCAGGGCTACAAAAGTTTTAAAGTCAAGATAGTATTATTTCTCCTACTTTAAAAAATTTTTAAGTTGTTTTGGCTCTTTAAATTGTTTGCCTTTCTGTTGAATTTTAGAATCATTTCCATTTCTAGAACACAAACAAAAGTAACTCCTGGATTTTCATCAGGGTTACATTATTACATTGAATCTATAGATCCATTCGTGGGAAATTCACATTTTAATATTATTCGGTTTTCCAGTTACAATCTCAATCTGTCTCTAGGTTTTTGATATTTTTCTCTCAACAATATTTTCAGGTTTCAGTACGCAGACCTTGCAAATCTTTTGTCTTGTCAGATTTATCCTTGAGTACTTCATATTTTGATGACATTGTACACTTTTCTTCAATTTCTGATTGCTTGAGCATAGAAATCCAATAGGTTTTTGTATATTAACTTGTATTCTGCAACTTTATTAGCTCACTCATTCTTGTAGCTTGTTTTGGTATATTTCATCAAATGCTCTAAGTAGATAGTTCTAATGTCTATGAATAAAGTCAGCTTTACTCCCTTTCTAATCTGGATGCCTTTTGTCTATTTTCCTGTCCTGACTTCACTGGATAGAATTTTTAGCACAATGTAGGATGCAAATTATGAATAACCCTGAGGGCTCTCTTAGTGATCTCACCCACTTGGTGTCTACAAAGCCTCCAGCTCCTGCTTTCTAGATACTCATTCTTAGGTCCAGGTTCTGTATTTGCATAATTAAAGTGTCTACTATGTGTCAGGTATTATCTTAGGCTACCTATGCATATCATACCATTTCACCTTCCAAAAAGCTGTAGGGAGACAACTTGCACAATACCTACCATTTACCATGGTGCCTGAGGCCTACCAGGTGCTCTAAAGGTATTTGCTTAAGAGATGCGTGAATATTTGGGTTCCTATCTCTATTTCCCACATGAGGAAATAGATCATAAGAGGGGTTAGGTAACATATTGAATAGCAGCAGTGAACTAGGATGCAAAAGAAACCTCTTTGAATACAAACCTTGTGACGGACAGCCTTGCATCAATTTCCATCCCCATCACCTGGGTAACTCTGATACTGGGTTACCTGTTGCCCATAACTGCATGCTGTCAGTAACGATAGCATAACTCTACAAGGATAATGTGGAAGCCACTCTCTACATTAATTTTCTTAAGCTGGGACTATGCCCATATGGCAATCAACAAGTGTATATTAAAGAAAGATTTATTATATCAAAGAAGTGGATATTTGTATGAGTATGCTTAGGTTTTTATTTCTTCTCTGAGAGACTAGGTAACTGCTCAGTTACCAATAGAAGGCTGAGAATAAGAGCCTGGTGTCTGTGGTCCTACCCCTACTTCTACCAATGTAACACATACCTGTGTTATATATTGAAATATTCCTTTAGCTTTTCCTTTGAAGGTGATGGAGACAGATAGACAGATTACAGATAGATAGATGGGTAGATAAGTGCAACAATTAAACACTTACAAAATTCCTGCCTTCAATATAACTCCAGATTTAATATTTGAGGAATGCTTCAAAATAACTTATACAAATATAGAATGAAGTCATTCTACAACTGACTCAGTAAAAATAAAACCAGCCTTGTGGGCAGTTAATTATTCATTGAACGCCTCTTTTTAAAAGTAACAAACTCTATCCAACCAGTCAGCCTACCCCATGCCAGTCCACAAGGAACAACTGGTCACTTGTCCTTACAACACTGAAGCAAGGGAGGAACTTGGCTGAGAAAGCTCTGTGCCTGCCCTTCCTCCAGGGTATGGCTGCCTTCAGTGAATTGCCCCATGCTTGCTACACACCATGTTTTAATCTTCTGAAGGACTGTCAGAAAATGTATCAGTTGAGGTCAGGTTTATACTTCCGCTGTCAACAGTCAGCCAATTGTTGAGGCTGAATTATTCTCGTTGCTGGTTATTAAATCATTAAGTGTCAAAGTTATTCATCCTGACAGTGCTCAGTGCAATTCAATTTTGTTTCTCAACTGATGAAAAAAAATATCTCGAAACCACAAGGTCTTGATAAAGCTAACAAATTATCACTCTTCTAAAAGGAACTCACCATGGAGCCATAATTTACAACTTCAAGAACAATTGTTTGTTTGCAGATACCAAACTTTGCCGCTAACTCAGTGAGGAAAGGACAATCTTTTCAACAACTGAGGCTGAGAAAACTGGATATCACATGCCGGAGAATGAAGTTATACCCTTACCATTCATCATAGGCTAAAATTAATTAAAAACAGATCAAGATCTAAACATAAGACCTAAAACTCATAGTGGAATGTAGAGGGGAAAATCTTCATGACATTGACATACATTCTCACTGACATTGCATTAGCTGTCTCAAGTCCATCAATGAGGAAACAGAGAGGTACAGTGAAGTTCACCGAGCCTTATGGTAAGGTATACAGGTTAAATTGCTTTCAGCTGCACGTTTCAGAAAACACCCAACTCTATGTACCTCAAATAATAAGGAAATGTATTTCTCATGAGAAGAAATCCAGAATAATACAGTGGATATATTATCTCACTCATCACGGACTCTTTCTCAACTGAATCTCCAGAGAACTTACCCCCAATGCCCTCAGTCATCTGTTGACTATAATGAGTTAACTTTTCTCCTAGGCATCTAGAACAGTCCTATTACAAACACCCTTGAGAGAATTAAGAAAATACCCACATATATCATTTTCTTGATTTGGCAGCCCCATAGAAGAGCCTCACTTGAGGAAGGCTGGATAGTTTGGCTCCCCCCCTCACCCAAATGACTTCCTTTGTGATTGCAAAACACACCAGCAGTTTCTGTCATCACATTCAAACATGGCAACTTTCAGGGTCCGGGGTAGACCGTTTTCCTTTGATGGTTTCTTAGAAGTAAGGAAGCAAGAAGCCCCCACACACTCCTCCACATCGTATTGGTCCAATGGTAAATTCATTGGATCCATAATAGATTTGCATAATGAGCTCCCATGGAGAATCAAACATCTCTTGCAGTTCATCAATCTCTGGGTGCAGATATTTTTCCAAGACTAATATAGACTACAAGTCAGTGCTATGAGATGAAAAATGTGACACAACTATTCTTTCCGATTATGTAAGTGATAAACATGCATCTGAATCCAGAATTGAGAGTTTATTACAAGATAATGCAAATTTGGGGTATACTATTTTTCTATTATGCAGTTGTGTTTTTTTTGTTTTTTGTTTTTTGTGTTTTTTTTTTTTTTTTTTTTTTTGCAGCTGCATATGATATGAACCACAGGACGCCAATATATTGAAAGATTTAATCACAACTTTTTTAAAAATTCCAGAATTTGTGATAAGTCATCTTTGAAAGTTGGAAGCATTGACTCGATTCTATATACTTTATGAAACCGAGTACATCCCTAGAGATTTGTGTTTGCTGATTTCCATTTATGTATGAAGTTACACACACACACACACACACACACACACACACAACTGTCCAGAAAGTCTCCACCCATGTAATATAAAACATAGAGACATTTATTGAAAAAGGTATAAGAAACATTGTTCAAAGAACAATGATGCTTCGGTCCCCTTCAAAGTAGGCACCTTGGTACCTCACACAGTTCTCCCAATTGCCATCAGCTGCCCCATCATATTTTCCTGAATCTCATCAATGGTCTGAAATCTCTTCCCTTTCAAAGGTGATTTGAGGTTGGGGAAAAGCCAGAAGTTACAGGGTGCCAAATCTGGGCCATGGTGGGGCTGGGTCATCTGGGTGATTTGATGTTTCACAAAAAGACTCAGCAGGAGACACGGCACATGAGCAGGCTCGTTGGCGTGATGAAGCTGCCAATCACCAGTTGCCCATAGCTGTGGCCTTCTGAGTCATCCAAATAGTCTTCATGGAGGAATGTTCAAGTGTAACGCAAAATTTGATACAGGTTTGTTGTTCTACTCTCATAGCCATTTTGAACGCAACAGCCACTTGGTACAGGTGCTAACCACATGGTGTCTACCACCGCCCACCAACTAATACAGTGGAGTAGTCCATGTTCATGTATGCGCATTCCAGTTTGCGCTCCTTCGCTGCCAAATTACATCAATGTTGGGCAAACTGTTCTTGTTATATTAATAATGACTGGACATTTTCTGGACAGTTCTCATATATTTTATGAGATATATGCACTTAATCTGGAATTAAGATGCAGGTAAGAGAAATTACTCAACCTCGTATAAAGGGAAGAGAATTCATTGCAGAGTGTCATTTGAATTACAGGATTCCTTGGAGGACTGAAGAGACAAACTTGGGCTAGAGCAGAATCAGGCCAATTCAGAGACTTACTGATTTGGGAAATTGCTACTTCTGCTACCAGATCCAGAATAGGCAAAGTGGAATATGCATATGAGCTTTCTTTCTTTCTTTTTTTGCCTTTATTTTTTTTTAAGATTTTATTATTTTTCTGAGAGATGGGAAGGGAGAGAGACAGAGAGGGAGAGAAACTGCAATGTATGGTTGCCTTTCACCTGCCTCCAGCTACGGACCTAGCTGGAGACCTGGTTTGTTAACCTGGTTATATCCCCTGACTGGGGAATTGAACCAGCGACCTTCAGGTTTGCAGGCTGGTGCCTTATCCACTGTGCCACCAGCCAGGACCATATGGGCTTTCTTAAGGTTACATTGTTTTGCCTGTCTTAGTGTCTATTAATGTACAATCCCATCCCTCTCTTCCTAAACTGTAACATGTGAAGCAATGGATGATCTAGACCCAGTTTTTCCTTTTCACTTCCTTTAATTCAGTATCTCCTAATATATTCCAACTTAGAATCAGATTCAAAATGAATTCTCTCCTTCTAGTCTGGTTTGAACTTAAACACCCTCTGTTTTTTCTCAACCCTAAGTGACTTTCTCTTAAGAACATGAGATTTCTTGCTCTCTTAGTGTATATTTTTCCATAATCCTTATCACCTTCGCCTCCACCCTTTCTGCTTAGCAGAAAAGATTGTGGAGGTGCAGTGACAGGGAAGGGAGAAAATGACAATGTTTTCTCTGCATGCTCTTCGCAGTTCTTTATTTCTCATCTTTCTAGAAACATGGCAAAAGGGAAGTTAATAAAGGACTTTTCTCTCTACGAAAAACATGGCAATTAAAAATTGAGCCTCTTGCCATTTAGAAAGTGGCAATTTTCTAGCCTCTTAAAGACAAGGAAAAATGTCTCTATCTTCCAAAGCTAGTTCCAATGCTTATGATGGGCTATGGCTTATAAGACATTTTAAAACATAACACTTTATTCAACAACTAAGGCTTCCCTTGAAATAAAAATGCACTATTGCTTGTCCCCTGAAAACATGGTATAATGCAACAACATGTATCACTAAGAAAAATTTTAAAGGGATATGTGAAAGGATTCTACCGTCACTGCCAATTGTGGGCAAACCTTGTTATAGATGCTCTGGTTATTAAAGTATTAGGTTGACAAACCCTTAGAGACTCGTGCCATTTAGGGTTAGCTAACTTCAGAGGATGGAGGATTAGGAGATATTTTAAGATTTAGCCTGTATTACTACTGCCCTGATGTTTAAATTTGCTTTATAGCATTAGGAATGTAGGAAGTCTACTGGATTTACTGACTAGATAAAAAATAACTTTTTTATCATTTTATCATTTCTGTGCAACTGAACACTTTTGGTATGCCTGACCAGCCTGGAAATATGTGCTTTTAAATAGTGAACCCAGCCTCGTGCTAGGCTTGTGTTAAATCTGTACTCATATATATGGATAAGGGAGTATGGAAGAAAAAAGTAAGCTTTTGTTCATGTCATAGATGGTCAAAGCAACAGGGGTCTCTCTTTTTTGAAACATTGGAGTCTGGAAAATATGTGTCTCACATACCCTTTTTAAAAATGACACAAGGTCATTAAAATTTAATAATTCGATATTGAAGATGGTTTAGTAGAGTATAGAATAATACAGCATAGTATAGTATTAAGTATACAAAGCAGAGGTGCATACAGCCTACATAATAGTAAACTTGGTAATATAGAGAGCAAATAGCAAAATATACTCATGAGACTACACACACACACACACACACAAACACACTCATTTAACAACAATAATCTGGTTTACAGCTGCAAAATACGTTAACAAAATATGAGGAGTTAACCAAATTTTTCTTATGTTTAATATGTTTTCTTGTGCTTCATAATAGCTTAAAATTAAGATATTGGAGTAACATAAAAAAATCAAAGTCAATAGTTTTCTCAAGTAAATATAACAAATCAGTGTGAAGATGATGTAGGAATTATTCTGGCCATATTAATAATAAATATATTCCTCAAATATTCAGCCTAACAAAAATGTTCAAGCACACATAAAAACATAGTAAAGGTTTCATAAGAAATTTTAAAATAAAAAAGGAGAACTATGTTCTGTCCCTAGATGAGAAAATTGGGTTTTACAGATGTCCATCCTTTTTAACTTTTATTCACCAAGAATATTAAATGATGATCAGTTACATACATAGTTAAAATCCTAACCCATTTTATATGCCACAATTAACTCTAAATTAATACAAAATTAAATATAAAAGGAGTAATACTGAAAGAACCAGGAAAGGTAGGTAAATGTGTACCTGACCTTGAGTCTTAAGGTCTTTATGCCAAAAAAAAAAGACAATCAAAATTAAATAAATCGCTACAGAAATCACAACAAAATCAAAAAGGATTTATAATGAAATTACAATATTTTGTCACAAAAATTATATTCAAAATCTGTAAGGCAAAATATGGGAAAATATTTAGTACCAATACATTCATAACTTATATATCTTTTTAAATGAATTTTAAGTGTTTCTCAATCAAAAATGGGGGGAGAAAAACAGAAATGAAGCACAAACTTTAAAATACCCAGAGCATCTATGGAAATAACTTTAACCTCATACAAAATTTATAAAAATTTAAAAGCTACCATTCTTTGCCTATCATATTAGTAGAGATAAGAAAACACCTGATGTGGCAAATGCAGAGCAATTAAGACTCGTGCACTCCACTTCAATAAGTTGAAAATGGTTTATTTGGGGGGCAAACTGGCAACGTTCCTATAAGGCCTTAAACTTGTTTACATTATTACACTAGAAATCGTACCAGGGAAAATCCTGATAAATAATCAGCAATACGAGGTCTGTCCAGAAAAAGTCCAGCGATGATTAACATAACAAGAATTGTTTGTGAGAATCATTGTGATCTGACGACCGCGGAGAGTGGATTGGAGTGCGCATGTGTGAAGAATGACACCTTGGCTGTACCTGTCAGCGGGGCAGATGCCATCGAGAGAGCATGTGTATCGCGTGACTGTTGCATTCAAAATGAGCGAGTGGAGCCACAAATCTGCATCAAATTTGGTATTAAACTTGCACATTTCTCCATGAAAATTATTCTAATGGTTCAGACGGCCGCAGCTATGGGCAACTGGTGATTGGCAGCTTCATCACAACAATGCACCCACTCCTGGATCTTGTCGTATGCAGAGTTTTTTGGTGAAACCTCAAATCACCCAGGTGACTCAGTCTCCCTCTCTAGCCCAGGTTTGGCGCCCTGTGACTTCTGGCTTTTCCCCAAACTTAAATCATCTTTGAAAGGGAAGAGCTTTCAGACCTTTGATGAGATTCAGGAAAGTATGACAGGGCAGCCGATGGCGATTGAGAGAACTGTGCAAGGTTCCAAGGTGCCTACTTTGAAGGGGACTGATATATGCACACACCACACTCACATGTGATGCCCGGGAAGGAAACAGAAAAGTAGTTAAATAAATTACTTAATATCATCAAATGACATAGGCTCCTGGATTTAAGAATTCTGATTTCAAAAATGTTAAGAATATGACCAAAGAAAAAGCAGTAACAGCAGAGCTACATGAAACGGTATTTAAAGGAATGTCTTCATTAGACTCAACAGCATAGAGAAAAACAATAGCAACTTTTATTGCCAGGAGATGAGATTATGAGGGATTTAAATGTTTATGTTATTTATATGTTCTCAATATTTGCCTTGAACATTTTTTTAAAGTGAGAAGTGACTTATCTCTGCATTTTGAAATTAGATTGGATTTTTATGTCTTTATATAGTGGAATAATAGGATCCCTGTTTGTCAGAAATAACCTCACGGTTATTTTTAAGCAATTTGCAGCATGAATTAAATATATCTCGCATATTACTCAGTTGCACAAAAAATTGGAAAATCATTCTGGGTTGCTATTCCATGGGTATAGAATTTCAGTTGTGCTAGATGAGAAGTTGTAGAGCTCTACTGTACAGCCTAGTGCCTATTGGTAACAATCCACCGCCATGCAGTATGGTGAACTCCAAGGTCAAGTCCTTTCTAAGAGCAACCCCTGTTGCTTAAAGAGGATTTCATGGTGCACTCGAATGCTGCGTTCAAGTGAGAAATCAACCGAAAAGAAAAGAGAAGAAAGAAACGCAGGGCAAGACTAGGCGCTGTCTTTAAGATGGAGTGTATCTGGAAACAGCCTCCAGTCAAGGTCAGGGTCAAGAGTAATAGAATCCTGGCAAAATGTGCTAGTTTATCTTCCCCCGATGAACCGCTGCCAAACAATATACACAGTGTCGCACAGTGCCGGAGAGTGTCTGATGCATCTCCAGAGTATTTACGAGGACTTCTGTTTTGAAGATAGTTTCTTAGGTAACAGAGTAAAAACATGTATGGATGAGCTCTCATTTATCAGTGCCATGGCTTTCTGTCCAAAGAATTTTGATATTTTCTCCGGAGCAAAGCAAGTTCTTCAAAGGGACGATTGGGGTGGGGGCCCTTTGCAGGTGGTGTGTGCCTGACCCACTCAGCAAAAGACCTGGCATCCGTGAAAATCACATAGAAGTCCCGGCCCCTTGTGTCTAGTTCCAGCTCTGACAGAGAAGAGAGAGCAGCAGCCACAGGCCTTGCTTGGTGCAACTGTTCATTGTGGTGCATGGAGCCCCACAGCAGGGTGTATGCTTTGCTTATTCTGATGTCCCTGCATCTCTCAAACTTCATTTAGTTGCTCTCATGGCTGGAAGCGCTTAGACTAGAAATTCTTTGCTTTTGAAAACAATCTCTTTGGTTCTATTGCATAAGCTAGTCCTATGTTTCTACAGCATGATTTTTGTCAGCTTGGAATGGCCAGGAAATTGCCTGGGAACACAGGGAAATTCTAAAGGAGAGCGATCCACCTCGGGGCTCTGACGTGGGCACACAGAAGGCAGGGCCAGGCTGTGCCGACAGAAGCCCTTCTGAGCGACTTGAAGTGATTTGTTAATAATAGGACAAAATATTTTCTCCTCTATTAAGATGCTTCCCAGTAATCTCAAATTTTATTTACTTTTTTAACAGTGTATATATGTAAAGATATACCTACACACACACACACACACATACACACACACACACACACACAAACACTGGAAATATGTGTGTGTATATTTAACTTTAATTGATAACATGGAACTAAAAGAGAAAACTTTCACTTCATCAAAAAATAAAACTGATCTAAAATCAAAATTTGAGAAAACAGTTACTTTTAGATGGTTATTTTAGATGGTTATTTTCCAGGTGTTTTTTTTTTTTTTTTTTCCTTTAAAGAAATATGTCTTCTAGACAAAGAAAATGAAGACATATAAATAATGTTTAAAATTCACTCCCAGCTCCAGCACCCAGAAATGAAAGTCGTTACTGTGTTCTGAGATGTCACTGTGGTCTAATCCAGACGTCTCTCATGATTGACTGCTCTTGTAAAATTGTGCATAATTCTTTGGTCACTGCCTTTTTCATTAGTCACATCCTTAAACTTTCGGTAAACATCATTCTTAAATTGAGTGCTATATTGCATTTTATGAATGTTCCATAGAATTGTGAGTACCCATGAAACAAGTAAATAAATAAACAGCTTTGGGGCTCCTAACCTAGTTAGTCAAAATGGTCATTCCCAGAGATTATGAAAATATAGAACGAGTCTTGGTACAATTAAGGGATTTTTCTCTAGGCAGAAGACCCAAAGGCAAGGAAAGCTAATCCAGTTATCTTCTTCCAACCACCCGGCTGCCCACAGGCCAGGTTATGTTTAGAAGCATTTGTAAACGGTCAGCAAGACAAACATTGAATAGTTTATGTAGGATCACTCCTGTGTATTGAACCAATAGGCCAGATGCGTCACCTTTGCCTGGAAAAAAGAGGGGAGATTGCACGTGAGTTTGTAGGTTCACGTACCAGGCTGAGCTGCTTGGTTCGGTCCCCACGCGCGGAGCTTGGCGTTCCTACCTGCTCCAGGGCCCTGGGTCAGCGACACGCTCGCTCCAAGCCCACATTTGGAAGCCATTTGCTGTTACAAAATGTTTACTATTCCAGCTCCTGACAGTTATTGTTACTGCCGTCATTGCTGATGGAGTACAGGGAGAGGAAGGCCTCCGAGAACCAGCATGTGGAGATGTATATGGATGAAGGGCCAGAGACAGAAAAGAAATGTGTTTCCCGCACTCACGTTACTCTACGCATTCTGAAATGTTGGCTTTCTTATCACATCCTATAATAGGAGAGTTTTAAAAAGAAGCAGCCAAAGGCAGTATTTTGTTCCCCCAATAAAAATAACAATTCCTTTTTTTTTTTTACTTTTGTGGGGAATTCTCCAACTATAACACATTCACAGTTGCCAGAAATAATCCCAAGCTGATTATTGCTTTTCAGATTGTTCATGATGTGTGTATCTTGAGAAATTATCTGGTGAGAGGGTAGGTGTGAGTAATAAGAACTAAACTAACCTTCAGGAAGTTCCAAGTTTGGTGAATCACCTCACTGCATCTTATTCATGGATGCGACCCTTCGCATTTGCAGAATTAGGACAGGCATGGCCCAATTGGTTAAATCTGTTATTAATTTTTTTTTTTTTTTTAAGATTTGATTCATTAGTTTTGGAAAAAAGGGCAGGGAGGGAGGAAGAAAGTGAGAGAAACATCCATGTATGGTTGCCTTTCACCTGCCTCCAGCTATGGACCTGGCTGGAGCCCTGGCTTGCAACCTGGTTATGTGCCCTGGCTGGGAATCGAACCAGCGACCTTTGGGTTCACAGGCCAGTGACTTACCCACTGTGCCACCAGCCAGGGCCTTATTAATTTTTTAAGTACTGTATTTATTCTACTTTATTTATAAAAGGAATTCTTGCTCATTGTAAAAACACATGAAAATAAGCCCTGGCTGGTAGTATAGTGGATAAGGTGCAGGCCTGCGAACCCAAAGGTCGCAGGTTCGATTCCCCAGCCAGGGCACATGGCAAGGTTGCAAACCAGGTCTCCAGTCAGGTCTGTGGCTGGAGGCAGGTGAAAAGCAACCATACATTGATGTCTCTCTCCCTCTCTGCCTCTCTCCCTTCCCCTCTTCCTAAAAATGATGAAATAAAATCTTTTAAAACACACACACACACACACACATGAAAATATATACATTCCATAACCTAATGTAACCAAACAAAAAAACGGAGGTTTGCCTGCCTGACACCAGCAGAGCCACGTTCACCAGGCAGATGCTGGGACAAACAGGAAAGACGTTATATTTAGGTGCTATGTGATCTGGGAGAATGGCAGACCCATCTCAAAGCCCGTCTCCTTTGCCAAAAGCCAGTCTCCAGAGTCCCTGCTCCAGCTTAAGGTACAGTTATACGGAGCCCACTGGCAGCTGCTAAGTGGCCACCGTCCTCATCCAGGTAGTTAACCTTGTTTCCAGCTGCTGCTCCTCTCAGGCTTCCTCCTGCAGCCTGTGTGTAGCCCACACAGCCCAGGGCCAAGTGGCTGCCAGTATGGTCGTGTGCCGCCCGCCCCCCATGAGACACCGCACTACCAATCAACTACCCAAAGGTTTCTATGCTTTCACTGGGCCTGCCTCCCCACCAATCCCTTCTTTGCCCAGGATAGACTGACAGGTCTTTTTGGTCTGGTACCTCTCCCTGCACCATTTTGAATTCCATAGTGCACGTTCCTGCCTTCGATGGACCCACCCCTTATCTGTAAGGAGTGAGGCGGGCCTTTTCTCTTTCCAATGATCTTGCTAGATCTTCATGCTCAGGTCCTATCCATTGATATTTCTCTATTTCCACATGCTAAGTTTAAGAACCTCCCCCTGCCACCACTGTGGCCGATGGGAGAGACTCCCCAGCACTCAAGGCAGACTATCTACTGGTAACACTAAGACAACCACTATTAACACGTTAGATGATAGTTTTTATCTCTCTGGGCATTTAAAAAAATATTGTATTTAGCCTGTGCTTCATTACCTTTAGGATGTTTTGATTAAGAGAGACCACTGGTTTATATACTATCTAGTAAATCTATGATGGCGGGCAATTAAAAAATTGACTTTTCTTTTTATTTGTGTCTATTGAAGTACACTTCCACACAGATATAATTTAAGAGTTTTTAACATAAAAGAAAACTGACCTCTTGGAGCATACATCTCTATAGTTTTGCCACATGTATAGATCTGTGGAACTATCACAACAGTCAGGGTAGAGAACCCCAAAAAGTTGTTGATGCTATCCCATTTTGAGTCTTCTTCACTCCCATAGCCTATTTCTGGCAATCATTGATTTGTTCTTAGTCAATATAGCTTTGCCTTTTTCTAGAATGTCCCATAGATGGAATCATACAGTATGTCATCTTCCAGACATTATTCATTCATCATGACACCTTTACAAATATCATCCACTATTTTGTGTGTACCAATAGTTGGTTCCCTTTTCAGATGAGCAACAGGACATTGTATGGATATACTATATAGTTCTCTATCCATTCACTGTCAAGGAAATTTGGCTGTTACTAGCTTTCTGAGATTATGAAGAGAGCTGCTGTAAACATTTGTGAACATTTTTGTGTGAATGTAAGATTTCCGTTCTGTAGTGTGAATGCCCTGGATTGAGAATGATAGGATCATACAGTAAGTACATATCCATAAGAAACTGCAATACTGTTCTGCAAAGTACATTGTACAATTTTGTATTTCCACTAGCGAGATGTAAAATTCTAGGTGCTCCTAATACTTGCCAGCACTTGTTATTGTCAGTTCTTTAAAATAATTTTAGACATTCTCATAGGAATGCATCTCAACTTAGTTCTAATTTGAATTTCCCTAATGGCCAGTAAGGTTAAGTAGCTTCTCACATGTTTATTTGCCATTGACATAATTTATTTTCTGAAGTCTTTTGCTCATTGTTTAGTTGAGTTATCTGTTTTCTTTATTTCATAATAACTAATATGAACTCCAACACCCCTTCTGGTTTGGTACTATTTTTTATTGAATTTATATGGGTAATATTGGTTAACAAAAGTCGATAGGTTTCAGGTGTATAATTCTATAATACATCATCTGTATATTGTATTGTGTGTTCACCACACAAGCCGAGTCTCCTCTCACCATTTATCTCACTTTCCCTCCTGTAATCAACATACTATTATTTCTGTATATGAGGTTTCCTTTGTTTTTGTTTTTTGCTTAATCTTTTCACCTTTATCACCCAGCCTCAAAATGCCCCTCCCCTCTGACAGCTTTCAGTCCGTTCTCTATCTATGAATCTATTTCTATTCTGTTAGTTTATTTTGTTCATTAGATTCCAGTATGAGTGAAATCATATGGAACTTGCCTTTCTCTGACTGGCTTATTTCAGTTAACATAATGCTTTCCAGATTCATCCATGCTGTTGTAAAGGGTAAGATTTTCCCTCTTTTTATAGCCAAGTAGTATTCCATGGTGTAAATGTATCACAGATTTTTTTATTCACTTATCTATTGAGTGCACTTGGGCTGCTTCCAAATCTTGGCTATTGTAAATAATGCTGCAATGAACATAGGGCTGCATATATTCTTTTAAATTAGTGTTTTAGGTTTCTTCAAATATTTTCTCAAAAGCAGAATCACTGGGTCATAAGTCAGTTTTGTTTTGTTTTTTAAGATTTTATTTATTGTTCTTAGAGAAGGGGGAAGGGAGAGAGGCAGAGAGGAAGAGAGACATCAATGTCTGGTTGCCCTTCACCTGGCTCCAGCTACAGACCTGGATGGAGACCTCGTTTGCAACCTCATTATGTGCCCTGGCTGGGAATCGAACCAATGACCTTTGGGTTCGCAGACTGGCGCCCTATCCACTGTGCCACCAGCCAGGGTTCAGTTTCATGCTTAATTTTTGGATCTAACTCCATACTGTTTTCCACATTGACTACACCAGTTTGCATTCACACCAAAATGCATGAAGGTTCCCTTTTCTCCACGTTCTGGCCAATACTTGTGTCGTGTTGACTTATTAACGATGGCTCTTCTGACAGGTGTGAAGTGATATGCCATTGCGGTTTTCATTTGATTTCTCTAATGGTTACTGATGTTGAGCATCATTTTTATATGTCTGTTGGCCATGTGTATGTCCTCCTTGGAGACATATATATTCAGGTCCTTTGCACATTTTTAATTGGATTGTTTATTATTTTGATGTTGACTTGTATAAGTGTTTTTATAAATTTTGGATATTAACCACTTATCAGATGTATCATTGGCAAATATGTTCCCCATTATCTTTTCATTTTGTTGATAGTTTTCTTTGCTCTGTAAAAGCTTTTAGTTTGATGTAGTCCCATTTGTTTATTTTTTTCCTTTTGTTTCTCTTGCCCAAGAAGATATAACAGAAAAAATGTTGCTACATGAAATGTCTGAGATTTTATTGCCTATGTTTTCTTCTACGATTTTTATGGTTTCAAGCCTAATATTCAAGTCTTTAAAATTTTTGAGTTTATTCTTGTCTATGGTGTAAGAAGGTGGTCTAATTTCATATTTTGCACATGTCTGTCCAATTCTTTTTTTTTTTTTTTTTTTTACTTAAAAAATTTTTATTCATTATTTTTAGAGAGAAAGGCAAAGAAGGATGAAAAAAGGGAAAGAAACATCAATGTATGATTGCCTTTCACCTGCCTCCAGCTACAGACCTGGCTGGAGACCTGGCTTGCAACCTGGTTATGTGCTCTGACTGGGAATCGAACCAGCAACCTTTGGGTTCACAGGCCAGCACCTATCCACTGAGCCACCAGCCAGGGCCTCTGTCCAATTTTTAAATAATTTTTGCCTAATGTTGACTTTGAGAATTCTTTATATATTATGGATCTATCATTAGTTGAATGTATGATGTCCAAATATTTTCTTCCAATCTGTGACTTCACTTTCCATTCTCTTAGCAGTCTTTCTCAGAACAAAATTTTAATTTTGATAAAGTCCAACTTGACTAATTGTGGCTTTTATTGATTGTGTTTTATGTAACATGTCTGAGAGATTTTCACCCAACCCCAGGTCTCTAAGATTCTTGTTTATAGTTTCATCTAAAAGTTTGGTAGTTGTACATTTTATATTTATTGGTGGTTCATTTTGAGTTAGTTTTTGTATAGAAAATATTTTGAGTTTTGTTTTTGCATATGAATACGCAATTAACAATACCATTTGTTAAAAAGATTACTCTTTCTCCATTTAATTTTTTATATCTTGGTAAAAAATTGATTAACCATCTTGATGTAAGTCTATTTCTATACTCTCTATTCTCTTCCATTGATGTCTATACTTTTACCAGTCAAAATTATTATAACATTAGAGTACATCTTATAATTGGGTAACATGAACATCCCAACCTTCTTCAGTTTCAAAATTGTTTTATTTTGGCTATTCTAATTCTTGTGCCTTACCATAAAAAATTGTAAATCAGCCCCTGGCTGGTGGCACAGTGGATAGATAGGAACCCAAAGGTTGCTGGTTCAATTCCCAGTCGGGGGTCATAACCAGGTTGCAAGCTGGGTCTCCAGCCAGGTCTGTAACTGGAAGCAGGTGGAGGCATTGCTGTCTTTCTCCCTCTCTGCCTCTCTCTTTCCCTCTCTCTAAAACTAATAATAATAAATAAAACCTTTTTTAAAATGTTGTAAATCAGCTTGCCTACAGAGAAAAAAAAATATTTCTCAGTTTGCTTGGAAGAGTTGTAAAACTATTGCTAAATTTAAGGAGAATTAACATCTTAACTATATCTGGTCTTTCAATCCATGAATACGTACGACTTTAAATTAGTTAGATCTTTGATTTATGTTATCGGTGTTTTGCGTTTCCAGCATGTAGATCTCATACACGTTTTGTTAAAGTTATGTCTATTTTTAGAAGGAGATAGTGCAAATGGTATTGTGTTTTGAATGCTGAATTCTAACCAATCATTTCTTGTATACAAAAATGAGATTGATTTCTGTGTGGTCTTTGTGACTGTGACCTTGTGAGCTGTAACTATCAGTCCTAAATAAATAAACCAGTTACTTATTTGTGTATTTACTTAGTAGATTCCTTGGGATTTTCTATGTGGACAATCTAGTCTTCTGCAAACACAGACAATATTGTACTTTTATTTCCTATCTGTATAATTGTTGTTGATATTCTCTCACCTTCACACTCTGGCTATTTCTGTTTCCAACACAGATGGTGAGACTGCACATCCTTGCCTTTGCCTACTTTCAATTTGAGTGGAAAAATCATTCAGTTTTCCACCATAAGTGAGTTTTGCAGCTAGCATGTTTTTGATTTAAGAAGTTTATATAAGATTTTCAGGAAACAACTAGCCCTTGTATTTCTTATGGAAGTTGTCCTTTGCTGGTTTCATGAGTGTAGCCATGAGGAGAGGAAGTCTGTCCAGTTACTTCAGTAGGAGTAACAGCCAAGTTCATACCTGTCCTGGCATCACCACTACCTGGCCTGCAACTGTAAGACCATGAATTTTAAGATGCATTCAGAACTTTAAATGGTAAAAGGTGAAAATGTGCATCGAAGAGCTGATAACATGGTATTTTTAATAATATGCTTTTAGAAACTTAACCTATTTCATGAGCAATTTTTTTTTCCTCAGGTCATAAAACAAAAATCTTCATAGGCCTCTTATTTTAATGCTGCTTAATAGTTCTCCATAAGGCTCTATCAAAACTTTTCAAATGAGTCTCTTTTATTAAAATTTTATTTTGTTGTAAATTGGTACCATTATATGTAAAGCACTGATAAGCATTTTTTAAAAAAGATTTTATTTATTATATTCAGAGAGAGGGGAAGAGAGAGTAGCAGAGAGGGAGAGAGACATTAATGTATGGTGGCCTTTCATCTGCCTCCAGCTACAGTCCTGGCTGGAGACCTGGCTTGCAACCTGGTTATGTGCTCTGGCTAGGAACCGAACCAGTGACCTTTGGGTTCGCAGGCTGGCGCCTTATCCACTGTACCACTAGCCAGGGCCATGATAAGCACTTTTTGTGTTGAATTTTACATTTAGAGTGAGATGCCTGTGAGAATCATGTAGAAGAGGGTTTGATCAGACTGATAATTTGACTAAGTTTTAAGTTAATTGTTTTTCCAAGGGCAAGAGAAAAGGAAATGATCCCTGAGAAAATGTGTCAGCATTGAAAATATAAACTTGTATCCAGAGGAGATACTTGGTTACCACATCATGAGCTATGAAATAAAATTTACATGATCAGATTTTTCTTGTCACTCTGCACAAGAGTGGAGTACAGGCAAGGGATTAGTCTTTATTTTCCCATAAAATTTGATGGTAAGATGAGAAAAAAAATCAATTTCATAACATTCTTCTTGTTAATATATTTCCACTGAGGGGCTATTATAACAAATTGTAGGCTGAAATGGAATGTTTGCTGGATGAAGCCTAGGATTTTTATAATCTGACACAAAGCAAAGTAATAGGAAAGAAAACACAGATTTTTGAGTTGTAAAAAATTGTAAAATTTTTACTTCTACACAAACTTGTAAACCAAAATATTCCATTAACTCCATTCCATCACTCTGTGGGTAACTACGGGAAACTCTGTTAACATGTCTTGGATAAGAATATCAGTTGTATTGGAGTTAAAACAACTATGTGTTGCAATACAATTTGCTTAAATGTTTAGCTTAGCTTAAAAACAGAAAATGTTAACACAGTAATTTCAAACTGTTGATACTAGTTTGTATTTTGGGAGCCAGCACTGAAATTGATATAAACAAAAAGTACACACATTGGATTTTTAATTCATCCTGTCTTGTGGTTGAAGCTGCTGGCCGTTTAAATGAGGAAGGAAGAGGAAAGAGATTAGGAGTCCGTGGCCCCTGCATTTATGCATTTCTCAGGAAGTGTAATTATAAATTAAATAGAAATTGAATAAAGAGGTGTGCATATTGTTAGGGGAAAAAACACATAACGCAGACGCAACGTGGTATTGTAGAGAAAACCTTGGATTGAATTAGGAATCTGATACTCACAAACTGTGGGATCTAACATGTTTTCACCTGGGAAGCAGAGACCGCTGGCTAAGTTACAAATTTATGGAAATCAGCAGATAAACTGATGGGAAAGTTCCTACGTTGAAGATTTTTATAGCATTATAGACAAGTGAGGTATTAATGAAGGGAAAAAAATACTCATCAACTATGTGATGTTGAGCAAATAATATAACCGCTATAAGCCTTGCTCTTTTTCCTGGAATATTAACATTGACCTCATAAAGTTATTTAAGGGTGAAACAAAATGGTTTCAAGAAAGTGTAAAAGATGCAAGATAGGGAACCAAGAACAGGCCACTTTCAGGCACATCTTCATAAGTAATACCCTTTATTTGGTCTTGGTCATGACTTGGCAAATATCAGCCAACCTCCTCCCCATGGAAGTGCTGGAATGTATTTACCAGCTGAGACTTTAAAGATCACCAAAAGATAGTTTGAGGAGATCCAGAACCACATAACAGAAGGTGTTCCAAGAATCACGGAAGCCACCTGTGTAGTATGTTGGTGAAATGCATGTATTGAGGGTAGCAAGGTATATCCAGGAAATATCCAGCCACATGATATGAAAAAATGATTGAAGAAAATACAAGGTACAAGAAACACTGTATGAAAGCCACTTCAGTCCCCTTCAGAATAGGCACCTTGGGACCCCACACACTTCTCTCTTTTTTGCCATCAGCTGCCCCATCATATTTTTCTGAATCTCAATGACAGTCTGAAATCTCTTCCCTTTTCAAACTGATTTGAGTTCTGGGAAAAGTCAGAAGTCCCGGGGTGCCAAATCTGGGCTGTAGCAGGGCTGAGTCACCTGGGTGATTTGATGTTTCACCAAAAAACTTTGCACACTATGTAACACATGAGCAAGCATGTTGTCATGATGACGTGGCCCATCACTAATTGCCCATAGCTGCAAACTTCTGAATCATCCAAATAGTTTCTACTGGAGGAATGTTCAAGCTTCATGCAAAACATAATAGAGATTCATTCCTTTACTTGCTCAGTTATTTTGAATGTGATGGCTACACAGGACACATGCTCTCACTCAAAGGTGTCTACCACCCCCATTGACTAGTACAGTGAAGTCATCATTGTTCACACATGTGCATCCCAGTTCACTCTCCTTGGCTGCCAGGTTACATCCATGTTGCACAAACTCTTCTCGTTATATTAACAATGGTTGGACTTTTTCCAGACAAAGTTCATATACTGCGCTTATAGATATTATCAGCTATTTCTAAGACATGGGGCAATGTTAGTGATCAATTTCTCATACCAAGCAGAAATGAAGTTTTTAGGGAAAAGAAGCTTCAATTATGCTATGTCCCCATCTTCATGTAGTTTTTACCATTACCGAGTACTTATTTAACACCTACGGATATTCATAATTTTCCATGCCATGAATACTCATCACTCTAGCTGACTTCATTTGAACTGATTAATTCACCGGTTACCCATACTTGGGTTTGTAATTATCCTGCACTGACTCTTTTAAGTACAGCCTCATTACCTATATTGCTAAAACTTCTTTTGTTCCCTTTCTGGTACAACACTCTCATAGAACCTACAAACGCAGGTGCAGCGATGTCCTCACTCATGCTGCAGGGACAGGTGCATGTGAATGAGCAGCCTGGCCTTGGGGACAATGGTTCCATTGGCCTCCATCCATTTTTGTTAGAAGAAAAGGAGGGCTGTCCAGACCCTCTAAGACCCTCTGAATAACCAAAGCCCTCTACGCTGGCATTACATCTGTTGTCACAGAACCAGACAAATGCTCTGTCACTTCTATGTTCTCGTTGCCTTGTTTAACCTTTTGCTCTCTAAGCACAGGTGTCGTTCAAAAGCACTTGCTATACTGAAAATCAGTAGACACTATGAACTGGATTGTTATTGTAGTTTTAAAATTAAACCCTGTCTGTGTTTCACCCAAGATCTTAAGACAAAACTTCCACCTCCATTATGAAGAAAGAAGGCTACGCAAGAGAATATTCACCTGGGTTTGTGAAAGTCCTACCCCAGGGCCACCTGGAGGATGCAGCAGAAAGAGGTTGGAGGTTTTCTTGTAGATGCCCTCAGGGTGATGCTTAGTGACCAGCAAGCAAGAACTGCAAGGAGAAATCAGCAGTGGTGGGGGACGGTCTCCAAAGAACCCACAAAAGCATGTAGGAGAGAAAGAAGCCAGAGTACGGACAGCGTATCCAAAGGCACAGCCATTTAAGGCCTTTTCTGCCACCTACCCCCCACCCCACCCCCTTCTCTCTCTTCCCCATTCCCGAGATATCAAATCCATGGAGCTCAAGCTGGGGAAGGGAAGGGAAGGGAAGGGAAGGGAAGGTGTCCATACCAGAGAAGGAAACAGAGAAGAGGCCAACTCTTCCTTCCTTTCCACTGTAAGCCCCTGCCTGGCACAGGCCCAAGCTGGGGTGAGATTTCATTTTAAATGAAAGTCAGCGTTTTGACTACTATAGATGATTGGACGTTTCCGTGAATGAAATAGTACAGTTTTGCGACTAGCTGAAAACCGAGGAATGTACATTCACAGCGAGTGACCAAGAGTCCCGGGCTGCGCCACCCTTCATGAGGGGCGTGGGGAAGAATTCGCCCTGCAGAGCAGGGGTGATGGGCAGTGGGTGGGCGGGGAGAGCAGATGGTTTTCAGTTGCTCAAGCATGTCCCACTAATCCGAAGTGTTGTGTTAAGCACCAAAGGACATTGACCCCTAAGCTCCGTCCTCTTTCTCCTGCACAGCGCAAGCTTGTGCAGCTGCAGGGGGTTAACGGGCAGAAGATGGGCTGGGAGAGGGTATCTGCTGGAGGTACATCAGCAAAGGAGAGGCACACAGAAACCTCCGGCCCCCACCTTCAGAAACGCCCCCTTGACACGGCCACTCTCCTTTGACTTTTTAAAAGACAATTTGTTGGTCTCAGAGAGATGATGTTTTTTCAAGATGATTTCACAAATACCAAGGGCAAGACCTCATTTCGATAGAGGAAAATCTTACCCAACCCCAAGGGAACGTTCCTCCCGGGACTGGGGTTTCTGCTGAAGAAAGGGAGGTGTCCGAGATAAGCAGAGCAGGCTGTGCTGGGAGAAAACACAAATAACGTTTGTTGTTCCCTGGGCGCATATATTTCCTAATATAGTCCTGGACCTCGAGCCCTCGGCGGCCCTGCCCTGGCGGAGGCGCGGAGCTCTGTCCCGCGGAGCCCTGGGCCTGTGCCAGGGAGAGTCCCCGCGCTGCCACCGGCCTTTCCCGAGAAAGGATGGTCCCCAGTGGACCGGCTGAACGCAGGGCATACCAGGTTCCGGGGGACGAGGGACGGAACCCTGTCATGGTGCGTGGAGGTGGACTGAAGAGATGGCCACTTCTGACCCCTGGCCCCCGCCTCTGAACAGGACAAGTCAGTTCACTGCCTAGAGACGCGTTTCTAAAGACCGCCCTCCACTTCAGTTAACTCTATCTAGGCAGAGGGACCTGTCCACTTGCCTGGACCACCTGCTAAATGGGACGGTCTGCTGGCACTGGGAATACAGCTGAGCGAGAACGGCCAGTGGCTCGGTAAGCCTGTGGGCAGGGACAGCAATGAAAGTGGACACTGTCTGTAAAAACATCAATACAATAACAAAGTAGATGTACAGTAAAATAGGCCCGGTTCGATTAGCGCAGGGCACCAGCACCTCTAAATAAAATAAAATACTCGTCCTGAAAAATAAATTTATTGCTCGCAGTTTAAACACCTGTTGCAATGATTATAGTACATAATTATATTTGTAATAATGTATTATTTATAACATTTATTATACACTATGTAAGATATTTACATACATTTATATATTTATCTAAATGTTTGTTTATATAAACATAAATGTATATTGAATTAGAAATAAAATATACAATATAAATTAATATATAATATTAAAAACAAATATGTATTCAATAGTATGTGTGATATAAAGTTCCACATATATAATACTGTAAACTTCAAATGTAAACATTTTTTAAAAATATTTTTATTCAACAAGAATCTAGTATAAAGGAACCATGGACATGGACAACAGGGGGGATTGACTTTGGGGGGAATGGGTGGGTGGGGAGGGGGACAGAGGGGAGCAAAAGGGGATGGATGTAATACAACAACAATAAAATTTTAAAAAATATATTTTTTTATTCGTGATTTTTAGAAAAAGAAGGGCAGGGAGAGAGGAAGGAAAAGAGAGAAACATCGATGTATGGTAAATGTGTACATTTTTATTGCTTTTCTTCAATAAACATCCTACATACACTCAGAGAACTCCCAGCTGTAAGTCGATCCTGACACACATGCACTCGGCTACATGTGCTTGTTTTGAAAATTACACACTTAATGATTCAGAGTTGTTGGAACCCATTTTAGGTACAATTTGTGCCCAGCCGCTGTGGTACTAGATTTGAATAAACAATAATGACATCATGATTTTTATGGACGAAAAAAATTTGAGTGATTTCTGTGACTATTTGGAGGTTTCATTTATTTTTGAAATTTATATCAATCAGAATGCAAGCTACATGGTAAGATGTGGTATTTTCAACTGATAAGTGCACATTTTACTTCACACATGGATATTTTACTGAATTTGAGTAACATCCTCAAGATCAAAATTTATTTTTAAATTGGTAATTGTTGCAAAACTAAAGACTAAATCAATGCAACAAAACATTACATCAGTGCTATGACTTAGTTGTTGTGTCTCTTGAGATCTTTGGCTTTTGTTAAAATTCACGTATGAAGTATTTACACAAAATATTTTTATATTAGGCTGTACCCAAAGAACGGATGTTCAAACAGATCTATTTAATAACTATTAAATAAATACCTGCGTGGAGCTTTTTTCTTTCCCGAATCATACTATTATATTTATTTTTATAAATATAGTTATATGCATCAAAAAAATAAATTTGTCATTGCTCTCTTTGGCTCTAATTACCTGTTTTATTTCCTGACCAGAAATGAAATGATTTTGTAACTGAGAGGAAATGGGTGTAGAAAGTGAGCTCTGTCTCAAACACAGTAGGCATGCCACTGACCACAATGCCATTAACAATGGCAACTATTGACTAAGCAGCTCTAAGTGTCAGGCCCTGTTTTAATGCTGTGAATACAGCAGTGAATAAAACGGACAGATCCTGTCTTTGTCAAGCTTATAGTCTAGCAGGAAAAAATAAATCATAAAATAGGAAGTAAATGATATGATGTGTTAGGAAGTGAAGAGTGCTCTGGAAAACAAATGCATCTGCTTTGGGAGGGGATATGGCTTTAAACAGGGTAGTCAGATGGGACCCCAGCAAGAAGCTGCCATTTGAGCAAAGTCTGAAAGGGGTGACAGAGTGATTCACATTCTTGGCTTTAAGAATGCCATGGGTCGTTGTCTTCGATGTCATCTTATTTACCAACCTTTGCCAGTTTGCTATGAAGACAGGGTCGTTGAGGTCCATGGATATGACTTGGTTGAATGAAAGCTAGTCCTGTTGAGTCTGACCTCACTATTTTTAACTGGAAAATGAAAACATTGATATTGGAGAATTTTTAATAACGTAGATCTGTAGTGATAAATAACAATACATGTTTTATTGGAAAAATGCTCAATACCTACTCTACACAGCACATTTTGATTAGTATTGTTTGCATCTAATACGAACAAAATTCAGTCCCTGCTTTCAAACCTGTAACACTAGGGAGGAGGTGCTATGTACTACACCTACACGTGCATTAAAGTGCTGGGAGGGATTAAGGGAAGACAGAGCTAAACCTGGCAGCCTGGCACGGGAGAAGGCTTAGGAAGCAATGGCATTTCAATTGATTTGGAACCGCATCCAGGCCTGCAGTAAGCTCCTTTGTGGAAAGGCCATTTGAACGAAAAGCACGTTGCAATCTGTAGGAACTTGGAACGGTTGTCTGTGGATTTCCATTTAAGATGGAAACTTGCAAGTGATTAAGAAGATTGGAAAGAAATCAAGGACCCTTGCTAGATGGCTGGTGTAAGGCCTGGAAAAGGCAGATCAAACAAAAGGAGAAGGCAGCTCGGTAGCGTGGTCCTGTACACATAGACATGCGTTTGCCTAACGACGAAATCCTAAGGCTGCCCGTGCTTGAGACTGGCTCCAACAGGCTGCGGGTAAGGCCAGAAATTTGAGGAGGCCACGAACCAATTGGCTTGTGGTGGGGGACTGAAATCATCAATGTGGGCTTAAGTCTTTGAAGAGAAGCACAGAGGAAGGACAGATTGTGTCTGACATTGATATCCTTGGGGCAAGTGGGGGTATGTCCCCCCATCTTATGAGAGCAGTGATGGTGGGAAAATCCTCAACTGATGTGTCCTTATAGGATAAGACTAGAGCCCAGCCTTCCTGCTCCATTTTGGTAAACTATAGCTCCATTGAGTTGATTGGGGTGGGAAGCAAGATGGGGGAGGGGGGGAGGGGGGACAGCAGACGTTGTTCAGGGTGTTAGGTTTAGAAAATGTAAAATTCAGTTGGCTGGTGCCTGCAGTTTAATGCAAATGGACTTCATGTAAAACTCCCAAGATGTTGAATATATCCTTTTAGGTCCTCATTATGCACATATGATTCAAAGCCAATTGACAAAGGATGTGTTTTATAAAGCAAAAATAGAAACAGAGACATTCTCCATAAATATGACCCTCTAGGGAAACCCCGGGGGACCTCCAACTAGGGCAAGGCTTACATAAGACACGGAGAGCCCTGCTCTGCGTCTCTGGAAGGAAGATGTGTAAGGAGGAACTATTTCTGAACACCGGAATACATTCCTTTGACTGCACATGCTTAAAGCGTTTCCCCAAAACCTTGTTCTTCTTCCAGGACCTCTTAAACAGTATAATTCTCTCATCCAGCTGAATAATATCACTTAAAGAGGAAAGAGTATAAGCTTTTGAGCTGAGAACAGATGTAATATACCAACCATACTCTAGGCCAGCCCTTTCTTTGTAAGTTAATAAAGGAAGAACCATCTTCTTCTCCAAAAGACCATTTATTTAAAAGTGCATAATTTGGTGAAACACTCAACTTACCCAAAGTTTAGATGCCTCATGAACACTTCTAGGCTCTATCAAATGGCATTTTATTTATTAATTTTTTAAAATTTATTTATTTTATTTTTAGAGACAAGGGCAGGGAGTGAGGAAGAAAGGGAGAGAAACATCCATGTATAGTTGTCTTTCACCTGCCTCCAGCTGGGGACCTGGTTGGAGACCTGGCTTGCAACCTGGTTATGTTGCCCTGGCTGGGGATTGAACCAGAGACCCTTGGGTTTGCAGGCCGGCGCCAATTCACTGAGCCACCAGCCATGGCTCAAAATGGCATTTTAAAAGCAATCCATGTCCAGATTAGAAGTTGTTGTATGATGACAAAAATTAAACAAGAACCACACAGCAATAACATTGAAAACTAAATATCAGTGGGCACAAGCAGCAACCTCAGAGCATGCAGTTGAAGGAGAATTCTCTTCAAAGTGCCAGCTTCTCCCACCTCCCCCTCCCCCACTACACACATATTGGTCTTTTTCTTGTCTCTTCCAGTATTATGGTGCACCATGTAGGTATGGTTTTCTCAAGAGAAGAGAAATGACTTTGGGAATCTAACAGGGTACCTCAAAACCTTTTCAAGATTTTTTTCGCCATGATGTTGGGGTTACCCTTGCAAATACTAGAGTTGTAACCTTTTCACTAATGCTAGTTCAGAACTCAGAGCAAACAATACATGCAAGTTCCCTATGGAAGCCCTAACAATCCATTTTTGGAAGAGAATGTCTGTGTTTACATTTCCAGCATATAAAACATGGGTTCAGAATGTGTTTACAGAGGAGAACAACACCCACAACACAAGTAAACCACTACTTGCACAGTTTGGACTGACAATCTTTGGCTCTGTCCCTTCGGACACTACTTTTCCCTGATAGGGGGATTCGCTACCCCAATGAAGGGGTTTATGTGGAGCTTTCGTTCTGACAACCCAAGTTAAGTTCCCATTCCCTCAGGCATGGCGTAGTAACAACTGGTTGAAATTAGGCCGGGAAGGTCAGTACTGAGTAGGAACCCTCACTATCCAGCAGACCCCGTAGCTGGAGCATCCTGGGCAATGTGGACAGTGTCCTGAGTCTGTCCAGCAGAGGAAAGGATGGTTTCGACTCTTGGCAGGGGCCTCTGTTTGAATTAGCAGAGACTTACTCAGCATTTCCTGCGTTGATGCAGTTTCTCAAGAAGAGCACAGCCTTTGGAAACCAATTTACCTATTTCATCAGTAAGTGCAAGCCCGACGTGGTGAATACATTAGCTGGTGCCTTTCAGCGGTTTGTTGAAAAACAATACAGAACTGAGGTGAAGTCATGAATTTCATTATTAAATCTGGTGCGAAAGAGATCAGGGGTTGATGCCACTAAACGTATGAACGTAGGAGAATAAGGTTTGAGGGAAGAGTTGTGAGGACTAACGACAGAGGGATCTGCATCTACACAGGAAAAAACAAGGAAGCCTGCTCCCTGATGCCTCTTGTGTCTTTCATGGCCGACCCAGTGGCTCTGACGTTTTCATTAACAAGTTAGGTTTTTGAACTCCTAAAATGCAGCACTCAGCCACTCCCCAAATGAAATGCAAGAAGCCATGCTTTGTGGTAACCTGTCACTTCCACAAATCGTTAGTAGAATGTCGTACATAGACTGTGCTAGCTATATAGTCTCATGTGAACCCACAGTTCTGTAGCATTTGATGGTGAATTTCTTCTGTATTTATTGCTGCTGGGTATGTAGTCAATTCTGAAGACCATCAAAGATCAAACCCAGAGACTCATATATCATGGAGACTCAAGAAGGATTTGTTGAATGAATTTATCAATTAAGATAATTTCCCAGTGCTAGAAGAAGAGTCATGTGTGAATGGTGTAGGGTAGTAACCAAGTTTTTATGAACTTTCTTCCCAGTTTTTATAAACATATAATGCATTTGTATCTCCTGAGTGTCGGTTGGCTGCTTACACTCAGATGTCTGTGAATTTATCATCATTTATTGTCATTGGGAAGATATTCTGGAAAGCTCTTCCTTTTCATTCCCATGAATGAATAGCATCAATCTGTCTTGAAGGGAATGACCTGAGCTTCTCCAGGACTCTTCTCCCATTAGAATATATGCCTTTTGAAGGCAACAGTTATGTCTGTGTCTTTTATGACTGCCCTATATTTGTCCTAGTGTTTTGAACCCAAAAAACACTTGAACTTTTTATAATTTATAAGTATTTAATATTATTTGTTGAATTAATAAAGGAATAAATAAATCGACTAACACCCTTTACACTTCTCAATTAAATCTTTGAAACTGCCTGTCTACACACTAAGAAATTGTCATCCTAAACTTGGTATTTTTTTGCTATATTTTTATTACATCTCTATATATTCTTTTAAAATTTTTATTTAGGTTTTAACTTTAGATAAATATACCGTGCCATGCTTTAGCACTATCTAGTGACTTCTTTCCTTTTTGGTTAATATTATATGGCTAAGGCAAATCCCTATTGCATACGTTGTAGTTCACCTTTTTGGACTGCAGTATAAAAGAGGTTTATTTACACTCTGACAGTTCTTCTGTTGATGGGTACTCAGACTTTCACTCTGAAAAGTAAGGCTGCTATGAGCATTCATGTGCACATTTCCTCTTGTATGTGTGCAAGACTTGTTGGGCCCATATCCAAGACTATATTTATTGTAGCATATGATATATGAATGTACAATTTTAGAAGGTAATGAAAAGCTATTTTTCAAAGTTGTTGCACCGATCTATAATCCCATCAAGAAACTTAGAGAAATTCTATTGATTCATCTTTCCGTACACTCGAAAATGTCCATTATTTTTTAAATATACCAATTATAAAATGCATCTGTTTATTAACTAATATATCATGTGGTCTGATTAGCATTCTCTAATCACTAAGGACATTGATCACCCCTTCATATGTTTAGTGGTGTGGGAATCCATTTCTGTGTTAATACCTCCTTTCAGGTTCCCATCACTTGCAGATCATAGTTCTTTTTCTGAAGTTGTATAATCAAGTTGGTCAGAATGAGCCAAAGACAGTGAACAGATTTATTTAACTCCTCCATTATGTGTAACAGAACTTCCAAGTTCTGATTTCTAGTCCCAGTTCTGCAATGCCTGTAAGGGCATGACAATCCAATCATGGGGTACATCAAATGACATTTCCATAAAGACCTTATCTGCTTTGTATTTTGCTTCTCCCTCAAGGCTGGGCTTCTCCCATCCCTGTACTTGTCTGTAACTTGGCCTGCATCAAATTTCTGCTGGCTTGCTATTTCATATTTTTGTAAAATAAAACATAATTCTAATATTATGATAATGTTAATAATAATATTTAATAATCACTGGACTGTGCTAAACACATCATAGATGTTAACTCATTTAATTATCATAACCACTCTAGACAGTGGACACTCTCATGATCACCCTTTTTAAATTAATTTATTGCTGCTCTGTTATAGTCTCATTTTTACCCCATTGCTCTCTCCTGTCCTACCCACCCCATCCTCTTACCATCTACCCTTTAGAACTGTGACAAGCAAACTTTTCTCTAAAGAACCAAATAGTAAACATTTTAGATCTTAAGTTTTGTTGATTTCTGCAATTACTCAACACAGCCATTGTAGTGCAAAAGCAGACATAGACCATGTAAAAATGAATTTTTCAATAAAATTGTTTATAAAAACAGCCCGTGGCATGGATTTGGTGTATGGCCGATAATTGGCCTACCCTATAACATTCCCATGGATTCCAGAGTGAGAGCTACATCTCAGAATTGCCGTCACTGCTTATAAGCTTACCTTCAGAATTGACATGGCTTTGTAGAACCTCTTACAGCTGCAAATACTCTTCATTTAAAGTTAGCAAGTATTTATCCAATACTCAGTATATGCACTAAGCAATATGCCACGTCCCAAGGATACAAAAAAAAATTAAGTCGTATCTTCTGCGCTCTGGACCCAAATGGTAGGAAGACTCTTCCTTCCTAATGGTAGGAAGATCAGGTCAATAAACATGCAATTCAGCCAGTGCTGTGATAGACTTGTATAGCCAAGAGACACAGAGAGATCACTGTCAGTTCACAGGGCACCTATTCTATCCTAGGAGCTGTGCTAGACCCTGGAGATGGATACATATTTCTCAGAACAACCCCCCGCCCCCAACTCCTGCCCATGTTCTACCAGGGGAAAATGTTTAAACAAATAATTTAGTAAATATTTACAAGTGTGTAAAATGCTGAGAAGTACCAAGTACTAGGCGAACATATGAACATGTGGAATCTAGGAACGGGGAATTTGTCTGGTATGACTGGATTATGAGGTGGTGGGACGTGAACTGAAAGGTGAATTAGGGCCAGACCAGAAGGGTTTGAACACCAAGTTAAGGAATTTGGGCTTTATTCCGGAGACACCTGGTAGGCATCAAAGATTATTGAACAGGTGAATGACAAGACTAGTCCTTTTGAAAGAAAACTCTGGCAACCATATGTAGGATAAATTGAAAGTAGAGCAACCCAAGGCCAACAGCCTGGGCCCCATCGTGGCCCTGGTGAGGAAGCCACTTAATGAGCGCATAAAGATAGCAGGAAGGAACACCCAGCAGCTGTAAAGATGTTGAATAAACCCCAAGTGAAAACGAAGACCTCCCTTTACAGGCCTTAAATATTTTCAATTAATTGAAAGGTCAATTTTCTATCTAATTTTTGAGCTGGTGACGCATTGTCAGTTATCTGTATATAGCATCATGATTTGCTAAAATAGACAGGATTAAATCTTTACATTTTAAGTGTTTAAACAAAAAAACTGCTATTTATTTGCCTCTTGGTTTTTGGGAATCTGCTTTCTGTACATATTGTTCAAAAGCAAAATGTTGATAAGTCAACGTGATTGTAGACCAAGGTAGTGGCACCGACATAGGTGAGATTTCTCCCATGAATGCCTACTTGTTGCTTTGTTTACTAAAAGAATGTCAATTGTGTATTGTCCCCACTCTGAGAATTTATCATCTCACAGGTCTCTAAACACAGTTTTCTCATTTAGTGGCTTCACCACAGATTGGATCGCCTCAACTCAGCCCTTGGAGTGACTTTGGGTGCTCCTCTTTCTATAACTGGTTACCAGAGCCAGTTGAGGCTTTGCTCAAACTGTATCTCAGCTTTAGTCTTTCTTTCCCGTCGTACTTCTGCCATCCCAAAAGATGGCTAAAAAGGGAGGGTGGAAGATAAGGAAAGTCTTGACAAGGGCAGTGGCTTCTGGGTAAGAGGTCTTGGCCCATGCCTTGCCAAGGCTGTCATCTTTGTTGCTTCTCTTCAGCAAAGCAGGAATCCCCTTTGGAAGTCAGAATATCTCTCAGACAGGAAAGCAGATGCAGGAGCTGTGAATAACAGCAGGTCCTGCCGGACGAAATCCAGGAAAGAGACGATGCCTGTGAGTGAGGAAAGGGTTACGGGTCCCCGGGGCGCTGGTCCTGCACACAGCCGTGAACAGGGTCTCCACAGAAACACCCTCCTAAGTGAAGGGCAGCTGATCACTTCTGCAGCAGACGTTGGTTTTAATATCTGCATCCTAATTTATTTGACATCTGCAGAACATCCAAAGCAAACATTCAAGTACAGGATGGGCAATCCGGCTGCTTTCTGAGTTCATCAAATATCTCACACTCCTTTCTTAAATGTTTTCAGTTTTGCAAAACTCGAAATGCATTTTGCCAAACATGTTCCCCGCTCATGTTTATTTAGAAGGGAATTTAATCCGTATGCTGCTGATGCATTTACACTTAACCCATCAAAATGTTTTACTAGAGTCATTTGATGTCCAAGAAACCTTTTGAGTCTTTTTATAAGCCTCCTCCAGCCCATTTTGCTTCGAAACAGGAAGTCGCCTGTTACTAACCATAAACCAACGCAATCCCCGTAGGATTCGGTTGCACTTAAGACACTGAGAGACCACAAGTTCCAAGCCTACCCTGAACTCCACCGAAAAGGTTTTCTCCTGAACCTGCTGGGACTGTGCCGCACACAGATGAGGTGCGGCCATTATTTTCCAAAACAAAATCCTTGATGAAGAGGCATCGTTCCTGCAGCTCCTGGGAAAGACAGTTACCAAAGCCGAGTGCTAAATCATCCGTTTTGCAGGCTGCACCTGGCCAATGTCACTGTCTCCTGCGATCCACTGGCCATGCAGAGCTCATTTGCTAGTATTAATAGAACAAATCAAACGGGATGGGGAGGGAGAGACACCGGCACAGTGATTTCTTGCTTGGGGAAAACCTTCCTGGGTTACAGACCAATACAATGTTCCTAACCACGAGCCAGGGAACCAAGGCTGATATAAACACAGCATCCAAGCCACAGAACATGACTTGTTTAAGGCTTAATTCTGTGAAGTAAGGCAGGAAACAAGATTTATCCTTCTGGGAAACTTTTGGCATTTGCCTCAAGCTGGGCCTGATTACTCTGCCGTCCTCACCATCCATTACAGCTATCTGAGGGAAATCATTTTTTTTTTGTTTTGTTTTTACCCCAAACTAAGGCAAAAGAGAAATGTCTCCCTCCAAGTCCCATAGAAATCCTTCTGTTTGACGTGGCATTAAACAAGGAGAGTTGAGCAGCCCCGTAGCTGTGTAGCCATGAGGATCACCATTGCTATCTTCGGCCTTTTGGCTGTGAAGGGGAGTGATGTTGGTTTGGGCGAAAGCCATTTCACAAACACAGTAAAAATAAATTACTACACTTAATAACCGAATCTTAAACTTGTCACTGTGGCAAACTCTTCAGTTATTCCCAGAGCCTTCCCTGGGACTTGGCACAAGTAGTGGGTGCTGGAGGTCAGTCTGTATGTACGAGATCCAGCTTTAGGTTACAACGGCTACAGAGTAAATGTCAAAGGATGAACGGGCCATTGAGAAGTAAATCCGACTCCCCGAGCCTCTTAAATGAGTCTGGACGGGTTCAAGCCCTCAGTTTGGTGGGCTACCAATCGAACAGTGAGTTGTTAATACGAAAGAATTTGAGGTTATTAATGCCAGGTTTATTTGTTTCCCCTCTGTGTGTGTGTGTGGAAGTGTTTGTTTTTTAACATGTCTTTTATTGCGTGTTATTTTAGATGTTTTAAGGGCACCCTGGTTGGGCCGCGGAAGCTGGGTGGCTTGGCCCACACTCTGACTGGTGGGCACGTCGGTGGGCCGTTGACGCTGCATGGGAAATGCTCAGGCTCTGACCCAACTGGGAGACGTGTCAATTAGCTCTGGCTTTGCTTCCTCGTCCCAAATACCAGGTTATTACTGGATTATTAACATTAGACCCTCTCATTGGTTCGCTCTTTTTCTCCTTAAAGTCGCATTTAAACATCACATTCTTTAGAATAGATTTTTCAGCCCTCTCTCCGGGTCACTGCCCTTGAATGTGGCGAACTTAGAAATCATCAGGGCACCCAAGAAAAAAACTACCAAAGCAACAAAGACCCCAAACGAACAGATTTTTTTTTTTTTTTTTTAATTAAGGTTGGGGAAAATAAATGGACCCACTATGAATTGAAGAGGTGGAAACTTTGTAACCAAGCGCTAGCATTACTGCAAATAGCTCATAAAGCCCAAGAAGTTGCCTAATCTGGTAGCATATGTACCTGAATATACTGCCCAGAAATAAATATTGTATGTTTTTGTCCAGGTTGGCTTCACAAATTATTTTTGAAGCCAGGTCTAGACAGTCACAATTGCCTAATTAATTTGGGTAAGATCACTTGTGCCTCAGAGCTAGGCGTGTATGTATTCATTGATTCCATGCCAGCCCGCTCTTGCCAGAATAACTCACAGAAACGTCAGACCTAATGACAGAAATGGCCTCGGCTGGGAAACCATTTTCCTGCGCGGTACCCGGTGCCTCACCACATACTTGCTCGCAATATTTAAATGCAACAGGCACCGCAAGCACACGTACGCCTTCATCATGACCTACGAGGGTAGATCCTTCACTGCTTGCATGAATGATTTGGAAATCACCCCCCTTATGTTGGAAGCGCCTCATTTTTCTAAAGGAGCCCACGGTCCCGCATGAGTGCCACATGTTCAAATCACCCTTGATCGTGTCAGGTTGTCCCCACATCTGCATTTCCTACTGAGTTCTCACTTCCTGTGAAGCGTACGAAAGACACTACTAATCTCCACATCGCCCAATCTGAAGGGGAACAAAATAAATAGCCCCTGTTGCACAGAACCCAAAGGTACTTCCTAGGTGGTCCCATTTGATAAGCCCCTTTCCCTCATGACTAGAACAATTGGGGATATTTTTGTTCAGCCTCTCACTCCCATTATTTGTCAAGCAATGCATGTGGGGAGACTTGAATATGTATTAGGGTTGTGTATGTACATTTAGAGATCTATGTCTGAACAATTCTATACTCGGTCAATTGTAAGTATGAAGGCACTCGAAAAAATAAATAAAAGGCAAACCAAGGTAATCAACAAAAACAAAAACAATCACTACGTTTTACAGAGGGTTTGTATGTCACACATGTGATTCTCATCAATCTTCATCAAAACCTTACTTTTTTCCCCTTTTTCTTCCCTTCTCCTTCTACGTTTTCTTCTATTTTCTTTCATTTTTAGTATTTTTCAGCTTCGCCAAGTAATATTCGGTGGTTAAGGTTGCTCAGGAGATGAAGAGTGGAGTTCGGCCATGATTGCCAAGTAGATCTTACTCAGAGTGGATCTCTGCTCACCAGGCCATGCCCGTCACGAGAATACGCATAACCCTAATGTGTTGGTGACCATTGTAGGGGAGCTGGTGTGATGGAATTAACCCCTTCGAATGCGTGCACACATATCGGTCCTGTTTATGAACAGCTACTAGGGAAACAAAGTCACTACTTGCATAAAGGCAGCTTCTTGTAGAAATTCTTCACACTCTAATCAGGACTGCGTGTAGGGTGAGGCAAGTGCAGGATCCAGGGAATAAAGCTTGAGGAGGCACTCGGCCTCAGAGTTGTACAAGTGTGAGGTCCACAACTGAGTGTGGGCACCACCTTAAATCTCACCTTCGCACCCCACCGCCTCCCCACACCTCCCTAGCCTCCTCCTCATCCTGGCCCTGCACACAGCAATGACCACATCCTATCACCTTGCTCCAATTCTTCAGAAATGAACACTCACCCACAAGGGGTTTATGAACCATCTACTATGCGTTGTATGTAACGGAAAAAGTGAAAACGTTTTCCAATGGTATCGCACGTGCCTCTACTAGAGAAACCGCTATCCAGATAGAAAAATAATGCATACGCGCGGGAAACAATCAAAACAGGCCTATTATCAATCTGTAAAATGCGGCCCCATGAGTTCACAGACGGTGGTTTCAGTAGGGCGGGGCATGGGGACATCACTAAAGAGAGATAAGCCCGTGTACTGTAGCTCATATATAAAGGGGGGAGGCGTGAGGCAAAGCCCTGCTGGGAAGACAATGGGACGCCAGACAAAGGCCGCTGGGCGTCCACGTTGTCTGTAGGAAGCCAATTATGGATTTGAACAGGGGAACAATGTGCAGAAAGCTCCGTGATGGATTGTGCATCATTTTGCTGGAGCGGATCAGGGTGATGGATGGCTGGTAGGTTCATCCAAAATCAGGATGTTGTTTTAAAGTGGGGGCATATTCGTTTAAAACTCGTTTTAACTGTGATTCCTGCTGCAAAACGGTTTTGATCTGTTACAGGAAAATTGCCGTTGGAAGAAAGGAAACAGTAGAGGTTGAAACGTCCAAATCAGGCATCTTATTTATACCGTTTTGTCACATTCCCATTTTTCCTGAAGTTGGCTGTACGAGGCTCTTAGCAGCTGCTGTTGGCTCGGAACCCTCCATTGTCTGACCCGCACGGCTGGCCACTCCATCACGTGCTGCCTACTTCGCTGAACCGTTTCCGGGGGTGACTCTGGGGTTCCAGACAAGACCGCGCCCCCCGCAAGGTCCGGGTTCAGAGCTCCTTGCAGGATGCTCCATCTCTGGAGACGCTGGAAGCAACCGGGCACTTGGAAAACAGTGAAGAAGGGTTTCGCAGCTGTCTGCTTTGGAGCAGCGACGTGGAGAGAAATTGAACTTGATTTCCTAATGTGGAAAGGCCTGCATTTCTTGTACTCTGCAACGTTTGGACTGATCTGAATGAAATTTTCAATGGCTAATTTCATCCCTAATCCTTCCATGAGCCAGAAAACTCCACCTGCAAGGGAATGGTTTTTCATTGCCTTTCTTTTGAAAAGGGTGAGCGCCCCATTTCCTGTCATCAGGTGCAGGAACTGGTTTCTTCCCTAATAGTGGTAGTTGCTTAGGAAGGAAGTCCAGGGCTCAGGCTTCTGTAAAAGTTCTTGGCTTAGCGTCAAACCAGTACGAACGATGCAAGACCCACATGTCTACTGATAGACAGATATCTAAGCTGGGGACGCGGAGGCCCAAGATAGTTTACCAAGAAGGTAGAATTATGTAACCCTGTCACTCAACAGGGCTTCTTTCCAGCTTAAGGTATCCTGGGACTAAACAGTGCACATAGCAACAAAACAAACTGATCGCGGACACTCTTTGCATTGTCAAGTGAAGCACACTCTGCATCTTGATGCATAAATCAGCATAAATGCAATGGAGTGATGCCTCATTTGTTTACCATCACTAGGGAATGAACTATTTATGATAGATAATATTCCAAATAACTGAAGCCTGTAACTCTAAATGCCAAAACGTTAAAAAATGTTAACCACGAGGGATGAAAATCTTTCTAAACATTTTCTACTATCTTAAACACCATGCTCGGAATATAATTTGACTTTCAATATGCTTGGAGAAAAAGAGTGGAAAAAGAAATGGCTAGGCATGATGTTTTAAAGCTAATGACTAACCAGGATAAATACAGTATTTCTAAACTTAGCCAACTCCTTTATTTTTTTTTTATTGATTTTTTTTTGAGAGAGAGAGAGATCGATCTGTTGTTCCCCCATTTTTCTTTTTTTAAAAGATTTTATTTATTATTTTTAGAGAGAGGGGAGGGGAGAGAGGCAGAGAGGGAGGGAGACATCCATGTATGGTTGCCTTTCACTTGCCTCCAGCCATGGACCTGGCTGGAGACCTGGCTTGCAACCTGGTTATGTTCCCTGGCTGGGAATCGAACCAGTGACCTTTGGGTTCGCAGACCAGAGCCTTATCCCACCATGTGCCACCAGCCAGGGCTGTGTTGTTCCCCTTATTCATGCATTTATTGTTTGCTTCCTGTATGTGCCCTGACCAGAGACAGAACCTGAAACCTTGGTGTATCAGGACCCTCTAACCAATTAAGCTATCTGGCCAAGGCAGTCAACTTTTTCTTTTTCTTTTTTATGAGAGGAACTTTCGGTGAACTGAAGAAGTAATTTGGACATTGCTGGGGAGAATCTGAAGTCTTACAATGGAGGAGGCAGCAGGAGAATGTATATAAACATATAAAATTGACCCTTGAACAATGCAAGATTTGAACACCAAACCCCTACACAGTTGAAAATCTGTATGTAACCTTTGACTCCCCCAAACTTAACTACTAATAGTCTTAATGATAACAGTTTATTATCATGTATTTTATATATGTGTTATATACTTTAATCTTACTGTAAAGTAAGAAAATCAAAAGGCAATATACAATGAAGGAAGATGATTTGACTTTGGGAGGTTGGCACACAATGCAACATACAGATCATGTACCATAGAACTGTACACTTGAAACCTGTATGATCTTATTAACCAATGTCACCCCCAATACATTTAATGATAGCAAAAAAATAGAATCAAAAGGAAGAGAAGAACATTCATAGTACTGTGTTGTATTTATCTAATCAAAAGTTGACAAGTCTACAAGATGAATCTTTTGTCAGTACCTACCTACATCAATATTTCTTTATATGATATAAAATGCTGTTGATATTATGCATATTACTAAGAGTAGATGTAAAAAGAAAAAGATAATGTGTAAAATAAATTCGTATTTATTTACTGATACAATTCATGAATTGATATCAAAGAAATAGCAACATGATTGCTTTATGATAGCCTGATTTAATCTATATGATTGTTTCACAAATTTTTCCATTATATATTATTGAAAAAAATTCCTGGACATTCTTATTTGAAAGTTTCAGTGTTTCAGTCACACACCCACACGGACTGCCTCTTGGAATGTCTTTCTCTGGTCTTTGAACAGACACTGATGGCAATTATCAGCAAGCCCAATGTCCCTGCTGAGCTCCTCCACTTACAACCGCCCTTCTCTCTGGCTCCTCATAGCCATTCAGACTTCCTGACTCTCAGAATCTCAGAGTTCCCCAATTCTGATCAGCAGAGGGAAAATTGATCTCTTTCTTTTTTCCGTCTTCTTCATTCCTCACGATGAAAAGACTGGAAAGTGGGTGGGTGAGCACAGGAGCTCAGCCTTGACATCTAAAAGCATAGTTCAGAGGTGATTTCTAACATAGATTTTCCTGTTAGAATCATCCAGTTTTGTATGCATGTGTAGAGTAGCCCTTTCTCCATGTCGTCCCTATTATAGATTTTAATTCTGAAGGCCTTCTCAAGCCTTCTCTATTAATGCCCTGAGGTCTCTGAGTGATTAAGATCACTGGCTTTAGAGGCAGATGAGATTGGACTTGTAGCTCAGTTTTGCCACTAACTATGTCACCTTGTGCAAATGACTAACCACTCTATGGTTCAGTTTCCTCATCTCTGAATCAAAAAATTAAACAAAATCCCGTGCCTATCTCATAAGCTTTTTGAGAAGATGAAGTAGGTAATTGCATGTAAATTGTTTTAAATGATGATTAGAATATAATAATTGTCCAGAATTTATTTTAGTTTGTGTTTTTTTTTTTTTTTAATTATTTATTATTTGTAGAAAGAGGGGAAGGGAGAAAGGCAGAAAGGGAGGGAAACATCAATGTGTGGTTGCCTTTCACCTGCCTCCAGCTAAGGACCTGGCTGGAGACCTGCTTACGACCTAGTTATGGGCCGTGGCTGGGAATCCAACCGGAGACCTTTGGGTTCGAAGGCCAGCGACAATCCACTGTGCCATCAGTCAGGACTGTTATTTTATTTTTACATAAGACAAATCAAAGAGAGGTTGGGAAGTTATATATTATCATCTCAAGAAATGCCAAGTGATTTTGAATAAAATTAACTTTTTTGTTTTCAGTTTAAGAAAACCTTATAAGTACATAAAACATGATTAATAATACTTTCCTAACCTAACAGCCATCACTATCTTTAATAGTGATAACCCAATTATTTATCTGTTGTATTTAGGGGAAAAAATCACTCATACATGCTCTGCTCCTTTATTAATCTAATAGTTTTAGACCTTGTAGCTATTATTACAAGAAATGGAGCAGAAATAGGAATAGATTATTGTTATTTTCAAAGATATACTTTCACAACTAGAAAACCCCCTAAAATTAAAGGGCACCTCTTAATATTAGTAAGAGTTTACTAAAGTGTTTAGATACTAGAATTAAGAAAATATAAGGAAAATGTTACAGCCATTCAAATTCAGCAAAACCTGAAAACCCCAAAATATTAAGAATAAATATTAGCCCTGGCTGGTGGCACAGTGGGTAAGGTGCTGGTCTGCACACCCAAAGGTTGCTGATTCGATTCCCAGCCAGGGCAACATAACCAGGTTGGCAAGCCAGGTCTCCAGCCAGGTCTGTGGTTGGAGGCAGGTGAAAGGCAACCATACATTGATGTGTCTCACCCTCTCTGCCTCTCTCCCTTCTCCTCTCTCTAAAAATAAATAAAATCTTAAAAAAAAAAAGAATAAAGATTAAAAATATCTTAGAAACAAACATACATTATTAATAAAGTCCTCTGAAGAGAAAATAAATTTTAGAAAGATTCTGAAGTAGCTTAGTGACCTTTAGAGAAGACATATCCTAGAGCCCCAGGGCTCTGAAGATGTGTGGCCTGAGGTCACAGCATGGTTCCAGCGACTTCCTGGCTGAGCACTTGTGGGCAAGTTATGTAGCTTTTCTATGCCTCCTTGGATTCTCTGTAAAATTACCATAATAGCACTTGTTCCATTAGGTTGTTGTATGCATTACATTAAGGTGGTCTGGCAATACATGTAAGACCTGGCAGATAGCAGGCACTCAAAAAATTATAGCCAGTTTCACGCATCATCGTGGTTGCCACTGTGAGTGCTGTTGACGTTGCTACAGTTACTCCAAATCTCATGTGTAGACTTGATACCAAAAAATAAGTGTAATTTTTAACACCACTTGGGAATAATTTGTGTAATCCTATGCAAAACTCTAGCAGGATTTCTCAAGGAATAATACTGAAAATTTTACTAAAATATTATCTTTAAATTTTTGAGGAATCACAATACTGTTTTATATAGCAGTTGTCATTTCACAACCTGCCAGCAATACACAAGCATTCCAATTACTCTGCATCTTTGCCAACACTTGGTATTTTCTGTTTTTGTTGTTGTTGTTTTTTAAAAGATTTTATTTTTTATTTTCAGAGAGAGAGGAACGGAGAGAGGCAGAGAGGGAGAGAGACATAAATGTACGGTTGCTTTTTACCTGCCTCCAGCTACGGATCTGGCTGGAGACCTGGCTTGCAACCTGGTTCTGTGCCCTCGCTGGGAATTGAACCTGCGACCTTTAGGTTTGCAGGCCAGCACCTTATCCACTGTGCCACCAGCCAGGGCTTGTTGTTGTTTTTTAATGTTCGCCATCCTAATAAATGTGAGGTGGTGGTATTTCATTGTGGGTTTGATTTGCATTTTTCTAAGTTTTAATGTTGTGCATCTTTTCACATGGTTGGTGGTTCCTTTATGTACTTTTGAACTTGTCAGAATGTTTATAATTAACATGTGTTATTTTGTATCAGACAAACACTAGGAACATAATTAGGATCAGTTTTGTCTCTAGTTTTGTGACATTAGAAAGAGCAAAGAAGCTTGCTTTCTTCAGGTCCTCACATTTCAATTTGTGAAATAAGGAAGCTAGACTAACCAATCCCATCTATGATATTTTTAAATACAGAAAATAATCTTTCCTCAGTCCCTTCAATGTTGTAAAATGCAGTTACATTTCTAAATCTCCTAAATGTTTAATTTCTGAGAAGAATGGGTGTATGGAAAAATAAATGATTTGGACTTTTTTTTTCATCAGCACTTTCATAGCTCCAACTGGGTAATAAGCATTGGACCAGGGTCCAAGAATGCAAAGAAAATGTAATCTGGATGGACCCCTTGCTATTAACTTAGAATTCTATTTAAGCATGTGAGCTTATAAGTAAATTACTATGATGCAACTTGTAGTTGATATAACACATGTATGAATACGGTTCATTGGTATTATAAAGGAGCAGACATCTGCTTCTATGATGCTAAAAATGTGAAGACTCCTGGAGTAGAGGAAAAAGGATCCTGATGGTTGTTCCCAGACCTCAGTGTTTACAAAATCCATGGCATTCAAATTTAGTAAGAAGAAATTTAATATTTACTAGCAAAGACAAAGCAGAATTTCCATGGGCATTTAAGCATTACATTAAAAAAAAAAAAAAAAAACTAACAAATGGCTAAAATGTTTTCCATTCAATCAAAAAGTATTTTAGAATCCTATTGTGGTCTACACAAAGGATGTCTCTTGCTGGGCAGAGTAATATGATACATTCTGTGTGGAGTAGGAAACTTTAATGATATATGCAGTTTTGTTATTAAAACTGAGTTATATATTTTTCTCTGCTCTGGAAAATTGTGACCCAGTCTAACATATCTTCACATTGTTTATAACTTGAGGAAAATCAACATTTTGGATTCCCAGTTCACACAGTAGGAATTACATTTGTTTTGGCCAAATATAATTTATATAACTGCAAGGAACAATAAAACATGAACTCTACAGTGTTTTCTTACCTAAAAATAATATAGACCTTGTAAAATTGAAGAGATTGTTATTATAAAGGAAAAGACAGTAACTTAAAAGGCTGAAGCTCATTTTACAACACTCTTTAATGTCTGGGCAAATAGGCAGACACCTGTGTCCCCATTTTCTTTGACCTTAGCCACAGGAGTGAGATTCCATGCAGCAACAAATAACCTTGCAAATAAAACTTGAAAATATAATTTGCTTGAACAAGCCCCGTTCTTCAGTGTTCATGAGTCATTTTCAAAGTGACTTCTTAAAATAATTCAATATTCTTTATTCATCTGCCTACAGATCTTCTGCATGTGATAAAAGCATCTGGTTCCAGTTGGTAAATGAGACATTCTGGATTTAAAAGTTGGGAATTATGTGGATGAATGGATGATTGAATGATATCATCAATCAATCAATCAATCAATGATTGGATAGGTACCTTTAAAATCAACTAACCTGTGTAGGAATTGACTCTACTGTTTCAATACCATAATATAAAACATGATCTCATCATCAACGATGTGGGAATGATAAACTGAGGGAAAATTGAAACTTCCTTTGAGGCAATATGTACAAGAGTCATACTGAATACGTATTATAGAATCACTGATTGTCAAATCGGTCAGACAACTGGAAAAATGTGGATATTTTGGAGGCAAGTACTATGCTCAAGGAACTAGTCCATTGTATCTTATTTAATCCTTTAAAGTCTAAATAATTCCATGAAGTTGGCAGAACTATCACTATTTTACATGTGAAGAAACTAAGGCTCATAAATCTTATGCAATGTGTTCCAAATCACAGCCAAGTAAGTACATGGTGATGTCAACCCTAGACCACAAGTCTTCTGAATCTACAAGGCTCATTTTCACTATAACGCTTGAGAATCTTCTGGGCGAGGACTTGAGGCGAATACCAGTCACAGGATAGTCAGGTGTCAGCTGTCTCTCGCATTCCTACTAGATAACACCTCTCCACTCTTGCGAAACTTAAGTCTCCTCAGGATCAAAACTTTTTCATTTAACAGAGCAGATTTTCCTGCCCTGAGATTTACACAGATTTCAAGTTCTTCCAACTTCTGGTATCATTTTTGACTTGGTCTTTTAAGTCTTAATATGTATTTCAAAGTGGGATTTGAATTGTATTTAATAATATTAGGGCCCTGGCTGGTGGCTCAGTGGATAGGCGCCTGCCTGTGAACCCAAGGTCGCTGGTTCAATTCCCAGCCAGGGCACAGAACCAGGTTGCAAGCCAGGTCTCCAGCCAGGTCCATAGCTGGAGGCAGGTGAAAGGCAACCATACATGGATGCTTCTCTCCCTTCCTTCCTTCCTCCCTGCCCTTCTCTCTAGAAAATTATGAATAAAAAAATAATAGTATTAGGTTTCTAATTGTATTGAGTTTTTCTAAAATGATCTGTTCTTACTGCTTATTTAGAGATAGTCCTAAGAAATCCTAAATAATGCGACTTGTTTCTCAGGGCCAACAAGAGAGTCCATTTTCCTTTAAGGAGCCTGTGGCCTCTCTAAGCATTGAATCATCTGGCTTGTGGCCAGGCACTAGAGGGTGCTTTAGAAATATTATTTGATGATGAACTCGGATGTTGTCCACTTGCTTTTCTGAAATCATTCCTGTAAATCATGGCTTTGAAAACTCATCAGCCTTTTTCTCTTTCTTCTGTGGGTTTCTTCAAAGGGAGAAGAAATGCCTGAAAAGTAAACATTCAATAGCCATCGCTGCATCCCAAGCAGGGTGGAATAAAAAATATATATACTATAGATACTTGTAGATATGTAAATATTTCTGGGAGATAAAAAGAGAACCCTGCGGATCAGCCACAAAGAGCCTACAGGAACTTTATCAGTCGGCTGGGCCTTGTCAGTGGAGAGCCGGCTTGTGAGTGGGCCAGGGCAACATGTGTTTCTGTCTATCCACACCCTTCTTTTCTGGAAGCTCACAGGAAGCATAATCCCTCACATTTGTATGAGACTTCTTTCTCTCTCTCTTTTTTTAAGACGCCCTTTTCCGTATATCATCTCTCAAGTGATATTCCCTACACCCTGTGCAGCACTGCTATTCCTACGCTTTAGATGAAAACCGCTGAGGTTTAGAGGATCATTAACTAACTCCGATCCATGAGGTTAAGTGACAAAATCAGACTTTAATGATAGGATTGTCTCTGGCATACGACAGGCAGCAACCCTTCTTCTTCCTTTATGCTGCTAGCAGAACCGTATTTGCATACTGTTAACAGAACCGTTATTTTCCCCTGGCTTCCTTCAGATACCACATGTATCTCGTCCCCTCCTCCTTCTCTCTTGACTTCCTACTGTAAATAAAAATAAAGTGAAACACACACGCAACAAGCACCAGAGGTTATGAAATATAAGACGAGGACCATACCCTTCCCCTGCCCTCCTGGTAGCAGCACTCAGAGGTCCGTAGAGACCCCAGTGAGTGGGCAGTGCAGTCAGCCAGCAGTGGGGCACCACACACGGTCTAGGGTTTCAGCAGAAGCCGGACTCTTATTGGAAAGACCAGAAAGGGCTTTTTAGGAAAATAAAATTCCTTCCTCTAGGCCCTGAAGCGTGATTCCAAAGAGCCCTCCAAGCTTTGGAAAGGGCAGAGACACAGTTTGCAGGAGCCGGTGTATACCGGGCTCATGGGAGGAGTGTTTGCCTGCGGGGTACAGTGGAGACACGGGCTGGCTAGCAAAGCTTTGAACCAGCTTCTCGGCCATCTCAGTCCCAACAGAGCTTCCTGAGACGTTGGGAAGTGTTTTATGATCACCTTTGTCTCATACATTAGCCATGGCTGGCAGGTGGCTGTGGAGCCCTTAGAAGTGGTCATGTGACCTAGAAACTGAAAATGGAGTTTAGTTCCATTTCATTTTATTTTTTATTTTTTTAATTTCTTTTTTGTATTGTTGTTCTATTCCAGTTGTCCCAATCCTCCCACCACCAGAGTTGCTCTCCGCTGCTCTGCCCCCTTACTCTAATTTCATTTTGATTCATTGTTATGTTCATCTAAAAGCCTCATGGGACTAGGAGCTACCATTTCAGAGGGAGCACAAGGGAGCCTTGAATGACAAAGAGTTCTGAGGCCGGCACAGAATTCTAGGTTTACCCACCGGGGAAACAGGTACTCGCTGATTGAAGGGAATGCCTGGACAGAGCGTCTGGAGAGGCTGAAATAGCAAAAGTGAGGTGGAGGAATTGGAAGTCAGGCTCGAAGGAGACCTCAGGTTATACTGTGTACAGTTGCTAAATTTGTGAATCGCAGAATTCAAGATGAAACTGCTTACACTCGTTTCATTTGTATACAAAAGTCTGTTTCTCACCAAAATGATAAGTTCCATCAGTGTCAAAATGTTTATTCTTTCGTCTCTTCGTCAACATCTAATCACCATAATCATGTCTTACACGAAATATATTGTACCTGTGGTACTTTTGACATACTCCGCCATACCTGTGTTTTAATATGTTATTGAACTAAATATTCATTAGCTGAACTGGATGGAAGTGATAAGAGTGGAGTTGGTTAATAGTCATTTAAACACAACAGATACAACCAAGTAAGCCTTAAAGAAGTGTATGGGCTTGTATGTATGCATGTGTGTTGCATTATTTTCCCTAAAATCTTGATCTGTCAAGCACGAGGAATTTTAAAACCCCACCATGATTTACCAGGCACATTATCTGTATTCTTTTAAACCCATAAGAAATAAGGCTCTTATTTCAGCTTCATTGGATTCTTACATTATGGAGAAGGCCATCTCTAGGACTAGCCAGAGCCCACTCCTTCCTTCTATGGCTAAAAGGATTATCAAAGCAAACACAGAAAACCAGGCTCCTGCAGCCTGTAAAGAGGGGAGTCCCCCAAAGTGTAAGATCCCACTACCAAAACCACAAGTAAAAACGGGTGCTCAACTTGATAAATGGTTTCTCTGCAATACTTTGCAGAAAAAAAGAACAAGAGCAGCAACAGCAATGCACCAACACCACACACTCAACCACTAGCATGACTGTATCTTACCCACAGAGGGACTCCTTTGGCTGTCTTCTCAAACGAGCCTTCAACTATCTTGGTGGTGATGAGCCCTCCTCACGTGTGGACATTCTGAGGATGAAGTGGCATCCCGTTGCCCTTCATGTACTGTCTTTCGGGCCAGTGTTCACCGAATGACCTGGCCTCTCTCCTACTCTCCAAGGATACGATCGAAATGCACCAAGTTTCAGAAAGAAGGACTGGGAAGTCAGTTTCCATGGACTTTCATGCACATGGTGCTCTGGGTAAAGGCGCCCGATGCTGATGGAGGGTGCACAGCGGCTCCCCAGGCCAGGCTGTCTGTTCTGCCCCCCTGAAGGTCTTACTGGAGCCATTCTTTGCAATTCATCAACAGCCCCTCTGCCTGTTGCCAAAACCACTTTTTTCTTTTTTAGTTTTATCTTGTTTTTTTGTAGACCCCAAGGGAAGGTGAAGATCAGCTGGTGAGGGCCCCTGGGGCATCCTGCAGATGCATCTGTGGAGATTTACAATCTTGCGCCTTCTTTGTCTCACCAGGGAAGTTCTTGAACTTCCAGGGTTATTGTTTTCTAGCATCTTAATCTCATCCACGTTGTCTAACGTTTCTTGGAAGTATTGGCAGCAGAACTTTTGAAAGGGATTTAGCTCAATTCTCAATTTTATTTTATGTGTGTCTTTAACCCTCTCATGTTGGAGTTTTCTTACCTCCCCCCCCCCCCAAAAAAAAGCCAAGATTTGGCATCAGTGTCTTTTTCTATATATTTACATGAAGTCAGGCAACTGACTATCTAAACCTAGGGAAGATAACACGATTACCAATAGCAACGTGTTAGTTATTGCTGGAATTGTTCCTCCGGTCACGGAATCCTAAAATCTCAACACTGAAATTGCCCTTAAAGGAAGCCACCTTAAATCATTCTTACAAATGGCTGTGCTATGGCAACTATTAAACGCCTGGGATCAGAAATGGGAAGAATGCTCGTTCATGTTCTGCTCTTTTTTTTTTCTTTCTTCTCCAAATGTCTAAGCAGCCAAGTCTCTGGTATGTATCAGAGGAACAGGCACTTTTCAGAGTGAAGTCAAGTGAAAAGTATGCAGATGGCAGTGTAAATGTTAGGAGAGCTTGGGGGGAAATATCCCAGCTATGTGCTGTTTTGCTACAGTAAGGATAGATCCGTTCCTCCAATGCCATAGACAAGCCCCTCGCCAAGTGGAATACCCTATTTATAACCCTATCAAGAGAGGACGTAGTGCCAGGAACAAGATAAAACTATTAGCAGTATTAACACAAATACTTAAAAGCATGTTTGTGTTTGAAAATGTTGGCGGTTCAGAGGAAAATATAAGCAGTTGTAGATCTGGGTGTTGAAACCTGTTGCAAGACCATCAATTAGTCATCGTCTTATCTTCCCTGCCATATCGCTGCCAACTTGCCTGTTTGAAGTGGTAAATGGAGCTCATAAATGGACTCTCTGGGAGATATTTAGAAAATAAACAATTCCCCCTGTTCGGTAAATAGTTAAGAAATCTCCCTGAGCTCACATGTTTTATTCTCCCCGTTGGCACTGTTGATTCAGTACCCATGTGGAACATCCTCTCAATCTGTCTTGGAGCTGTCAGTCTTTCCGATGCCAAGTATTTAGGCTGCAGTCCCAGAGCTGGGAAAAACTGACCAAATGCAAGGGAGTGCTTGCAGACTCTGGTCACAAGGGTGTCACGCTGGGAGGGACTTGGCCTCCAGCCTGCACGTGCCAGCATCAGGGCCTGGGCCATGAGACAACACCCCCTATCCCTCCCTCTTCCCCAGGACCCTGCAGAGAGCCTGTCGCATAAATGAGAGTTGTGGGAATGGTTGGACGAAGGCCAGGATGGCTTCTTTTGTCTTCTCTGTCAGTGAAGCTTGACATATGCCATGCTGTCCTTTACTACAAGTACTGGGTGAGAACTGAGGTTCAATTTCCCTTTTCTTCCTGTGTGTGGTCACTTTCCCTTCTCCACCTCCTCATCTAACCAAGGATAGTATTAAAGACCTCATGATTTGGAAGTAGACAAAATCAGGGTTCAATCCTGGCTTTTTTACTTGCTCTGTGTCTGAACAAAAAAAACAAAACAAAACAAAACAAAACATTTAGCTCATCTAAGCCTCAATTTATTTTTCTGAATGACACCTACCTTTGCTGGCTTGTTGGGATGTTAAAGGAGTGGCGTGTAAAGTACTTAGCATGGTTTCCAGCATATGATAGTCATTAATGTTAATCTGCCATAGCTAGAGGCACTACGCTAGGCTATGGATACTCCAATTTATTAATGATTTATTCATCTAATTCATTTATCATTTTGTTAAATAAAAATGTAAGCTATCCTATAAGTATTTACTTATTAAAATAAGTAATTTATTAAATCATTATTTAATCAAAGTATATGATTATTTCATAAACAATTATATATAATGAGTAAGTATACAATTGCCACACACTATATATTATGCATTGTAAGTTGTATATAAATATATCACATATATCATGTATGTTATGTATTATGCTTTATATATCATACTTTATATTATGGCTTATTTTAATAAATCAGTATGTATATGTTATATATCATATATCATGTTTTATGTATTGGTTATATTAATACATATTAGTTACTAATTTATTTATATAAGTAGTGTATAATTATATAAAATTTATTTTAGTTAAACAATTTACAATAAAATGATACAATGATATGATTAGCATATTATATATAAAATAAAGTATGTTAGGTTATGATATGGGTAATTGGATTATCCGGTTACAACAATTTGTGAAACTAATTTTCATAATACCCTATATGTGCTATTTATGTAAGTGCAAATTACATATACAAGTCTAATTATTTAATAATCTTCACTGTATTTGGGCCACAATTCTCATGGTTAAGAATTATCCCAAGAGTTGGTGGTAAATAACCCAGAAACAGTTAAATGCAGGCTCTGCCAGGTGTGGGAACCTGGACATGCCAATTAACCTCTCTGAACCTCTATCTCTTACTCTGATAAAAAAAATGGGGCGGGTAGCTTTAGACTGGAATTATATATGAAAATGTACAACACAAGCGCGAGCACCTCAGTAATCCATTCATGATAGATATCATTACTCGCATTATTGTTAAAGTTCATTATTATTAAGAACTAACGATCGCTGTTGTTTTCCGTGGAAGTCTTGAAAATGCAGGGCAGCAGGGGCCAGTCCCCCAGGTGCTCTCTGACAAGCGGCTACTGCGAATTCTGTTTTGCTTGGGCCCAATTCGGGGAGCAGGGCCGCCTGTTCTCACTTTCTAGTGGTTGGAGAACATTCAAACCGATATCCCTAGTGGGGTAAGATCTTGGGGACAAATATTTCTGCTATTTCAAGGTTTCTTAAGTTTCACATGTGATTTAAAAAAGCAAATAAGCCCCTTAATTGCTTCGTTAAGCTAGTCAACACTAATTAAGTAAAACCAAGAGGAAAAATATTAGAAACTGCTGTGCTTGACTTTTAAACTCCCCCGTTTCTTCCAGAACAAGCCTTGCTTTGCTGGGGAAAGTGGTTGGTGATTTTTCATAATAGAGCCCACTCTGACCCCCTCAGTTCTGAGTTTGTAACTGAGCTCTAGTCCTTTGGGGTCCAATTCGGTTGATTCCTGGTGAAACCTGATTACCCAACGCCATGAAAAAATGCCTAGAATGCCTTGGAAGGGAGTGCAGGGGGGTCATCCGGATGATGTGATGAGTTCAACAAGCCTGAAGCATCAGTTTATTCTCCCGGGCAGAGCTCGGGAGCTTACAAGCTGTCCCAGAAGTCACAGGCGGTAGATTGGGTGTAGAGTGGGAGCTTTGCATGTGAATCCAAGGGTGTGTGCTGCATGTGTGTGCACATACATGGTAGGGACGTGGGCTTAGGGTACCCAATTTGTCTGCAAGACAAACAGAACCCGAATTCAGCCTTTTGCTCTTGTCTGAACGTAGGACAGTTATTCCACTTAGCTCTGCAGAAGCTTATAAGAAAAATTTTTGTTACCAATTTTCCTGGGACTAACTAGGCTGCATCCCTGATTAGGTTAGCTCCCTTGGAATCTCAGATACAGAGGGGATGATAAACAAAACCCAACAACCTACTTTCACTCTCCTCTAATTGTAGCAAATTGCTTCTATAGTATATATATTGAGACCTTACCATGTACCAAAATTCTGTGTAGGGATTCACTAGCCAGGACCACATTTAAGTCTCACATTAAATCCTTGAGGTTCATTTATTACTCCCATTTAATTGATGAAATTATCAGGGTAAGAAAAGAAAAGGACTCGTGGCCCCAGAGTTGGTAGGTGGTGGAGTGGGAAATGAGACCTGGAACTGCCTGCCCTCAAAAGCCATGCTTGCTTCCCTTATCCCATGATTCAAAGGTCTCTACCACTGTGACCCTCCCAATCAGCCCCAAGTGAGAAAACCCCGAAGCCCAACTTGTTCTGTAGACACTACTTAGCAACGCGCCTCTGCTGAGCCTGCTCGGCCAGCAGATACCCTTGCAGCTCCAAGACTGGCTTTCCCCTCGGCCTTCAGGACCTCGGTGCCATGGGGCCGTCAGGGGAATATGGGCTGCTTCTGGGCTTTTGCCAGAAGAGCAGAAAGAGTGAAGGACTCAGGGATTCGACCCAGAGGGAAGTTTTCCCAATCTCGCCTGTGCAAGGGAGGCCAGGCCTGAGTTATTTAGGGTTGGAGGTGATCTTCCTAGATGCACCCGGCCTCCTTGATCGGACTGGGAGTGAGGGGGAGGGATAGGAATCTGGCCCTGGTCATAACGAACTCAGTAGGAATCCAGAACTGTAGGACTCGACCCGCCTGGGCCCACTGGTGGAACCGGAGCCGGGGACGCCTTGAGTGAAGACAGCTGCAGAGGGTCCCAGAGGCCGTGGGCAGGCTCAGGGCACAGGCTCCCGGGTTCGTTAACTCAGTGTTGACTACTTCCATGGTATCACGAGTAGCATTCTGCTCCATGAGGCAAGGTGGTGGGCTCAGCGTGTGCTTAACACACATCTGGGAGTGGAAAGAGCTGCTGGCCAGTGGACTCCCAGATACTTAAGATCCACCCGTTTTCTTGAGGCCCAGGACTGGTGGGCAAGGACCCATGCATGAGGGTCCGAGCCAGCTGAGAGTCCCTTGCCTTCGGTGAGAAGGACAGTGTCCGCCAATGAGGGTGGGGGCAGAGCATGGAGTTCTGTGGCTTTGGACACTCCTATGTTCTCTTTAGAAAACACATGACCATTGGCCAGGGACTGAACATAGCTGCACCAAGACACAAAGTGTGCGCAATTAAAACGACTACATCATTTGCGCGAAGAATAACTTTAATTAGAACAAGCAAATACAGGAACAAAACAAACCTCACATATTCCCCTCGAGTGCTCGGTGTTCTGAAGGCCGACGGGACTGTAAGCCTAAAACATGTTATCAATGAGTTATGAAATAATTCCCATAAAGGAGAGGAACTGTCATTGTGCAATTCTTCCTCAAGAAGATATTTAATGAGCGTAAAATGAGATCTTAATAACAAATAACACACAAGAGCGGGGCCACTATTGCTCTAACTGCGGGCATATCCAAGCGCCGCAAATCAGGCGGAAGCAAGAACCAGGTGTGGTGAATGCGGGGGTGGGGGGGCACGCCACACAGGGGGGCCTGAGACACAGTGTGAGAGGCTGAGCACCAGCCTTGGTTGGAGTTCGGAAGGTGATCCCCGCCCCAGCACCTATCAGTCAGGCAAAGAATCCAGGCTCTGACAAGCAGAAGGCAGGATATCAATACCCCAGATAAACGGGCTGAATTCTTGGCAGAGCTGCGCTCCTGTGAGGGGCCTTGGACACTGAACTAAGTGGGGGTTTATGACTGAAAATATAAAAGTGGAGGGGGAGGGAAGAGGGGCTGGAAGTTGGGTTAATCACCAATGGCTCAGGATTTAGAATCAAGCCTGTGGAGTGAAGCCTCCATAAAACCCAGTAGGGCAGGGTTCTGGAAGCTTCCAGGCTGGTGAGCGCGTGGAAATTTGGGCAGAGCACAGAGAGGAGCAGGATTACCTAGGCCAGCAGCGAGCCTCAGATCCCATGGTGGACAAACTGATTGGAACGTAATGGAAGTGCCCGGCCATCAAACCCAGTCAGCGTATCCTGTCAAGATTGCGTAATATTCTCAGCTGTCATGAGCTCTCCCTCTGTCATGAGCAGAACAGATTTGGGTCCTGGGTGCCCTGAATCTCCTCGAAGGTTCAGGGGATTGGGTCCTAATAATCTGAAGAGGGAAGTGATGCAAAGGGTGAAAGATTCCCCGCACCAGCACCCGGAACTCCTTCCACAGAGGATCTCCCAAAAGGAAAATGACCCCATTCTCCAAGCAGACAGTGAACATAATAGGCCTGTGTAGGAACCAGTGTGAAAACGAACCAACCTGAGAACACCTACCAATGCAACCACAGGGATCGATCTCAGCTATCATGCAGTAGGTGGGCAGGGAGACCAGTAGGCCCTTCATCTGCAAGTGTCTATATCAGTGTCAGATTTTGATATTCTGAATCAATAAAAGCTTTGCACACGACATTGAAGGCTGTCCCCGAGGTAGCCCCAGAGGCAACCCCGGAAAAGTTTTCCCTTCCCACATAAGGTCCTAGGAAAGCCACGGAGGTTCTCTTCCTTCAACCTGCTCTAGCTATTCTGTTCTCTCCACTGTCCCAAATCACAGCCTGTATCCTCACACCTCAGCTCTTCACCCAAAGCCTCCTCTTTGCCCAGAACGCCCTCCCTCCTCTCTAGTCACTAGACTCTTACTGGGAATTGAAACTAAAGCCCACCTTTCTCTTTGCCACGACCACTTTAGTTTGTGGTGATTTTCCTGGCTCTAGGAAGGGAGTCATGTAACAAGTAATAATTATTTAGTAGACTTGCCTAAAAAGCCCATGGGTAGGAGTCAGATTGACATGAAACCACAGATTAAAGAGCAGAAAGAACCCCTGTAGCCCACCAGCCCCACTGTTTCTCTGGGTGCGCAGGCAGAGGTCCAGGGAGGAGACATGGTTTCCTGAAGGGCCCAGGAGACTCAATAGCAGAGGAAGAACAAACCCTTATCTCCTGACTCTCCACCCAGAATAGCTTCCATGACTCTTCCTTGACCAAGCCGTTCAACTGGAAACCCAAGTCCTACAAAGACTGCATTGCAGGGAAAAGATAAGGGCTGGGTCAGGCCACTGTCCAGACAGTTCAGTGGCTCTGAGTCTTGCTGCGGGTCCCTGTTGTGTTAGCTGGATCACAAGGTTTCTGAAGGAGCAGGAAGGAGCCGGGGCTGGGTGAGGCTATGGCTTAGGCACTGCACATCCTCCCCAGGGGGAGGCGGAGGAGGTCCGTTGCCTTAACCTGGAGATTTCCGCCTACGCTCCCTTTACGGCTTTCTTCACCTCCTGTGAGCTCTGGGGTATGAGCGTGCTCAGGGGCAGGGAAGGCTGTAATCCCCAGGGTCTTGCACTATAAACTTCATTTCCTCCCTTTATTGCGCTTAACTGCCCATGAACTCTATTAATATTTTGCAAATTGAGATCCCTGAAACACATGTTGCAGTTAATTTTAACCTCATGCTAACTAGGATGTGGTCAAATTTTCACAACAAATTCCAAGGATATTTTGATATGCCTTGGAAAAATGCCTTTAAAGGTAGCTCTGGGGTGTGTGTGTGGGGTGTGTGTGTGTGTGTGTGTGTGTGTGTGTATTTTTCCCTAAATCCACACATTTCCTTTCAACTCCTGTTATTAAGGAGCAAGAAGTAGACTGTTTCAAGAAAGGAGGAACCAAAATACAAAGTAATTTAGTTATGAAGCAGGAGCAGCTGAAGGAAACATCGACCAGACCAAGAGAGGCTGTCCAAGAATTCCATATTCCTGAACTTGCCATGATAAAAACTTTGATGTTTCCTTAGTGAAAAATGGGCGCATGCTTTTGCACATAGGGTCGTTTTTCTTAGAAACACTTTACCTTTCCATCAACACAGTTCTTCCCTTAAGGGAAATGCCTTGGGCTTTTCAGTTTAGTGGGAAAAATAGATTTCTTTCCCCTAGTTCCACTTAGGCCAAATGCATTTTCATGGAATAGCATCACACACGTAAGCTCCAAAGCTGGTCAGCTGGGAAAAAGAAACCCCTTCCTTCCTTCTTCCCCTCCCTCCCTCCTTCTCTTCTTTCTCTCTTCCCTTCTTTTCGCTCAACAGGTACGTTCTAAGTACCAACATGTGCCAGAAATTGCTCTAGCCCTTACAGATACACCGGTAAACATACCCTTGGAAAACATTACACACACGTTTAATCATTTAATCATGCTTATAAGTATGCAACCACTGATGGGGGTGGGTATTCTTCCCCCTAAACATCAATCTGGTCATGAACTTCATCTCCATAGAAAGGTTTAAGAAAATGTCCAGCTGTAGAAAATAAAGCAATGCCCCTTCTATTCATCTTTGGGTCAGATCACTTCTTCGTTTTTAAGTGCCTTTGTTTCCCCAAATGGTTCCCCATTTTCTCTCAATCAGAATCGTGGGTTGAGGGGATGGTGAAGGAACAGTGACAGCACTTTCACTATCACAGCCATTTCTGAGACAAATGAGGAGGAGCAGGGCCATTCAAGAGAAGAATGTCCAACTTTGTCTGCTTCCTGCCCTTCCAGCCTGGCCAAGGTCAACATGGGCCTAGAGGAGAGCCTCTCATCCTTTATTATGTATCCTGTTGAACTCATTCTCCTATCTCAGCTACTTTCACTCTTATTTCCCCACCCTCTGTTTCCAATACAAGGGTAGTATTCTCAATAAGTGCCAACCCCTCTCAACTGCATTAATAAATATTTAGTTATTTAGGGAGAAGGATATCCCCAGGGGGGAAAACAAAATATTCTTTATTTTTCATTTGTTTTACTTTATTTTTTTAAGGCTTTATTCATCATTTTCAGAAAGAAGGGAAGGGAGGAAGAAAGAGAGAGAAACCTCAATGTATAATTGCCTATCACCTGTCTCCAGCTGGGGATCTGGCTGGAGACCTGGCTTGCAACCTGGGTATGTGCCCTGACTGGGAATCGAACCAGCGACACTTGGGTTTGCAGGTCAGTGTTCAATTCATTGAACCACACCAAGCCAGGGCTAAAACAAAATATTCTTATTGAAGGACTAGTAATAAGCAAGCTAATTACTAATCAGGGCAAAACTGTGTTTCCATGTAACCAGGCACCAGCGAACGTGCCATAGGCTTTATTTGTTGGTATATTTTGCCAAGATAAGAAGATGGGACACATTCTAGATTAACGAACGGAATAAATTAAGAGTTGTCAAGTGTTTTAGTTTCAGAATGCCTTTACAACCTTAGCAATTATAAAGGAACTCGAAAAGGTATGTTGCTCATGTCTATCAATTTGAATATACCAGAAACCAAAACTGAAAGCAACTTCAAATGTTTATTTCCTAGTTCATTTAAAAATAACAAACAAGTCACTTTTTCACATACAGAACATATTTTATGAACGTAACTAGAGGATTTTAAAAAGTCGTGAGAAAAAAAAAACCCAAATGTGTAACGTCTCATTTAATAGTAAAAACTGGTGCTCGTAGGTGCCTCTGACATGCGTGGAATCATGGTGCCTACTCACCTGCCGGGTGTAAGATTAAATGAGCTTGTAACTACTGCTTGGAGTGACATCATTATCATCTGTCTACACGACCGTGATCAGCATTTACTCTGCTGAACCAAACTCTGAATGAGGAAGGCTCTGTGGGGCCACATCTCGATGGAGGAAAACTGGGCATTTGCACTCATTGCTTTTGAGGTGACGTCAGCCTCCCTCTCTCGGAGCCTTTGTTGATTTCCATCCGTGACAGAGCGCTCAGATCCTGTCCTTTGGAAATGCTTGACCTGGGTTTGAGCCGCTGGTTCTGCAGTTTCTCAGGCTCCAGGCTGTCAGCCTGATCCAAATGGGGTGACGCAAGAGAGACGTAGCCATAGGACCCTTCTCGGGCTCTTCTTGGCCCTGGGCTGGATGGAACCTCAGGGGTCATTTTGCTAAACTTGCCTCCAGCTGTAGGCATTTTCCATTCTCCGTCTCTGATGTTCATTTTACAGTCTTGGTTGGGTACTTTTGGGGATTGGGAGGTTACCTAATTAAGCTGTTCTCTTAACTGATAGCATATCAGGGGCTTACAGGCCCGAGTCTTGCTTCTCCTGAGCCTCTCCAGAGCGTTTGCTTTTCTAAATCTTCTCAATTTCTTTCTCCAGGCTACTTCCTCAGCAACGGGGTTTAACATTATTTCTATATAGGTATACTATATAATACAATACTATATAATCCTATACTATACTATACTATAGGATATACTATACTAGTTCTCCTATAGGAATCAGTAAGAGGGAAAGCCAGGTGCTTTGGACATAGATGGACTCAGATGTGAATATGAGCTGTGCAACCTTGAGCAAGTTACTTAACCACTCTGAGCCTCAGTTTCCTCAACTTAATACTAAAGATAAATGGGAATATTTCTCGGGTTTAACCGAAGATCATGTGCAATAATACACATAAATTGTCTTACATGATGTACAACATGGCAAGTATAGGGTTGTGTCAAGGCTGGTGTCAAAAACCAGAGCCTGAAAGGAAGAGTGCTTTTAGGAGCAAAGGAGTGGGGAACGGGACTTGACAGGAGGAGAGCTGAGGGAGGCTGTGGTCTCGGCTGGAGTCCACCCTGCAGCCAGATCTGACAGGGAACTCAGGAGCATGAGTCACACCACGAAGCCTCATCTCGAGACAATGGCCTTGGTGTGTTTGTAAGTCTGAATCAGGGAATCATGGCTGCAGCATGAGTGATGCAGGAGGTGGGCAGAGGAAAGAGGGAGATGGAGGTAGCGGAGGCACCTGACCTCCTTGATGAGATGACTCCCAACCAAGAGAACGCAATTCTCTAGAGAAATGGCTGTTCTGGCCTAGGCCGGAGGGTCCCGTAGGCAAGACCAGCATCTGCACCCGTCACCCTCTCTCTTGCTCGGGTCCCCAGGCTTCTCACATGAAGGTCGGTTCATGCAGGTGTAGCTTCCTGAAGATTCGGGGTCACCCCAACTCCCCAGGAAACCAACTAGAACAGGTTAGTGGGACTAACTCCAGTTCTGGCTCTGCGACCGGGCTTGAAAATAATGGACTCATGACATCCCCAGTCCAGCACGTTTCCAGACCCACCCCTTCCGCTCCCTTGGTTAGCACCTTCACCCCTCTAGGCGGCCTTTCTGGTATGTGAACCTGAGCGGGGTTAATGCTCAGAGATAGAGGGTTCCATCCTGGGTCCCCATGTCTGTAGCTTGTACACTTAGTAAGTGCCAGTCACAGGAGAACCAGGAGTGACTAGTGGATGACCCGCTTCTCCTCTTCGAAACTGACCCTCCATATCAGACTGATTACTACTCTCAACTTCTCGTCTAATGGTTGAGTGGTTCTGTGGGCTCCGGTGACCCATCAGCAGTCATAATTTTAAGTGAATAGGTGCCCTATGTTTCCTGGTAGAAACAGTGTCCGGAAGAATCTGAAGTTTCAGGGACCAGAGGCACAAATTCCCCTGGTAGGTCTCTGAGAGTGACGGTGAGCGGGCACCCGGAGAACTCACAATGGAGCTTAATAATAATAGTTCCTGCCCCTCTGAGAGAGCCGGGAGCCACCGGGCAGCCTCAGTCCGGATGATGGGGCCCGCGGAAGCCCTAGGGGAGGGTTGCTCCATGGCCAGCTGGGATGGTCGGGAGGCTCTGTTCCCTGTAAGAGCTCCGTGATAGCTCAGGCCATGCAGGGATCTGGGCCATGGGCCCCCAGCCCCCTCAGATGTCGACAGCAGCCCCCAGAGTGTCTCCAAGCGGCTGCTGGCCTCAAAGCTCAGCCTGCTTGGCCCGGGCCCCACATCCCTGCAGAACACCCAGGGCTTCAAAGGAGGGCGCCGCCTCCTCCCGCGCACTGCATGCCAAGGCACAGCTGAGGCAGGCTGGAAGCTAAATATTTGGATTGAATGGGAGGGCGAGTTCAGCCCCTCGGAGGGGTATCCTGCCCAGGCCCTGCGGAGAGAACCTGCTCCCAGCCCAGGCATCTCGGAGCCCCCAGCGCTGGGGAGCAGGAGCAGGGCTGCTGGGCAGCCGGCCGGATGATGTGCCTGCAACCCTGCCCCACAGAGGAGCTGCCTTCAGCGGGCAGAGCCCATCCCACCGGCTGCCCTCCCTCCCTTCTTCCTCCTAACAACCTTCGGAACCTGCAAACCTGCAGGGTAGGCTGGCCGTGCTCTGGTGCTCTAGGGAATCAAGCGCATCCTAGAAAGGAAGTGGCCTGAGCCCTGGCTTGCACATGGAAGACTGGACTCTTGAGACTGGGGCTTGAGGCTGGACTCTTCACTCAGGCCTCCTGCTGGTGGTTTCTACCCCTTTCCTTAGCGAAGAAGGGTCTGCTTACCCCTGGGAACGCCCAGCATAAGCACACAAAAGTACAGGAGGCAGGAAAAACATGGGTTTGGGAAACTAAGAGCTTGCCTACAGTCAGTCCTGTGGCCCCAGGCCTCAGTGTCATCTCGACAGGGTGGGTGATCATACTGCCCCCCACCCCCGCCCCACTGGACTGCACTAGGACCAGCTGAGTCTGTATTTTGAAAGCCCCTTCCACCCCGAGTTTTCCCTGCTCTGGGCCCAGATGGTGACAGGGATTATGCGGAAGGAAATGATCATCCTGGCCTGGAAGAAATTGGAGATGGAAGTGATTTTAGACAACATTTTATAAATGTAAAAAACTAGTTTGCTTAAACTGACCTAGTAAAATGGGAACAATCAGGCTTAGATCTCCAGTCCATGCTGTTTCATTGCTCTTCTCTGTCCCTTAATGTTCCCAAACACTTAAAAACACAAGTGAAGGAGATGAGACAGATGATACGTCCTGAGTTTATGGGTGAGAAAACATGACACAGGGTTATGAGAATCACCTTAAATGACTTGTTGCATGAGCAATGGCTTGGGGTGTCACTATTTTTTGGCCCCAAGTAATTTTATTTCAAAATTTAAAGAAAGAAGAAAAACTACTCACACTCATTATGTGCCATCTAAATGTTACAAGGACCCTCTGTGTACTGATTTCCCATCCATTCCGAGAGTTCCCTTTTATAAAATCCCTGCTTGGCCAGCAGCCCACTCTGCCTAATGAGCTCCTTTGTAGGACCCCCGAGACACATAATTCCACCGCTAAACATCCCTGGCTTCAACTAATAGATACAAACAGCCTACTGTGTGCAGGAACTACATGTAGTGATTGTCAGAGAGTCTAACCATTTGTGGTTGGCAGTCATCCTGCAGCCAGACTTTAATGTAACCACCCTCTGCGGTATTTGCTATGGAATTGGCATCATGAACCACTCCCTTCTTCTTCTTGATAATCTCTTTTCCTTGCCTCCTGATATTCAGGCTTCGTGTCCTCCTACGACACCTCCCATTTCCTATTCTCCTCTGAAAAGCATCCAGTTCAAAGAAATCTACAGCATGAAACATCCGGATCAAAATGGATGGTAGAAGCAGCCCATTTCAATGCCATCTGCCCATCTCGGCAGTCTTCAACTTCAGCTGGATGTGATAGTTGAACACATTTGATTCTTAAAAATACGTAACACACAATGACAAGATAGTCCCTCCAATTTCAAAAGTAGTGAGTGCTCCTTCTGGAAAATTTGAAAAATATGCAGGATAGTTAGAAGAAAAGATATTAGATCATTTATTATTAGCAGAACGGTGCATTTCTTTCTGTTTTTTCTTTTTTTCTAGATACATGTATTTGTTAGCTTTTCTTTTAAATTTTTTTCAAAATTGGGATATCATAAATAGTGTTTTAAATTTCACTTTTAAAAATGAACACTATTATGAGGACTTCTCTTTTTAATTATTATTTGAAACCCTTAATTTTTTAAATTACATGTTTTGGGGTAACATAATTTATAATTTATGTGTAACATAAATTATGTGTACATTGCGTTGTGTGTTCACCGCCCAAAGTCTAGTCTCCTTCTGTCACTGTGTATTTCACCCCCTTTACCCTCTTCATCCTCCCCACAATTCCCATCTGGCAACCACTGAACTATTGTTTATATCTATGAGACTTTGGTCTTGTTTTTTCATTTGTTGTTTTTTGCTTTATCTCCCTCGTGTAAGTGAAATCATCCGGTTCTTTTCCTTTCTCATCTGACTTATTTTACTTAGCACGATGCTCTCAAGATCCATCCCTGTCATTGTAAATTGGCACTATTTCATCACTTTTGCGGCTGAGTAGTTTGCCACTGTACTTATGTGCCACATCCTTTTTATTGAATTTATTAGGGTGACATCAGGTGAACAACTTTACAATATATCTTGGGGTGTGTTCACCACCCCAAGTCAAGTCTCCTTCCATCACCATTTATCCCTTTACCCTCTCCCACCCCCAAACACACCCCTTTCCATTTTCTAATCACCATGCTGTTATCTGTCTATGAGGTTTCTTTTCCCTTAACCCCTTCACCTTTTCCCCATCTTCTTTAACTAAACATTGGTCAAAACAGTTAGGTTGTTTTTATGTCTTGGTCACTGTAGAGAATGCTGCAATACACATAAAGATCCACACATCTTTACAAGTAGATATTTCCAAATTTTCCAGACAGACACCCAGAAGAGAGATTGCTGGGTCATATGGGGACTCTATTCTTCATGTTCTGCTGAACCTTCATACTGTTTTCCATGGTTGCGGCACCAATTTACATTCCTATCAGCAGTGTACAAGTGCTCCCTTGAAAACAATCATTTAAATAAGCACATATTATGTCACATGGTTATATTAGGCTTTAGTTATTCATTTCCTCATTTTGAATACTTAGGCTATCCAACTTGTGGATAATATAAATGACACTGTGAATAGCTACATAAATATTTATCAGCATACCTCACTATTTCCTTGAGATAGTTCCTAATGTGCTTTGCACCCAACTTTATATTTCTGCTGGCAATGAGAGCCTGGAGAAGTGAAGAACTGTTTAATTACAATACTAGAGCAGATCTCTTAGGAGAGGATTGGTTCCATCCACCACTAAGGCACTATTCTGGTGTGATTGATTGGATCAATGGACGTCTTCAAATATCCAGAGGCTGTTAGGAGACAAAAAGAAAACAAAACCATGCTCCAGACAGCTCTGAATGTAGAACAAAGACTAAAAGAATGGTAGGCAGGTTTAGCTCAGTGTGAGAAGTGTCCTGAAAGTCTAGGAGGCAACAGAAATGACTCCCTTGAGTAACAGGAAGCCTTGGCCTGCTGAAGGCATTTTCAGGGAGCAGGAGGGGCACCTGTCTCAGGAGAAGTAGGCAGAGCCCAGCAGGGGCTTTGAAGACAGGGGGCAGGACTTCAGTCCCAGCCACTTGCGGGTGTGTGATCTGGGGCAAGTGGTACAACTTCAGTGTCTTCTGCTATAAATTGGGCACAAATGCTAATGGTTGTTGTGTTAATTAGGTGAATAATTCACGTGCAGCTGACCCTTAAACAATAGGAGTCTCCTTGCATGCTGACATTTTCCCATAAATAGTGTAAATGTATTTCTCTTCCTTATGTTTTCCTGAATAGCACTTTATGTTCTCTAGCTTACTTTTCTAAAAGAATGAAGTATATAATATATATAAAATGCAGTACAAAATAGCCCTGGACATTTTGGAAATTCTAGCCATTGCTATCAGAGAAGAAAAAGGAATCAAAGGTATCCAAATTGGAAAGGAGAAAGTAAAACTGTCATTATTTGCAGATGACATGACAGTGTACATACAAAACCTGACAGACTCCATCAAAAACCTACTCGACCTAATAAATGAATTTAGCAAAATAGCTGGATATAAAGTCAATATTCAGAAATCAAAAGCATTTTTGTATACCAATAATGAAACATCAGAGATAGAAGCTAGAAAACAAATCCCATTTACCATAGCAACAAGAAAAATAAAGTGCTTAAGAATAAACTTAACCAAGGAGATAAAAGACCATACTCAGAAAACTACAGAACGTTGAAGAAAGAAATTAAGGAAGATATACATAAATGGGAGCATATATCATGTTCATGGTTGGGAAGAATTAACATCATTAATATGTCCATACTCCCCAAAGCAATCTATAGATTCAATGCAATCCCAATTAAAGTAGCAATGCATGTTTCACAGATAGAGAAAAACATTTCAAAAACTTATATGGAGACAAAAACACCCACGAATAGCCACAGCAATCTTGAGAAAGAAGAACAAGGTAAGAGGAATCATAATACTGGACATCAAACTATACTACAAAGCTACTATCATCAAAACTGGCTGGTACTGGCATAAGAATAGACATATAGATCAATGGAACAGAATAGAGAGCCCAGAAATAAACTCAGGACTCCATGGTCAATTAATATTTGACAAAAGGGGAAGGAACATAAAATGGAGTATAAACAGTCTCTTCAACAAGTGGTGTTGAGAGAACTGTATAGCAACATGCAAAAAATATAACACTAGACCACCAACGTGCACCATACACCAGAATAAACTTAAGATGGATAAAGGACTTAAACATAAGCAGTGCCACCATAAAGGTCCTGGAGAAAAATATAGGCAGTAAAATTTTAGATATCTTATGCAGAAATATGTTTACTGATACTTCTCCAAGGGCAAAGGAAATAAAAGAATGAATAAACAAATGGGACTATAGCAAACTGAAAAGTTTCTGTTCAGCTAAAGAAAACACCAGCAAAATTCAAAGGGAACCAACTATATGGGAAAACATATTTGCCAATGATACCTCAGACAGGGGTTTGATATCCAAAATATATAAAGAACTTATGCAACTCAACACCAGGGAGACAGACAGCCCAATTAAAAAATGGGCAAAGGACCTGAACAGACAACTCTCTGAGGAAGACATACCAAGGGCCCAAAGGCATGTGAAAGAATGCTCAACATCACTAGCCATCAGAGAGTTGCAAATTAAAACCACAATAAGATACCACCTCACACCTGTCAGAATGGCAATCATCAGCAAATCAACAAACAAGTGTTGGTGAAGATGTGAGGAAAGGGAACCCTGGTGCACTGCTGGAATGCAGGCTGGTGCAGCCGCTATGGAAAACAGTATGAAGTTTCCTTAAAAAACTAAAAATGGAACTGCCTTTTGATCCAGCAATTCCACTACTAGGACTATACCTGAAGAACCTGAAACACCAATTCATAAGAACCTATGTACTGTACTCCTATGTTCATAGCAGCGCTATTTTTTTTTTACAATAGCAAGTGCTGGAAACAGCCTGCGTGCCTATCGGTGGATGATTGGATCAAAAAACTTCGGTACATTTACACGATGGAAGACTACATAGCAGAAAGAAAGAAGGAACCCCTACCTTTGCAACAACATGGGTGGGACTGGAAACTATTATGCTTGGCGAAATAAGCCAGTCAATGAAGACAAATGCCATATGATCTCACCCATTACAGGACACTAATGAACAAAACAAACAAACAAGCAAAACAGAACCAGATACATGAATACAATGAATAGACCTTCAGTGGGCAGAGGGGCGGGGGAGGGGGGAAGGGAGAAATAGGAGAAGGAGGCAAAGAAGTGGAACAGTTCGGTCAAGGAACTAGCATGGAAGAACCATGGACATGGACAACATGAGGGATTGACTTTGGCGGGGGAGTGGGTGGGTGGGAAAGGGGAGAGAGGGGAGGGGAAATGGGATGGATGTAATCCAACAACAATAAAATTACATTGAAATAAATACATAATTATATGTGGCTCAGTTGGTTGGGCATCACTGGGCTCGATTCCTGGTAGAGGCACATGCCTAGGTATTGGATTCAGTCCCTGATCAAGGCATGTATGAAAGACAATCAGTGTTTCTCTGTCACATTGATGTTTCTGACCCTCTCTCCCTCCCTTCCCCTCTCTCTAAAATAAATAAGCATGTCCTCCAGTGAGGATTTTCAAAAATACTGTATAAACTACACATAAAATTGTTTATATTATTGGTAAGGCTTCCAGGAACCAGTAGGTTATTAGTAGTTAAATTTTTGAGGGGTCACAAGTTATATATGCATTTTTAGCTAGATGGGGGTGGTCAGTGCCCCTAGCCCCTGCATTGGTCAAGGGTCAGCTGTTGAGCACTAGAATTATACCACACATCTGATAAATGTCAGCATTGGTTTCATGTGTCATTCCCACAGGCCTGATTAGGCATCTGACGACTCTCAGAACATGTGAGTCTATCTGGGTCTCCCAATGTCAATGTTCCACCCCAGTGACACCAGCCAATAGACCCTAGTAGCATTCTGCAGGGTACACTCTGGTCCTATTTGTTTTCAGATCTGTGTGTCATTGTTTGCCATTTTATGAGCCAAACCAACTTTCAGTCTCTGTCGCTTTGCAGTCAAAAGATGGAGACCGACTGCAGCTTTGTAGCTTATCCATGTTGGAATCAATTTGCCGCCTTGTAAAAGCAGTGTTGCAATGTTTAAACGCCCATAAATAAGAGTTTGAACATTTATCTCATGTCACGTGATTTGGTCAAAGTAAACAGAAAGTCTTTCAGCTGAAGAATGGAAGTGGCGTCTGAGGGAAATGATATAAAACAGGAGAGTTAGCTTGAGAACGTGTGTTAACTATAATATATGAAGGAGCGAAGTCAGGTTCTCGTAGGGCAGGCAAGGCCCCCTCCCGTGGGCCGGGGCACGTAGGTGCTGCCAACAGAGGGCGAGCGCCCCAGCAGAGTTGCAGGAACCTCTTTCCTATTTTTGTTCCTTCTGGAAACCTCATTTCTTGTCTGCAGCCTCCCTCCCATAAATAGCTGGGAGGGTGTACTAAAATGAACAGGTACGTTCTCTTCAGAAAGCCAAGGTTTAGCCGGCGCTGGGACTGAAGTCAGTGAGACAGCACAGACTGCCGTGCATGCCTGTGATCACCTGCTGGCTCACGGTGCCTGGACTCGGGAGACCAGCCATCCCTCCAACTGCCCAAGGTGAAAAGCCAATGGAGGGCTGGCTTTACAGAGTAGAAAGTGAAGATTAGGAAATCATGTGAAAACGAGCTAATTGTTAGAAACAAACATGACATTGTTGAAGTTGAAAGCTCAGGCTGCAGTCAACGGTAAATTACACTGTGAGGGAGAGAGGATGAGGACCAAGGCAGACGGACTGGGTAAAGACAGGTAGACCCTCCGTCGGCGTGATCAGGCCCTCGGGCTTCCCCTGTGCGCCCCGACCCCAGCACCACTCAGAATTGAGACCAGAGGGTCAAGGTTGCTTCCAGTGACTCACAGACCTGTCATGGTCTCTCACTTTGTTCGTGTTTCAAATATTGAAGTCCTTGAGGATTTCCAGCTGATTCTCCTCTTACATACGCCCCATGGAAAGTTGGGCATGATGGCTGAATAAGGGATACCATCCCTGGCCACTTAGACCAGCAGCTCCCTTGACCTAGCACCAACTCATGATAAAGACTCTAAAACTTGGGTTCTTCCTGTAGCTCGGTCACAGACATTTTTAGTTGAAAAGGCTTGTAAAGTTTTTTTCAATGTAAGCTCTGGAACAACATGTGAGTTGTAAGTTTAAAATCCAAGTCGCACGTAGAGGCTGGCTCCTTGGGGCTATAGCATGGAATCTGATGTACCTTCAGTTAAGGACAGTCCTTGGGTCCAAGGGAGGGGCAGAAATCCAGCAGAGCAAGGTGACCATGCACGACTGAGAGGAGACCACTCAGCGGCGGCCGGGGTGGAGTGGGTGAAGGATGTTTGCTGGGATTGCTGTAGGAAGGTTCGAGCGGTGTTGGGGGCTGGTCTAGTGAAGAGGAGGAAAGAATGGCTGTAGCAGGCCATAGAGCAGGCAGAATGGTTGTGGGTTTGTTGGCAGTGGTGGTGGTGGTGGTGATTAGTTTCAGATTCCCAGCCTGCTGGGTCAGAGTTGTCCAAAGCACATGAGTAACTGCGATCACTGTTTCCTCTTCTTGCTGAGGCTGATCTTGCACCCATGGGCTCTACGTAGGCTCACTCCTACACTCAGAAATGTCAGAGAGCAATTTAGCGGACCCCTCCTTCTTCATGGGTGACCCTGGGAACTTCACCCACCAGCTAGAGGAAGCTGAAAATACATTTTGGAGGAGACAGAGCAAGTTCCTGAATACCGTGTGGGGGACCATGTTAGGCTTAGACTGTGGCACTGGTATAAACGTCATTCGATTTAATTTGACCAACACTGCCTACCTCCCAGGATCTGCAAACCACGCCAGCCTACGATGACCTGGATAACAAGAGCAACAGTTTTTCATTCCCCACCTCCACGCGGCAAAAGTTCCTGGGGTACCTGTCCTCTCAACTGGCCTCTTTCGAGAGGCGTGTAGTGTGATGGGAAGACCATGGGCTTCAGAGGCAAATTCAGATTCTGCCTAACAACCATGCCACCATGGAGACTCAGTGTTCTCCCTCTCAAAATGTGGATGGCCTCTGTTCTAGGTCATGGCTATAGGGAAGGTCAACTATAATGCAGGGAAAGCACCTGGCCCCTCGCCAGGCTCAGAGCAGGCGCTCAATCAACGGCAGCTATTACAGTGGTTGGTTTCCCCGGGGCCCTTCGGCCCCAGCTGCTGCTCTGTTGCTCGTGCTTCTGCTAATATGTCTGCTGTCGTGGGACTGCCATTATTCTTGCAGCTTGTGCCACCACCCAGAGGTCCCCCAATTATGGAATAGTTTCCCCAGCAATTATAGTTGTTCACTGGATGTTTTAAAGGTACCCTGGACTTCTGAGTATTGTTATCCAACAACATAAAAATTTGAAATGCGTTACTAGGAAGCTACTTGAGGGGTATTCATGTTGTTACCAAAGCAAACAATGGGGGTTCAGTTGCCTGTTGCCACAAAAGCCAAACTCATGAGGTGGGTGCTGATGCCAAATAACATAGGTTTTATTCGGGTGCTGCCCCATTTTGGAGAAAGGAAGACTCTCTCTCTAACACCTCATCTCCTCCACAAAGCCCAGACAAACCCAGCTCTCTTCCACAAAATAGAAGAGCAAAAGGCCCAGAGCTCCTGCTCCATTTTCAAGTACCATCCTTTGGCGTTCAAGATGGCTGCTTGGTGGTCATCCATGTAGCTTTGCTTGTTTTCAGCTGCCGCCTGGCTTCAGGTTCCCTCACAGAGGCTGCGTGTGGAGCCGGGCCATGATGCTCCTAGGACCACGTGGCTCACCCTCCTCCCAGCGTCGGGTGCCTCAGCTCCCCGAGAAGGGGCGGGAGGGTATGCGCTCACCCACCTGTAACAAAGTGAACTTGCTCCATTTCATCCCAAGCCTCTCCCTTCTCTAAAAATAACCCCATGTTCCATAATAGGGCCCTGAACCTTACCTCTTTTCCAGTTCAAATTCAGTTTACCAATTACCCAGAATTTTCCTCAACACTGAAGCAGGTGTTCCACATTTTTGTTTTAAAGTTGCAAACCCTGTTGTTACTGAACAGCAAATGGAGTCTTGCTGCCCGCTGACACCCTGTAGGCAAAATTCTGGAGGCAAAGGTTTGGTGATCAAGGAAAGGAGTCTTTATTTAAAAGCTACACAGTTTTGAAATAACAGCTTTCCATATGCATTAGCCACTTTAGCCCATCAATTAAGGTGAAAATCTTTGGCTCCTGAGTTTCCCTACCATTTCCCCCATTCCCCTATTAGTTTTCAGTTATCTTATCTCTATAGGGTTAGTTTACAAACCGGAACAATATAAGATACAAAAGCTACACCATTTCGGAAGAATGGCAGGCTTCTTCCGCAGAGCCCGTGCCCTCCAGGACACCCAGAGGACAGCCTGCCCCCCGCTGCCAGGCCAGCCCAGCCCTAGGCTGCACCTGAAGTTCCTTGTCCCGTCCAAAGTGCCGTCCCACCCAAAATATGGGCCGCTGCAGCACGATCTTCCAGGCCTCCTGGAGGAGGAGAGCCAGTCTCTGCCTTCCTTTTATTAACCCTTCTGGCCCATAATTTCATGTTCACTGAAGGCGTTCCGCTTCTCAGCCAATCCTGTCCTAGACTACTTACCACTGCCTGGGGCAGCCTCCTCCTTCGGTGCCGTCCTACTCCTCCCCAGAGGTGTGATCAGATCTACCACTGTGACCCAGGGTCCCAACCTTCAATCTTCCAATCTTTCCATTTCTTCCGCGTGTTTAAATTTTCGTAAAGACTCTAGTGCACATGCATTGTGCCTCAATGTCTGTCTGGTTTAAACACAGAATATTCCCTTTCTCTGCCTCTCTGCCCCTCAGTTCCTCATGGGTACTGTCGAAAACCTCATCTTCTCCTATGTGAGGTTGTCTAGAGATACACAGTCCTGCTCCATCTCTGTCCTTCTCTTCAGTGGATCCATCAAATACTCACCAAACTATATTACAGTTTTATATTACAGGAATATAAAAGAGGGTCACATTATAGGATAACAATAATTGCCAAGGAAGAAATGAGAGATCAATTGTGTGGAACAAGTAGCAGAATGCTTCTTGAACAATACAGTTTTGAGCTTGAAGGAAGATAAACCTTTGAACTCAAGAGCGTGTGGGGACTGAAGAAGAGGAGTTTTTACAGCAGGGATAATAATTACAGCCAGTGTTCTCAAGGGTCCACCCTGCACTCCGCACATGCCTCTTGCAAACCTACGGCATGGGAGTGAGCTCTCTCTGCTTCCAGTCCAGGCTCCATACCTGGCACTTGGAGAAGGATGGTCAATGTTATTGACAGGGACTAGGAGCCTGTTACTCTTTACGGGAACTAAAATGGACTCGGAAGCTCTGTGATGCACAGAGGATTCATTGTGGCCAAGACTTTGGGACATTAAGAGCCTCGGCTCAGAGGAAGCTTTTAGAGAAAGGGAGCAGAGGTAGAGCTAGTAGCAGCAAAATTACACATGCACAAAGGTGGGGGAAGTAAGAAAGCTCATGCTACAGAGACAGTACTTTTTACTGTGAGCCCCCTGAGAGCAGGGACCCTGACTGGTTTATCCAAGAGCCTCTGTGCCCCTTCAAGCACAAAAGCCAATCACTGTTCCTCTAAAAATGAATTAAAGCCATGAGAAATAACTATTAGCTTTATCTTAAACAAACAGATACCAAAATAGTGGCAGGGGTTCAGCGTAAGTTGTTAAAACAGGAAGCTGTACAATTATAACTAGAAAGTTACCAAAGCAAAATTCTTGCAGAATTGCAGGAGAAATCACCTTCAAAACCATCTTAAGAACCATCCAACTGAGTCCATGGCCTTCCTTTGTAAGACACTCCTTTATAAACACAACAAAGTGCCTGTTCTACATCTTGACATGGTGATGGATGCATAAATCTAAACATATGATAAAATTTTAGAGAAATAAGCGCACACACACACACACACACACACAAAGTAGATCTGAGAAATTTGAATAAGACCAGTGGATTATGTTGATGCCAATGTGTTACTTCTGATATTGTACTTGTTCTATGCTTCTGTAAGACATTGGCATTAGGGGAAACTGAGTAAAGAGTGCACAGGATCTCTATTATTTCTTACAATTAAATATCAATCTTCAGCCACCTCAAAATAAGTTTAACTTTTAGGTGCGGGTCATTATTAAAAATGTTGGAAAGCTGTCATTCTAATCTGCCCTCTTGTGCTACAGGGACTAGAGAATTAAAGACATATTCCCTTGTGAGTAGGGCTCCAAACATGCTGTGTTTTCAGGTGCACTCCCAGGATGCTGACAGGGTGGAACAGTGTCAACATAATCATAAAGGCATCAGGTTATATCCTCCCACCCCACCCTGTCCCCACCTTGGTTTGAGCAGACATCCCAGGGTCCAGTCACTGATCAAGACATACAGCGTGGCACCAACTTCTGTGTTGTCAGTGCAGATGTAACAAACATGGTGTGTGTCTTTAAATCCCATGGTCTAGAGGCAATTTCTAGATTCCTGGATTATGTTAAGATAGTGTGTTCCCAGGGCCATGATTCGGTGGTAATCTGCCCATTCTCCACTTTCCTGATGGCGGGAGAGGTGGCAGCTACCCTGGAGGGCAGTTGAGTGGTACTGCTCTGAAGGCCATTTGTCGAGGCTCACCTAAAACTTTTCAAGGGCTTTCCAAGCATGCCATTCTCTGTCTTGCATCCCCTTTGTTTAAAAGATTGAGAGTGTTTTTGCTGAGGTTGTCTTCAACTGAACTCTGATGTTGACGCCCCACTATGTTATGGGCCCGCTATTCTACCACTGCATTCCCTCCCAAATGAGATGTTTTCAGTCTAATAGCCTAAAAATGTCCAGAGAGAGTTCACTGAAATCATAGAATGGCTAGTGGGGTGTTTTAACAGCTGAAATTTCCTGAGGTGTTATCTGACAGTGGACAGGCAAAATGGGCAGAAACCATGTGATCTTGGTTATGAGAAATTGTGGATGTCTTCACCTAGACAGATAACGGATTATTGTTGATTATGGCACAGGCGAAAAGTCCCAGGGAGAACTTAGAGAAGGCAGGGTCCTGTTTCAACAAAGTTGCAGTTGTGTAGGATGAATAAGCCTTGAGGTCTCCTACAGCATGAGGACTACAGTCGATAAAAAGTGCAGTGTGCACTGGACATTGGCTAAGAAAGCAGACTTCAGGTACGCTCATCACGAAAACAAAATGTGAAGATGGATTTGACTGCAGTAATCATTTCACTATGTATGCATATCAAAACATCGTGTTTTACTTGTTAAATATATGCAACTGTCAATACAAATATAAACTTAAATTTTTCCGATACATTTCCATTCTCTTGTTTTAATAGATTTGTTGGTTCTTAGTGAAAATCTTGGTAAGATTGTGCTGAGCATCCCACAGGGAATTAAAAGTGGCTGAGAGATTTTTTTTCTCAACTCCTATCTGTCCCTCTTGTGATAGTCCTTCAGTCCATCTCGGAGCATTTTAATTCTCTCCCCTTCGCAGTATATAAAACAAAATGGCAGGGTCCTTGAAGCCCCTGTAGATGGATGGGCTGAGACTGACTTGTTGTGGTCTGGCGCTCCTGTGGTGAGTGGAGGGAGGCAACGGTGGCCTTCAAGTCCAGACAGGAGAGACTGAGAACGCCTGAGCTCTAGGTACAGCCGCCTTCTGCCTGGCATTAGCCACCCCGTGCTCTTCCTCGTTCTCCCTTTCCCCACCCGCCTTCCATCGTCCTCAGAAGCCCATGTGTGTGAAAAGCTGCAGAAGAATGTGGGTGGGTTGACTTGTATAATTAAATCCACGTTGCATCGTGTTCTTTAGAATTAATAAGGAATTCATCCCATTGAAACTCACCATGACATCTTCCCTCTGACTCAGATTTCTCTTCCTTTTCTCTCCTTGCCTTGGCTAAAAGCATTAGACATGGGCCTATGGTTCAAATTAGTATCCTACATTTTTCTTTTTTTCTCTTTTTCAATGGAATCTTTCTGTTCAGTGAAGAACTTAATTTGTTTATATTTCATTTTTCTTCTATTCCATTTATCCGCCATTGTCTTTTCTTCTTTGTCCTAGAAAACTTCGTAAAGGAGGGAACAAGAGAGCTCTTTATCTTGCCTCTGACTGCCAAGTTGGGCCAGAGTGCCGCTGACCTGGCCCTGACCACCCTGTGTTGTCCTTAAAGGCTCTTCCTTCCTGGCTCTTCACGTCGACATGCAAACCTTGTTCTCACGCATGTCCACTGAGACCAGATGGAGCTGTGCGTGTGACTACGAGACAGTGAACAAACCTGGGTCATGTTGCAAAACACCTTTTTATTGGTGGTAATAATTTGACTTCATTCCCTCATAAAAGTGGATTTATGTGATGGATATGTAATATATATTTTTCTGCCACTGTTCTTGCGGGGTAGTGATTGTATCAGCAAGGATTGGATGCAACTGTGGTAAGAGTGGCTCCAACATGATAAAAAAAAAAAGTTTTTCCTGCTCATGGACACAATCAGCAGTCCCGGCTGGTTGCGTGACTCTGCTCTGTGACATTGTCCCATCTTCCTGGGCAATCTGGGCCTCATACAGCTCAAGGAGTGGCGCTCAGCTTCATGGTCCAAGAAGGTTGTTACATTGTCGTTTTAAGAACTTGCTTATGAACCATCCAAACAAGTCCATTCCCTTCCTTTGTGGATCCCAACTGTGCCCACACAAGATGCCTCAGTGTAGCTTCACACAGAAGATTCAGGGCTGAGGAGTGAGACCAACACAGGCTCAGTTCTCAATTGTGCTGCCTATCGGATGTGAAATTGGAGCACATCCCTTAACCTCCATCAGGCTGTATTTTTTCCCACATGGAAAATGAAAATTATAATACACATCTCTTAGAGCAGTATATGAATAAAAGGCAATAACATGCGTAAAAGAATTGGCCACCCTGGCCTGTGTGACTCATTTGGTTGGAGCATCCTCTGGTTAAGCCAAAGGGATGGGGTTCAGTTGGGGCGCATGCTAGAGGCAACCAACGTTTCCCTCTCATATCAATGTCTCTCCCTTTCTCTCTTTCCCTCCCTTCCTTTCCGCCTCTCTCTAAGCATGTCCTCAGGCAAAGATATAAATAAATAAACAAATAAATAAATGCCCTGGCTGGGGTGGTTGGAGCGTTGTCCTGTAAACCAAAACGTGGATTTGATTCCTGGGCAGGAGAGCACATGCCCGGGTTGTGGGTTCGTCTCCAGTCGGGGTGCATTTGAGAGGCAACCTGGTGACTATTTCTCTCCCTCTCCCTCTCCCTTGCTTCTTCTCTTTCTAAAGTCGATGGGTGTATCCTCAGATGAAGATAAAAAATAATACTCAATAAGGAAAAATAATTGGCCTATTAGCATGATGAATACCATTTTACTCTGGGTGAGTGGTTTTTCTATTTTCCAAGCAAACCAGGCCTATGATTAAGCTGGTGATTGTCTCCTAGTGAGAACAACCCCAAAGGGAACTGCATGCTCTTCCCAAGCCCTTCTGCCAGTTGGGGAAAAAAATGGGAATAGGGCAACCTCAACCTCATGGCTGTTGCACCTTCGGTGAAGCAGGTTCACTTTTTCATTGTTGCTTTTCATCTGTTAGGGACCCAGGAGATTGGTAGTAAATATCCACTCCCCACTCCCTTCTTTTCCAGTATCTCTTAAACAGCCAGTTGAGAGACCTACTGGTGTATAGTGAAATCAATGCCTTGGGTCGTACCCGGCACCTTGTTAGGAAAGAATAGAATGAATTAGAGTAGGTTAGAAAAAAGGCAAATGCATCACAAATAATTAAATGTTTTGCATGGAGTGGGTTTCATATATATGTGTATGTTCATGTATGTGTGTTCTATGCTATAAAATAAAATATAGTTCTTAAAATGGGTTATGAATCTTAAAAAAAAGAATAAAGTGGGAGGAATTCCTCTACCTGACATTAAACCTTATTATATAGATACAGTAATTAATACACCATAGTATTTGCAGAGAGATAGGTGCAAAGATCAATGGAACAGGAAAGAGAACCCAGAAACAGACCTCCGTAAATATGCTCACCTGATTTTTGACAAAGGTGCAAAAGCAACTCACATGGAGTAAGGTGCAGTAGGCCTTTCCATTCAAATGGCCTTTGAAAAAGCGGCCCCAGCACACCATCATCACATCTGCATTCTAAGTAGCAGCAAGAAGACAGAGAAGCCACTGTGCCAGTTGTCTTTTAGGAAAAGTACCCAACACTGCCACTGGGTCCTTACTATGTTCTTTTGGATGGAAGTTAGTCACCTTAAATGAGGTGGGGGGAGACAGGTGAGGCAAGGGAGAGCAATGGGGGAAAACTGGGACAACTATAATAGAACAGCAACTTTAAAAATGTTTTAAAAAGAAGAAAGTCTGAGAAATAACATCTTTATTCTGAGGAGTCACATGCCCAATTACATTCCTATTATTATATTGAAATAGAAAAAATAGATACTGGGTGACAATTTACAGCCTGGGCTATGTTGTCCAAGTACAGAATTCCATCTCTTCTGCATACAATACTTCTGCAGCACATATTACACCCATGATGAAACACCTCAATGTCTTCTTAATGCACATAGGGTGAGGTCCGAGCTTTTGCCTAAAGATGTTTATGCTCCTGACCATTTGGCCCAAGGCCAGACTTCCAGCCATGCCCAGGCCACTGTATTCTGCAAATGCCAGCACCCTACCACCTCCCAGTTCCTGTTCAGGGTCTTTCTGCCCCAGGTTACTGTTCCACATCCATCTGCTCCTGGAGTGAACAAATGATGCCGCACCTTGCAGCTTAGAGGAATTGTCATTGCCTCTCGCTGATGTCCTTCCAGGCTCCACAAACCCAGCAGAGATAACTGTCCCTGTCTCTAGGCTTCTGCTAATTTGTACATATGTTGATTGTGGCCCTTACCTAATGTCTTACCCAGACTTATTCATCTGTTTTTTGTTGTTATTTTCTTCCTTCCTTTCTTTTTTTCTGGGGACTAGAAACTCCTTCAATACAGAACCTTTCTTCCTGAATCCTATTGCCACAAATCTTCGAATTTCTCAAAAATATTTGTTCAAGCCCTGTCTGGTGGCTCAGTGGATAGGCGTCAGTCTGCAAACCCTAAAGTCACTAGTTCAACTCCCAGCCAGGGCACGTAAACAGGTTGCAAGGCAGGTCTCCAGCCAGGTCCTTAGGTGGAGGCAGGTGAAAGGCAACCATACGTTGATGCTTCTTTCCCTTTCTTCCTCCCTCCCTGCCCTTTTCTCTCTGAAAATAATGAATAAAATCTTTTTAAAATGATTTGTTGAGTTAACGAGTAGTTTCTCAGGGTCAAACGCTAGAAAGAAGGAAAAAGGTATCCATTTTCAATAGGTGCGGTTTGAATGGACGAAGCTGTTATTTCACAGGGTTGGTTGTGATGGAATAATCTCTGTTTAGAGCCACTTTCGGAAACTAAGGTGAACAGGATGATTCTTTGATATCTTGAGAGTCCTATTTCACAGGAGTGAGCAAATTGGATTCACAGTAGACCCTGGGCAAGCCCTCTTGGACGCCACGTTCCTGGGGTGGGAGCACCTGTCCCCAGGATGGGGGAGGAATCTTCAGGTTTCAGCACACAAGGACACGGGACAATCAAGCATAGCCTCCAAAATATCAGTTCTCTATATGTTTGGAAGAAGAGGCTCTTCTTCCTAAGGAAAAACAGAAGTTTTATTCTTGGAAGTCATGTCTTTTTCTTTCTCTTTTTTACATAAACAGTTTTTTAAAAATATTTTTAGTATTTCTAAATTCGTGCTTGACATCTTTTATACCAGTAAATTTGTTTCATTTTTCAAGGGGAGTTAAATGGAAAAAACATATGACCATTGAATAACACCTCCCAATTTCCCCTCCTCTGAGCCCTTATTCTACTCTCTTCTTCTGTGAGTGTGACTATTTCTGATTGCCCATACAGGGCCAGTCATGTACTATTTGTCCTTCTGTGCCTGGCTTATTTCACTTCACATAATGTCCTTCAGGTTCATCCGTGTAGTTGCAGGTGGCAAGATTTCCTTCTGTTAATGCTGAATAATATCCATTATATATGTAAGACAGTCTGTCCATAAGGTATCCAGCCTGTAATATAAAAATACAGAGACATTTATTGAAGAAGATACAAGAAACATTGTACATAGGACAATGATGCCTTAGCCCCCTTCAAAGTAGGCACCTTGGGACCCCACACAGTTCTCCCCATGGCCATCAGCTGCCCCGTTGTATTTTCCTGAATCTCATCAATGGTCTGAAATCTCTCCCCTTTCAAAGGTGATTTGAGGTTTGGAAAAAGTCAGAAATCACAGGGCACCAAATCTAAGCCATAGTCGGGCCGAGTCACCTGGGTGATTTGATGTTTTACCCAAAAACTCTTCTGAGGAGCATGGCACGAGGAGTCACCTTGTTGTGATGAAGTTGCCAATTGCCAGTGGCCCACAGCTGCAGCCTCTGAGTCACCTGCGCAGTGTTGGTGGAGGAATGTTCAAGCTTAACACACGTTTGATGCAGATTTGTCGCTCTACTCAGTCACTCAGAATGCGACAGCCACACAGTGCTCATGCTTGCTCAAAGGTGTCTACCACCCCCCACCGACTGGTACAGCGGAGTTGTCATTGTTCACACATGTGCACTCCAGTCTGCACTCTTTGGCTGCCGGGTTACACTGATATTGTGAAAACTGTTCTTATTTTATTAACAATGGTTGGACAGATATATATACACACACACACACACGCATATATATATACACACACACACATATGTATATGTATACACACATATATATGATCTAAAGTTTACAGATATACATATATATTTTTATATATTCGCACTACATATTATATTTTCTTCATTCATCTCATGATTGACATTTAGCTTGTTTCCACATCTTGGCTATTATGAATGACGTATGCCTTCTTTTTTGTTTTGTTTTGTTTTTTTAAAGATTTTTTTTTTAATATTTTATTTCATTATTTTTTAGAAAGAGGGGAAGGGAGAGAGGCAGAGAGGGAGAGAGACATCAATGTATGGTTGCCTTTCACCTGCCTCCAGCCACGGACCTGACTGGTGACCTGGTTTGCAACCTGGTTATGTGCCCTGGCTGGGAATCGAACCAGCGACCTTTGGGTTGGCAGGTCAGCACCTTATCCGCTGTGCTACCAGCCAGGGCTCTGCCTCCTTTTTTGAATGAGATGCTAGGTGACATTTTCATGAACGACCTCCTTCAAGTGCCATTTGACAATCTTCAAGTGCAAATTGGCCTTCATAAGCCTCAGTGTCTTAAAGCTGTAAAATTTAGGTCTCCTATTCTGGCAGAAACAGTTTCATTTATTAGCTCTGCACATGCTCCTTTACATATCCATCTTCCTGGTTGGATCAGGGTGGTGCGAAATGCTTTAACCAATGAGCTGCAAACATAAATGTTATGAGTCACTTCCCATCACGAGGTAAGATCCAGTGTCTCCTCCCTTTGTCTTCCCATGAAGGCCAGGTGTCCTGATGGTATAGTTTCAACATGGAATAAGATTTTATCCCACAAGTGAGAAACAAATCTGAGTGTGTCAAACCACTAACCGGAAGTTTGTTGTTGCAGGCAGGATTGATGACCGTGACGCATAAACTGAGAGTGCAGTTCTTGGGAGGATGAACAGGTCATTTTCATAGACGCTTGAGCACAGGGTCTGAGAGGAATACACGGCAGCCATGCGGTGACGTAAGGTTGAGTATGCAATGAAGTGCTTCTATGGAAAGAAAACTGTCTAGAGGACAGGAGAACTTCATTCTAGAGTTGAACTTCAGACCTGGACTTAGAATTTATTTAATCTAGCATTTTCCAAACTGGTATAATTATAAACCTCAAGTCCTTAGCAGAAAATATGTATTTCTAGGCCTTGGCCCAATTATAACGAACCAGCATCTCAAGGGGAGGTTTTGGCCCCAAATGTTTTTGATGGTTTTCCTAGGGAAGGAAGGTGAGTCACAAGAGGTTAAGGGCTTTTCTAAGACCACCAACTTGATTACTGAGCATGCTGGGACTAGAACCCAGTTTCCACTAAGTTTAATGCTTTACTTTGGGGCTCACATCATAATGTTCTAAGAGAGGGAGGCTAAGACTGACCCTTTGTCCCCCTCTCTCTGATAAATCATGTCAAGACCTGCAAATGATTTTACCCCTTAACAATGAAAAGAAGATGTAATTTTAAAATTACCTTGGATGTACAGTAAAAGCAGCATTCCCATAATCAATCATCCAAAATCATGGGGTTATTTGGAGCTATTTGAAGGAAAGTAAATTGAAAACATGTTGTTAAACAATGCACCAAAGAGTTATCAAATCATAAACATCTAGATTACTTTAACATGTTGATTATTCCACGTTTAGGATCTCTTTACAAAGTAACTCTGGCCATGGAGAGACCTGGAAAATTCAATGAATCCCTTCCTAAGTTGTTAACTGTATTGGGTTCAATAACTTGGCCATGTAAGAACATATGTTAAAGTTAAAAAAAAAATCATACACACACACACACACATGCACACACACTCTCTCTTCTCTTTGGAGCTATTATTCACACTTTTCGTTCAGCAGAAGACACGGAACCCTATTATTAGGACATGTCTCTAAGGATGTAGAAATAGCTCGGGGAATGCGGTGGTATAACACTGAATACATTAAAATCTATCTGGAGCTTTGGAAATCAAATATACAGACATTCCATAATGACCCTTGGGTTTTAGCCTAATTCCTGAACCTGAAAATTCATAACAAAATAATGGCAGCACTTTTATGACACAAAATGCCTTAAACCATTTGTTTATTATTATATGTGGATTTTAAGTTTTACGTTTAAGAAAATTGAAAGCCTACCTCTTTTTCCCCCTTGGAGAGGCGATATACCAATTCCCTCTGAGAGCCTTTGTTTTTCTCACTGGAAGAAAGTTAAACCAGGACTGAAATTTACGTCAAGGCCTCTATTTGGTTATCAAATCTACGATCATACGCCCTGGTTAAACTAAACCAAATTAAATTAATCTTTGTTGAAAAATAAATGATGTCATTCCTGAAGGATCCTGTTTAACTCGGAGGATGGTGACCTGGCTCCTCTAAGTAGCTTGTAAGAAAGCACAGTCAGAAATAGTTCTCGAGACTGAAAAGAGGAAATTGCCTTGCGTGCGGCAGGTGTCTGGAAGGAACCACTACCCACGAGTGATCTGCGATCTAAGGGGTCATCATTATGAGACGAAATTATACGTGCATTCTTCCTGAGACCGGATTCAAAGGCTGGAGTCTAAAATTAATCTCGATGGTATTTCTTCTTTGAGTTCTAAAACCAGCCCAGGGAAGATGAGAAGCCATTCATCTGACTGAGAATCACAGTGCATCCTCTGACTTTTCTTGGAATGGATTCCTTATGTGGACATGATGTGAGCTGAATTGCATCTGGTTATTGTTTCTAGAGCATTTTGCTGAAATTCAAACTGAGACTGTTACTGTGGGCTGATTTATCAGCGTGGGAACCAGGATGGAGCTGGGGGTGTAACAACCAAGAGGTCGCACCGCGGGCCTCCGTCCAGGTACATATTAAAGTGAAGTGGCCCCGGGGCCAGGAGGAGCACATGCAATGTACACCCGGACATGCAGGCCTTCTCTTAGGACTCTGGGAATGGCCCAGAGAGAGAGGGGGCGACAGCGGCATGGTGGGAAGAGGACAGAATCTGAAATCGGACATAGCTGAGCCTCAAGCCTGGCTCCGCCGTGCAGGAGACAACGATGCTTCTTGGGGAGGTTCTGCAAACTCTCTGCGCCTGTTTTCCTGCTGGTAAACTAGTCAAGCTGATGTCCGCCCTGCAGGGCCGCGAGAACTAATGGGAGGCGTGATGCATGCTACCTGGAACCTGGTAGGTCTCAAAAGTGAGGAAAATGGCAATTTTTCAACAATCTCATCAGCAACTCATGTCGTGGACATTTATTATGTGTAAAGCACTTTACCTTCTAATGATGCCTAGCACACATGTAACATTAGCAGATACCCAATAAATCAGTCATGGGATGACAGCATGATGCTGAATCGGTTTCAGTACTGCCTGCCTCTGGCCACGAAAGGAGGACCAGCAAGACCAGCCGGGAGATGCCCAGGTGCCGGTGCTGTGGGTCCCCACCTGCACACAGAAGCTTGGGTTTCTGGAGGGAGGGTCCCCTCTGCCCGTCCTGTCCCTGCTCTTCCGTGGACGGCAGCACCGGGCCGCCGGGGTGGCAGGCCTCACTGAGTGTTTTGTGGTCTTGCTGCCTCTGAGTCCAGGGTAAAAACTGAAACACAAACTAAAAATGTCAAGTTCTATTCTGCTCCAAGAGCTCCCGAGGGCTGGGCAGAGGTTTTGCAGCTTCACCACAAACATTTACAAGGGCCGCACACTTTGGCAGAGCCGAGTCTCCAGATAGCCTGGCCTCTGCAGACCCAGAATGCAGCTGCCTTTCAAGGGTCGCAAACGGGGGAGGTTCTGGGGGGTCCTGGAAAAGACTCCCGCAACCTGGGTTCATCAGCGTGCTACACTCAAGCCCCGGTGTAGCCAGGGCTCGCTGGGTTTCTGGTTTCAAAATGAAATTTTCACACGGCCCAAATCCCAACCCACCCTAATTTAAAGAAACAGGCACTTGGCATGGGATCCAGACAGATCAGCAGTTGCTCACATACAGCTGTGCACATCTGGCACGCAGGTATGTGATTCTGCATGAAGATAAATTGTGTGGGGACCAAATGCACAGTTGTGAAACTAAAAATGAATCGCTTCTTGGAAGCAATCTTCCTGCACAGCGGGGCCTCTGCAGGAGCTCGGCCTTTTTCAGAAAGCTCGGCTTTCTTCGGAAGGTCTGTGGGTGAAGGCAGGAACGTGCCCACACCTGCAGTTGGCTCCCTGCTACTCCTTTCCAATCAGAACTTGGACACTGTCTCTGACAGCCACGGTCAGGTGGCCGTCCCCAGGAAGTCACTCAGAGCCCAGGCTCAGGAAAAGGCCAGACCATTCCTGGGGATTGCTTCCATTTCCATCAACTAAGTTTCAACCAGGAGCCTATTCTTCAAGGAGAGCCCTTTTGTGGACAGTTGCTGAAGGGTTACAGCCCTTCACCAAACTCGATGGAGCGGGAAGCCCACCTCCTGTGAGTCTTGAGGATTAATGGTGCCCCCCACCCTCTCCACAATTGGGTGCATCTTTCCCATTGTTTATGTGCTTGTAACGCAAGGGGGAACCTCACACTCATAGGCTCTTCAGGTCAGAGGCGGCACTTCCAGGTACTTCACTGGCCTGGGGAAAACAGAAGGAAAGAGCCTGGAGCAAGGCAGCACTGTGTGCAGGGGCTCAATGACTAAGGTCGGATGTAGAATGACCCAGTATGGGCTCCATTTCCGTCTCAGCGATAGGAAGTTACTAGGTGTTGGCGCAAGCAAACCAATAATTCGGAAGGAAGTTCTACGCATCTTTTCACTATGTGATGGTTATATAAGCAATGGTCTAGCCAAGTGATCTTTATACTTGGTCTCACTCTCTCCTTCATATCTAACTCTCAACACAAAGAAATCTAATTAAGTCGAACGAAATTGCAATGATTTTAGAGGGAAATATAATCTACATCTTGTCCTGCTTGTTTAGAAGAGAGTGGTGGTTGTATCTATTTCTGCAATGTTCTATATGTGATTTTGGTCTGAAATTTTTAATTCCTTTTCCAGCTTGATGAACCCTGGGTCATTCTTTATAGCCAATTCAGGTCTTACCTGTTTCATGACTCCTTCTAGTACAGTTAGCAACTTTACTCTCTCCTGGCACTGTTCATACCACACCAGCTCTGTGATTATCTGTTTGCCCGCCATTCTGTGAGGTTCTGCACAGCAAGGACCATCTAATTCTTTCCACTTCCAATGCCAATCCCTATTTCCATAAATAAATATTTGGCAAATGAATACTAATACTGTTCCTTCTTCCCTTGATGTAACTGTGATAGGATTCTGGTAGTCCCAGGAATTTGAACACCACCATACCCAGTACGAGAATGTAAAATGTCCTTCATAAAGATGACCTGGACTTGACCCAGAACCCAATCAGACTACATCCACATTCTGAGGAAGCCTGCAGCTGCCAGAAGGAGCTTGTGAATGAGAGCAGGGCATAGAAGAGGGTCCTAGAAAATTGACATATTTCAGGCCTGCTGGGACCAGGGTGACTTGCAGGGATACAAGTTATGGTGGGGGTTGCTGAGGGTATTGAAGACCATTCGCTGAAAGAGTTTCCCAGAAGGACACACAACCCACGAACCCTAAACAGCAACACCTCCCAGCAGATCCAGCCTTTGCCGGACAGGAGTAGTTTATAAAACTCGTTAACCTCCGAGTGGAGTGAGCAAAAGCCTTCAGAGGGAAGGATCTGCCTTTTGAAGAACCTGACATAAGTTTTACACTCATGTGGGAACAGAAAGTTGAGAAGAACTGACAGCCTATGAGACTGCTGATATACATACATACCCATTTCCCAGCTGTTTTTCCATTCAGTTCTTAGGTTTGGTGTCCAATAGGATAATAATATCCCGTGATAGTAATACCTCAGAATAGAGGGTTTCTAAAAGCAACCTCCCATGATGTCTTGTCCTGTCACAAAAAACCCTGGCAGTGCCCCAGATGCTCCTTAAACTTATTCTTCACCTTCGGCTGCCTCTTCTGTCCACTGAGCTTCTGTCCCAGAATTCCCTAAAGCCGTGTTGCGTCTCTCTCCTCCTGGTCCAGGTGGAGGCCAGGTACCAGCCTATCATAGGGACTGCCCTGTCCCTTATGATACGAGGTGAAACAGAGCCCGCCAGCTGGAGGGAGGGGAGGAGAAAATCAAACCACAGCTCTATCAAAGTATCTATGGAAAAATGCGTGTTGAAAATGTAAAGCTCCAGAGAGGTAACCAGAATTTTCCAGTCATCCAGAAACTTTTTCCAGGCATCCAGATGCCTGCAATCATAGCCCACCATCCAGTCAAAACAGCTCAACTCTCCAAGGAAGGGGAAGGACAACCCAAGCACAGCCCAACGAAGACTTCCTGTAGATTTGACCCTGGCCTCTTCGGAGCTTCTGCACACTAAACTAACAATTGTTACGGGGACCTTGGGAAAGCAATGGGGAGAAAGTGAAGGCAGGAGAGAATGGGGAAGGGAAATAGCACTAGCCTTGGAATTAAGAAGTTGGGGCTTCGTCTACTTCATTCCGCTACTTCAGAAAAGGCCCCTGCCTTCTCTGAGTCTAAGTTTCTTTCATTACAAAATAAGAAACATCAACCGTGCAAATTTAGTTCGTTTTAGTCTTTAAATTTTCTCACCTTTGAGGATATTTACAAAAGTTATTTCATGATAGAACCTAAAGTTGTTGTTCACAGTGCTCTTATGCTGCCTTATTTTCCCTTATTTCTTTCCAAGGATTTTGTTCAGAAAGAGGCTGTTGTGCTGGATTCCCTTTCAATCCGTTGGCCACTTTGCTCTCTAGATGTGTCCTGAGTCAGCCTGGCCCCAGTCTGCAAAGCTCAGTCTGTTTGCATGCTTGGATCATATATCCATTTGGAGTAGGTACTCATTAAATACTTTCTAACTAAAATAATCAACTATTTTTAAAACCAACGCTGAGAGGTATCCTGTAAAGCTCAGTCTACACTGAAACATCCCCAACAGCTTGATGTTAGGAGCAGCTGGCCCACTTGGACTGCTTTCCGAGTTAGTTCCAGGAAGACCGCCTCTGTGGACCAGGAGGCACCGGTTACCAACCAGCTCTGCTGGGCTGGGAGATCCTCAGGGTGTCTGTGCAAGTCTCATCTTCAGAGTTTCCTGGCATGTAGAACATCCTTCAAGCATATCTTTTCATCCAAACCACATCATTCCAGAACTCTAGAGCCAGTCCCTTTCTTAGGGAATTTGGATAAGCTGTGTAAGCTCCTTCCCTCTGTTTCCAGAAATGCAAAAATCCCAAGCGTGAATCATGCACAGGGTGTATTTGAAATCAGAGGGTTATGAAATCCTGCCTTAGATAGGAGTAGCTGTCTGTTCCTGATGCCTTTGATTAGCAACTAAAAGAGCCAGAGCACAGAAAAGCCCATGACGTGCAGTGTTATTGGTTCTCAGCACTCATTTCCAACTCCGGTCATGAATGTTTGGTCCTAGAAACATCTCACACCTGGAACTCTGTTCCCAACAATCCGAAAGGGAATTATCCCTGTGAAATTTCAAGTGTGCTGATACAGAGAGTTTCCTTCTTCATTTCCCATGGTCTTCCCTCAGCTTAGCAGTATAGCCTTCTCTCCTTCTCATCAACAATCTAAGTACCCATGATTAAGCTCCACCCATTACTGTCAAGACTACTTTCTGGGGGGGAAAAATCTGTAAACCAATTTATAATAAGGGATGGGTGACTGGCAGAATCTTGAATTGAAATAGGAGGATGGGTGGTGGTGTAATAGAGAAAAACAAAGCCTTAAACCAAAGTGACAGTGCACCTGCGGATGGTGGCCATTGGCAGAGGGAAGGGCCTAGGCACTGGAACCCACACTAAGTCCGGGAAGATGTAAAACGTGCAGGACCCTGCCAAGCTTGGACCAGGAAAGGGCCGGGGTAGGTGAGTCACTGTGTTCTATTAATAAACCTGCAGCAAGACGGGAATTTGTTTCTCCAGTGAGCCTACTTCCTTGTAACAGAGAGCAAGGTGTCTGTGGGGGCCCTGGAATCTGTGCTGGCACTTGCTTCCAGAAGACACATCCTTTTGGCAAGTCAGCCCAGAGCCATAGGGGGAGATGGGGTATGTGGACCCCAGAGGAGGACCAGGGCCACTCGTCCATCCCTACCCTGACTCCCACCCCCGAGATGCTGAGGAAGAAGGAAGCTCTGTGCTCTGCTGTCTGGGCAGGATGCTTCTCTGTAGATGCCTAAACAAACAACACTGAGGAGAAATGTCTTGCAGGGGTGGGGGAGTGAGGCAGGGGGCATTCTTTAAGGAATCTGGCTACTGTGAGGACACAAGCCATCATCTTCTAAAACGCAGTGTAAAGTACAGTGTGTGGTCCTGCTCCCTGGGGTCTTTCTTGGCCTAGAATTTAATCAAGGTCTTTAGGGGAAAACTGTGATGTGAAACAACTGGTGTGTCCCAATGTGTACATTGTAAATGTTCATGACTGTATGCCTCACAGTGAGTTTTTATTTAGTAGAAGTTCCAAGGGGAATAAACTAAGCACAGGGCATAATAAATGGCATCCTCGGTATAATTAAACCAGGCAGACTGCACTGGCCATGTGTTTCCTCCTGTGGCCTTGGGTGAGATGGTATGTTTGTCACTCAATTGACAATATGATCCAATCAACCTCAGGGGCCACTTTCTCAGCACAATGCATAGCCCTGCTTTCAGTGAAAATACTCTAACCCTAACCCATCTGTCCACGGAGGAAGCCAATACCCTCAAAACAATAGTTCCTCCACCCCACCATCCTAAAAGTCAGGAACTCTGAACTTCTTTTAAGCGGAAGTAGCCTTAGGGAACCTGAGGGTGCCTGCATAATCAGGGACCCTTGCTGTAGAATGGGTTGTCTTCACTTGGGAAATGCCAATAGCTTCCTTTGATTCGGGGAATAGAGAAGACATCTGAAACAATAGTTTTATTAAGAGCATATCAATGTGAACTTTTTGTTTCTCAGGATTGCCGAACCAGGGAAATGCAGTGGATGCTTCAGTACTTCATACATTTGTGAGTGTGAGGGCTCCTTATGACATCAAAATATTTCCCAGCTTACATCCCCAGAGGCTGTTGTCCTTTTTGTGCTTTGTTTAAAATGAATTAATTTTAAAATAAATGAGCAAGTTGTTTATCCCAATCGTGTCTCCGTTTATTTTAAGATGCTCATACATAGTGAAAAACATATCATTTTTTCAGTCTACAGAAAACATTGATTTGTGTGAGAAGGCACAGATCACTTGTGTTACTTCTATAGTTTCCAGGGGCCGTTGGGAATCCGGAAAACCTGAAATTGCTGCTGGTATTAACCAGGCATAACCAAGTTTCTCACGATATATCGTGAAGTCTGGAAAACAAAGGCAGGCGCCAACATGACAGGTGAGTATTGGGTGGAATCACTTTCAAAGGTGCTGATAATTGATGCCTCTAATGAGTAACTACAAGCTCTTCGCTCCCCTCTTTCCTCCTCACTCTTTTATCCTTGGTCTGCCACATGACTATGACCTTGGAAATGTCATTTTTGCTCTCCGAGCTTCATGTTCTTCATATGGGACATGGTAGGTGGGATATGAGGTAGAATAGCAGTTCTGAATCTTTTTTGATTTCTACATGTCCCTGAAATGTTTATGAACAGGAAGAGCCATCTTTCTGGAAAATAAATGCGTGCACAACGTATAGCTCCAATTCGGGGGACTCATGAATCTTCTGAAGCCATGGTCAAATCCCTCCTGGGTGGTGACTGCTGAGGTGGCCCCAGCAAGGACATGGCGCATGGCTGGGGAGCTGTGGCTCACTTTTATTTCAAGCACCTCTTTTGCAGAGATGTTACAGGAACCCGTTCCAGGGAGGCATCTGGAAAGCATGTAGCATGACCTGCAGCTGTGTCGGTTTCAGTTTGTTCCAACTGGTGACCCTACAGTGCTCTTTTTCTTCCCCAACCCAGACATGCTCTCCCCGCGGGCTGCCCTGGGCCTTCCCTGGCCTTGTGGAAACAACTGCGGCAAAGGCGGGATGATTTCACCCAGGAGGAGGGCTGCAGAGCACGGCCTTGTATTAGAACAACTTCTTTAGTCTGCTCTAAGCAATTCACTCTCTCCTCTATTGGATCCCCTTCCCAAAGGTCTCTTCACACTCTAGAGAAAGGATTCCACTCACAGGCATCAGCCATGCGGAGTCTGTCCTGAGTGAAGGCAGGTCGGGGAGAACGCAGCATAGGTTATGGATGCTAGTATCTTTAAGCTTCTGAGCTGGCTGGGGGGCTGTATGATCACCATTGTGTAGGGAAAACCTGCAGAGGATGATCGCAGTGTCCTTTCTCAGCCAACGTCTCCCGCCCCCAGAATTCCAGCGCCACATCGTGGCACCTGGGCACCATTTCTTCAGAAACACTCCAGCCATTTTCCCGTTATTTTCTACACCTGCGTTATCCAGTTAATTATCTACTTAAATTAACTGTCCTTTGAAAGACAGCTCCTAGCCCTGGCTGGTGGATAAGACATCAGCCTGCGAACCTAAAAGTCATTGGTTCGATTCCCAGCCAGGGTGCAAGCCAGGTCTCCATCCAGGTCCATAGCTGGAGGCAGGTGAAAGGCAACCATACACTGGTGTCTCTTTCCCTCTCTGCCTCTCTCCCTTCCCCTCTCTCTAAAAATAATAAATAAAATCTTTCAACAAAAAATAAAAGAAAGCTCCTTAGCTGTACTAGCCACGTTCCACATGCTCAGTCACTACATAGGATTTGTGGCTTTTGTGTTGGACAGCACAGATACAGAATGTCCCCACCATCACAGAAAGTTCTATTGGATACCAGTGACCTGTGTATACATTCAGGTAAATACACAGTCTATGTCAGAACCTGACTGAGTTTGGAAACTACAGCAACAAACAAGACAAGTTTCTGCACATGGGTGGTGGAGAAGGCAGGCAGAGAATTACAAGTTTTCCATACTCTTCAGCCCCAAGGTGTTAGCATCTCCCACTGTTACATTGCATGGTTGCTGGAGGATACTCTGTATGGTGTGTGTTTGTGTGTCAGCATTCAGAAGGTCAGAGATGGATTTTTAAAAAAATTTGTTTATGTATTATTTTTAGAGAGAGGGGAAGGGAGAGAGGCATCAATGTATGGTTGCCTTTCACCTGCTTCCATCCAGCTAAGGACCTGGCTGGAGACCTGGCTTGCAACCTGGTTATGTGCCCTGGCTGGAATCAAACCAATGACCTTTGGGTTCACACAGAGATGGATCTTAAATGGACAGTGATGATGATGACCACAAGGAAGATGAAACATGTCAATGCCCTAAGAGAAACCCTTCACTGGTGACAATAAAAAAATCAAGGAAAGCCAGTGAGTGGGAGAGCAAGTCAAAAAAAAAAAAAAAAAGATAAGGAGGGGATTCTCTGTAGGAGGTCTTCCAGCAGCTCCTCATCTCAAAGAGTGGGCATTTCCTTTTAAACTGCAATACATAAGCTCCCAGCCGTGGCTGAGTTCACATCTGCGTGCCTGTCCTTAGTGCAGGGTGACGACCATTGAAAGGTGCACATCACGCGTTCAGGGCTGCAACCCAGGAGACATTATTGAACATCCGATGAAAGCTGAGACCTGGCTGTATCCGAAGATCAACCTCATGGGTCTGCGGTGAGAAGAAAACTCTTGTTGTCATGATCCTCACTTCTGGACTATTCATTACAGATTTCAGACCCCTCCACTCCTGTCATCTGCTGTGGTCTCAAATATCCCTGTTAGGTAGATAAGATCAGCTCTGTTATCCCAGTTTTGCAGATGGCAAAACGAAGGTCCAGAGATATGAAGTCACTTCCTGGTATCACACTCAACTAGAGAACTGCAGCCAGGCCTCTTATTGTCCCATCGAAGCTTTGAAATGTGTTTTCAGAAAGCAAGTTATGTAATTACAGCAAATTCCCCTAAAATCAGATTTTCCTTGCACATTTGGATGAAACCGCCAAGCTGAGGGCAAACAACAACATGAGATCCTTAATGATCGCAGGCAGTTAAGAACAGACTCAAAATTCACAGCAGCTCAAAGCCCTAAACACTTCTCTCACTAATCAGCAGAAACCAGAAACTGATTTCTTCTACAAGTCACCAGGGTCAAAATGTTCAGATGGCCATGGCCATCAATGGCTTCCCTGTTACATAAGGATAAGGAAAAGTATGATGAGTTTCCAGTTTTCTTTCAAAAGAAAAGAAATAAAAGTGTATCTATATCTTGACGCATATTTCAGTAGATACAAAAACATGGTGACAGAAATCCGGGGCCCACAGCTGAGCTGGTGCTGTGGAACAAATGCAAAATAAGAAGTCTGCTTCGAGCCTTCATCAAATTGCAACTGCATAATTGCAGATAAATCCCAGTACATGTTGTTTAAATTAATGGAAAATAATTAGATAACAGTCATGATCATGCGGCTTAACCAACCATACAGTTAAGCCTACATTTGTTTTCAATTATAGTTAAAATGTATTCAGCTGAATACAGTTTAAGTGGTAATTGCATTCTTTACAAGTTGCTAATAATCTCTGGAATGGCAATTCTAATAAAAATTTTACTCTAATGGGTACATGTCCTGCTTCCTCACATGTCAAGGCCAGGGAAGTCATTAGGAGCACTAGTGGTCCAATAGTTTATCTGGAGATTTGGACCTCTGTCCACAGCCCACACATGAACCACTCACTGTGTACTCAACGTGGGAAGCAGCATGGTCATTTGATTGTGGTTTTATGCTCTTTCCCAGAAATGCTTCTCAGGGGCAGTTCTGCTCCTGGAGACTGGCTATTTGTCACTGCCTATTGGGTGAGGCCTTTGACAGGTCCTTCAAGAGGATACTTGGCCATCCTAGCTACAGGGGCTGAATTTCATTTAGAGATAGCCACTGACCTCCCCTCAAATTTTCAATTTTTTGAAAATTTTTAATTTTCAATTAAACATCAATCTCTGTTTAATAGGTGGGTGGTTGTAGGACCGGACTGACCACAGCATTCCAACCCAGGAAAACATGTCTGGGTGCACACACGGTTTGATAAACTGCCGATCATGTTCTGAATTAGTACAGAATTACAGCATCTGAGTCAGGGAAAACTCTTAGGCCTGCCATTAGATGTTCCCTTTGTTTCTCATCTCTCAATACTCTATTAATTGTGTTTCTCTGCCTCAATTCCTCCTTTTACCATGCTCCTCCCTTCTTCTTCTTTTCTTTCTGCCAACCATACGAAAGGATTTCAGGGCAAACGATAGACAGACCCTATCTTAGAGTCTGGGCACCTTTGTGGGGTGGCTCTGAGCCATATCATTTGCTCAACTGCCAGCTCAGCTCCTCGTCACTGTAGTGATTCAGCTCTGCATCTCTGGGTTGGGAGAGCTATTACATACAGTTCAAGTAATTAGACTATTATTATCCCCAATGCCTACTGAAATTGAGAGGAAGGCTATGAGAGCTTTGCCCAGAACAAGGAGAGGAAGCTTGATAGAGGAGGGGCAGTAACTTCCAGTTTTAACAGAGTCCAACCCTTGTTGGAGAGTTGAGCCTGTTGCTAGTAGTGCTTATATAAAGGGAAAGGTACAAAGGTATGCAATAAACACATATTAAACAAACAAATGGGAGTGGAAGTAGTCAAGAACAAATGGCAGAGAGATGACTATACAGAGAATGAAAACGTAGCCAGGGCAATGCATGGGCAGTTATTAGGTTTACATATAAGTTCAGAAGGCAACGCCAGCCACTATTCCTAATAGCTCCTATCTTTCACTAAATTCTCTGCCTTTGTCAGTCCTGCACCGAGATAATCGTGGTAGAAGAGATGCAGGTAATATCCAGTCTAGCATGAAGTGACTATGGCAGCTAGAACAATTTACCTTCATTTTCTCATCTTTTAAACTGATCATCTTAAAGGGACGTCTTACTTTCTGACAATTGTGATTCCATCAAACTGTAACTCAGATTAAGAAAGCCTTCTCATAACTGATGGAATCTAATAATCCAGTCTTTCCATAGTGGTGTGCAATCTATTAGTAGAATTATTCAAATGAACACAAATTGACCAGAAATTTTGTAGAAAAGAGTCATCAATTTTGTTAAGTGTTTTTTAAATGCACACTAACATGACACCTGTCACAATGCAATCTAACAAAATCGTTTCAAATGAAGGTAAAGACAACTAAGTGCTAGTGGAGCCATTGTATGGGAAAAAAACTAAACGAACGTTTTGGCCAACCCAATACTTACCATTCCTAGAACATTTTTTTACTCCTTTTAGACATGAGGTTTTCACTGCCTAGCAATTGCCTTTGCCTTTCCCTGCCTAACTCTCAAACCATCATCTTCATAGATGACTTGAAGTTTTCCCACTCTACCTTTGGGCTTCCATGGCATGTAAAATTCTTGAAAGTCACTTCCTCACTCTGGAATGCATTTCAGTTTGCAAAATCTTCCCCTCAGTATGCACACATCTTCTTCAGAGCAGGGAACTAAGTTACATTCAATCTCATATCCCCTTCCCAGCCTCCACCACAGCACCCTGCACAGTGTTTTCTACGTAGGCGGTAGTTGGCAAACAAATACTAGTGGAATTCAATAAATTGAACCAAAGCATAGAATTACAGAATCTGCAAGGTTGGAACTGAGCTTTGAGGTCATCTACACCAAACTCTTTCCCTTATTGCTCTTGGCTGGAGGCTACTGGCATCTCTTCATGTTTCTATGTCCCATCTGCTATCAAACATTTTTATGACATTTATTTCCTCATTAGAGTCCTTATTGTGCTTTATTTATACATCTGTGAGGCACACAAGAGTTGAAAATTCTCCTCTTCCTTGCAATCTTTTCTTCCCCAAAGCCCCAGCCAGCCCAGACTCCCTATGCCCGTGACAGGTCTCCAGGGCTCCGTGACAGCACGAATTACTCCCCACTTCCCTGCGCCTCTTCTGTCTCCTCCGTACCTCCGTCATCAATTTCAAACTTCCTGCCCTGACATTCAAGGCCTCCTTACACTTTGAGTCTGCCTTTATCACCTTCGTTATTTTTCCCTGTGTCTCCCTCCCTGGCTCCCACTCCAAATTCTGGGCATTCCTCCAAGTTTCTCAATATTCCTGGAATCATCATCCCCCACTCCCCCCTCCCCCATTTTCCCCATTATCTGTCAAGCTTTCTCCCATTTGTCTTCCCTAATCCTCAAAAAATTTTGAAGTTCTCTTTTGACACAACAAACAGATGTATATTTAACATTCTATTACCTAATATTGCCCATGGCTATTTGGCCATTGAGACATTCATACAGGACAAATGTGATAAGGCCTTGTTGGCTCCCACAGAGAAAACCATAGGCAGTTTCCGATGCTGGACGTGGCAGTGTGGGAAGGAATTCTCCAATGGGCCAGAATGAAGTTGTTTCGATTTGCCCATGGGACTAGTTTAAGAAGTGTAAGAATTATTTGCCGCTAAATATATCACTTTTTTAGGTCTTGCATTATATCAGGTAAAGGGCAGACTAAGGAATAGAGATATTTTAAGGTTAGGTCTCATAGTTACCAGCTGGGATGATTTGGGATAAATTAACTCTCTGACATTCAATTTCTTTCCTACCAAGTGGAGATGCTCCTAATGATCATCTCTATTAATGTCAGTTAAGTAAGGTAGCATGTAAGAAAATGCAACAAACTGTAAAATGCATGTCAATGGCCCTTAGAATTGTATAGCAGCATTTCTGACCTCAGCTCGCGTCAGATCATCGGTTGTGATCAACTATGGGAGAGCCACTTGGTTCTCATAGGACCTTGACTTCTTCATCTTTAAACCTAAGGTAATAAATTCTGCCTTATGAATCTCCACAAACTATATTGAAGGTACAATAAAAGAAGAAATATGGACATTTTAACTACAAAATGTGTGAAAATCCAAGGTATCGTTTTCATCTTAGCTGGCAATGCAGACATGAGCTGTCTACATTTCCTGTTTTCTCTACCTAGAAAGCTCTTTCCTTTCCACTCCCAGTCCCCTCACCTGACACACCTGTATTCATATTTCAGGTCGCCTAAGCTCTCCTTCATTGTACACCCCAGCAAATGGACACAGGACTGCCCCAGCCCCGACCTGGGACACCCAGCCAGACATTTCTTTTAGACTGAGTATAGGAGCAAGTCACAAGTTGGCTCTGTCCAACAGCAGGGAAGTTTGGGAAATATCTCAACACAATCATTAATCATTCTCATAATCTGAGATTTCCAAGTCCCTGTTTCATAGATGGTTTCTGCTATTCTTCATACTTGCTAGGCATGAGCCACAAATGTTGCAAGATTGGCACATGATTATATTTTTATTCTATAAAAATAAGTTTGTTTACTTAATGATAATTTTTGATATGACAAGGATATGCCATTCTGACATGAACCTATAGATATGAACACACTTAGGTAAAAATCTATAATTTGGTCAATTTAAAACTTGGTTTCCAACATCTTTAGACTGCTTTGTAATGAAGATACTTCCTGAATTGAATACTTCCAGGTTTATTCATTTAAAAAGGTATTTAAACCAATTTTATTGATTTTTAAGGTCAAATCTCTTTAGAGAGATTCAAAGATTCAAAGCGGAGATTGTTATGGAAGTCTCTTCCAGATAACTTCCTTTTATCTTTAATCTTATTCTTCTGTTAATGTGTGTTTAATATCTACAGATTCAAATTATCATAGTAAAAATATAATTTATCTTTTCAGTTGCCTAGTTTATTCTTCACTTTGTAGTGCGGCAGGAAGAAAAGATATAACACAGGTGATGCTTGGAATCTGCATAAATGTGCAGATTTTTTTTCTCTCCTCAACCTCTAATCTTCTTTACCTTAAAGATAGTGACTATTTTATAAGTAATTTGAATCACATTTTCAGATTTTATCCATCAACGTATTTACAGTGTTTCTGATTCCATTCTAGTCTCTTTTTTACTTTTGCTAATTGTTCTCTTTATTGACTTTTAAGAGAGACTTGTTTTTCACCTGATTGACCATCTTTCACTTCCACTTTCCACACACACTTCTTCCCTCCATGTCATTTGTGAGTGTCGGGCATGATTTGAGATTCCAGCTCCAAGTAACTGAGGAGGGGAAACTGCTGTCCCAGGTTCCCTTCAAAGGAAGCAATATTGCAATTCTAAGTTAGAACTATTTAAAAAATTAATTGGAAGCTCCCCCCTAACCTCAGTATCTGGGAGATCCTGTGGGATGAAAGAACTTTAGCTCCATGTAACCGAAGATTCCACTTCTTTAGGTACTAGATTCCGAGGCAGGAAAATGAAAGCACCAAAGCAGCACAATTAGGGATACTCGTGTTCTATTCTTGCGTAACCTATTACCACACCCCTATCAGCTTAAATTTATTATGCCACCATTCCAGCAGGTCAGAGGTCTGGGCACAGTGTATGGGTTCTTTGCTTAGGGTCCCATAGAAGGAAGTCAACTGGGGACCGGGTAGGACTCTCATTTGCAGCAGATTCATCTGGGGAAGAATCTGCTTCCAGACTCACTCAGGCTGTTGGCCAGATTTAGTTCCTTGTGGTTATTGGTTGTTGGACAAAAGTCCCATTTCCTGGTTGGCTGTCACCCAGGGTTCGCTCTCAGCTCCTAGGGCCACCCACATTCTTCCTTTAGCTTTCCATGTGGCCCCTCCAAGTTCAGATAGCAATGATCCATCCAGTCCTCTTGCACTGCCAATCTCTCTTGAGTTCCCCTTCCTCTTTTAAGGACTTCTGTCGTTATATCAAGCCCACCTGGATAACCTCCCTATATTAAGGGCCACTGTCCCACATAGCATCATACAAAATCACAAGCATGATGCAGCCTCTTATTTGTAAGTGCGGAGATTAGGCCGGGATAGCTGGGGGAAGAGACCATTTTAGAAATTGTGTTTACCATGCTGGGATATGTACTGCTCCAGGTTTTGACACCAAAAAATTTCACCTAGATGATGACACCTCCTAAGAATAAGACCTGAAATGAGAAGGAAGTTGCCACCAAACAAACAGGATTGGGCTGCACTGATGAATATTCCGAGTGCTGCTGGAATGAACCTACAGGAAAGACACAGATAATCTAACAAGGGGAGAAAGAAGCAAGGAAACAATACACCCAGTTTTGTTAGGACGGATCCCGAAATACTAGACCTGGTATTAACTATAGTGACATGAATCACGTGAAGCAAAGGACAAAGACGAGCCTGGAAGGGAAACCATGCTCGTGAATAATCAGCGAGAAGCCCACGCACACAGTGACAGGGAGTGAATGAACACAGAACACAGAGTCCTGAAGGAGAATTCCCAGATGGTGGAAAACACCAAGTAAACAAATACCCAGCTTGGAGCCAGCAAGATGCTTCAAGGCGGAGAGTTCCAACGTTTAGATGATGGGGGTGGGGGTGGAGGGGTGGAATCCAGGTTTCTCATTGTTTCTTTGTAGGTCTGTCTAGTAAACTGAAAGAACAAAATCATGTATGATTAATATATATATATATATATATATATATATATATATATATATGATTTACATACATATAAAATCAGGCAAATAATCTCAGTAAAAGGGAATAGGCAGCAAGGCTGAAAACTAGACATCCTAGACAAGGCATCTTTCACTCTTCAGTCTTCTAGAATGTTACTGCAATTATAGGCCTTCACCTTCTACTTAACTCCAGGAAAATTAATTGTAAAATAGTAAAGATGGTAAGAATCCTTGGGGATTGTCTGGTTTAATCCCTCTTTATAACTTTGTAAATCAAGGGCCAGAGAAAGAAAGAAACACATCCGGGTCAAGCAATGATCCTCCAGAATAGTCAGTTCTAGGGACTGAAGGCTTCTGCTTCCCAGCCCAGGAGGCTGTGTTCCTCGCCTTTGATAAACTAGCTATCAAAAGTATGTCTTATGTGTTTGAGTAAGTTTTGTCCAAGGATGGACACTGTGTAAAACCTCATTGTGGGTCTTCTTTTAGGAATTTTATGAAGGCTTATACATCTGTACGCACCTCCTTAAGAACAGCATTTATTTTTCCACGCAAGATTTTACTTCAACTCCCGGTCGTTCATTTAATTATGTATTTATTCATTTGTTCATTCGTTCATTTATTTTTTTTGTCCAGTGGTTTTTAAATGATAAAGATTTCTGTGGTGGTCGGGGTAGGTCTTATAATTTTATGAAACAAACAAAAACTATTTTAAACAGCCTTATATGTTAAATGAAGGTTTATTTCCCACCGAGTACTATAAGCATGAAATGAGGGTACTAGTGCAGAGATGTGGGGCCTATGATGGAATACGTACACCCCCTCGACAGCTAACCAGCTGAACGGAAATAGAGAAGACCCTCCACTGTCAGGCCTCTGCCTCGGCTGTGAAAGGCAGATGTAAGAGTGACTTATATGTATTTTCCTGTTAGTGCTGATAAACATGCACCTAAGAATACAGGTACCACATGGATGGATGGTGAGCTGCACAGTATAAGCTTTCAGGATGCCGGTCTTGCTGCAGTAGGTATGAATGGGCCCCCCAAGAAATAAGACAACTGTGATATTATATATGGTGTTCGACTAAAAAAGTGCACCTCAAAAGGCAACATTTAAAAAAAAATTTTTTTAAATGAAAGATAGTATTAGGCTATCCATCCTAAGAATCATCTCACATTTGGCTGTAATTTTCCAGAAATCTCCCATGTTGGCTGAGAAAGGTAAAAGATACTCCTTTGGTTCTGGCTGAGAAGACCCCTTTTACTCTTGAGATACCATCTTAATTTAGTGGGAATCGTGCTAAGTTATGGTCCAGTGCGCAATCAGGGGCGTATGGGAGAGAGCCAGCCAAGCCTGTGCAAGGATGAGCTCAGACATCCAAGCACAGATAGAAGAGAAGCCAAACGTTGAGGAGGAGATTACACAGTGAGCAGTCCAGTGGAAAGGCCGATGATCTGTAGGCATGGTGACAGAACCAAAAATTAAAAGCGCTCAAAATTAATCTGGCCAATTGTACTAAGAATAACGTTGTCTGATTGAAATGAACCCGTTAAAGGCGAATCACCACACGTGCATGTCCTTCAATACTGATTCTTGTAAGGACTAACATGGTTCTGCTTCTGCCTGTGAGAAAGAGTCTTTTTGGATCATGAACTCACCTTGGGCAATCCAAGTCATAGTGAAAGATATCTGAGGCCCCCGCTCCAAGAGAGACAGGAACATTAATCGAGTTACGGGTTAAGAGAGAGAAACGGGGAAAGAGAGAGAGAGAGCCAAAACAAACTTTGCAAGAATTTTTTTCAGCTTTGTTTTTTTTTTAATATTATCTAGTTTCAGAACAAACAATCAAATAGGAACGTCCAATGACTTTAAAGTTACGGGATCAGTTTCAACTGCACTCACACCCCAAGATGATCCACACACTTCAGCCTCTACTGCTCCATCAATGTCAAAGATTTCCTTAGACAAGGGCTAGCCTGGACCACTGGAGAGGCAGGTGTCCGTTTCCAGAACTACTGATCACTGCAACATGGTGGCACTTGGCAGGGAAGAAGCAGCACCTGAGAGCACCCGCATCTAAAAAGGAAGGTCTTGCTTTGGTTCCGGGAGAGCCTCCTTCCCAGGGCTCTTTGATGGACACCGTAAGACAATTATCAGAAATTAAGCTGATTTCATCCATCTTTCTTTTACGTTTCTCAGAATCAAGCTATAGGGAGAGTGAGCCCTTTATTCATTAGTGTATATTAATTAATTTAAAAGGTATATAATAAAAATGTACACGTTATGAGGTAGGTGCTGGGAATGAACACAACACGGGGAAACAGCTATTCTGCTCACAGAAGTACTGAAACAGAGGATAGCATTTAAGGGTTTCTCAGAAACCTTAATAAACAAGAAATGATACAAGATCATTTGATGCTACAGATCCCTGCCTACTGCAATGGGAGTGATGTTTTTGAATGTTCTTCCCGGAGCTCACATGCAGCCACACGAGATTAAATGAAATGAGCCTAAGAGCTGCAAGGTGCAGGGAAGGCAGCTCCCGTTATCAAGTGGACGTGCCTTGGCTCCCCGCAAGCGCTCACGTCTTTCACGTGCCCAATTCCTTTCATTTACACGAAGTCCTCTCCCCCCAGTGAATCATATTTGTTCATGGAGATGCCAAGCTGTGTATTTTGGGTACGCACATGAAGTATCTGGAAACAGGTCCATTTCTGTGAGGCTACCCACTCCTTGCTTCAACCACCAGGACCTAAATCTGGAGGATGACGCCTGACAGTCCAAGCAGGGAAGGGACAAGGAGCACTAACCTCCAAGAGAAACGTCATCTGTGAAGTGTCTGCTGTGGTTTGCCCACCCAGCTCCCTCGCCTGCTCCCCCTGTGCAAGCCCTCCACCACCGCACCTACCCTGTTACAAATGGCAGCGTTCGGGGGCATATTTACTTAGCCCTCCACCTACTGGCTCTGGGACTCTGTTTTGTTAAATCCTGTCGTCACCACCAGGCTGGAAGCCAATGTTTGTACTGGGTGGGAGTTAGAGGGAGGCATAAACAGAATCAACCCTCTTGTGCTTTAGAAAATCAGGCTAGAATTATATACATATTTCATGTCAGAAAAATAAAATGTGTCTTGGCGGCAGATGGGAAGTTGGAGCGCTCAGAGGGGAGTGGAGAATTGGCAGAATTGCTCCCCTTTCCCTTGGCCCCCCGCCTGACAATCATTCAACCCTTTACTCTTGGAGTCTGCTCCTTCCCCCTGTCTGGGGCCAAGTGCTACAGCTTCCTTGCCGTCACCCTGCACATGTGGTCAGAACCCAGAATGGCTCGAAAAGGAAGAGCGCCGCTACAAAATGGCGTGCGTCCCCTGAATCACGGAAGGTTCCCTGACTCACAGACGTCACGGAGGGGATCTGGAATCGCCTTCACTCTGCTTGGCGGGGAAGCAAGGTTCAGATGGCAAGACCAAGTCACAGGAAAACCAGATGATTTGCCTCTTCAGAAATGGACATCCCATTTCGCAGATCTGGACGGCACGAAGATTGTTACCTGCTGAAAACTATTGTGCTAAGTTTCACTCAACTCCGTTGTTTCTCTCTGACTTGAGTGGTTCTGTTTCTCTAATCCCTGGTGTTCTTGGGGACAACTCAGAGTTGCAGTCTCTTCCGAATTGTGATCTTCACAAAATAGGGCCCTTGCCCTAGTCCTTCAGACTAACAGCTCTGGTGGCCTCCATCGTATCCCCAAGAAGGACCCTGTGTTTTATACTGTGCCCTCCTCAGTCCTCGGACTCCTCAGAAAGTGTTCTCAGGGGTTCTTGGAAATCCTGAAGACTTCTGGTGATGGAGCTGCTCGTGTTCATGTGGCCTCTGGATGCTGGTTCTAGGACATATAGAAGACTCTACATGACAGCTCCTAGGTCACTGCTTTCCTACCCTCCTCTTTTAAGACTCAGATCACTAGTATGCTCTCCTCATCTGTGTGTCTGTCCTCTGCCAACCTGTGTAGGTCATTTCCTCATACTTAGTGCCTCTTTGGAACCTGGCAGAATGTCCTGCTCTTTACCTTAAATCCTAAAATGCAGTGGTGACTTCAACAGCCACACTCCTAGAACCTTGCTCATATAAATGGCTTCAGACAGTCCTCCTCTTCTTAGCAGTTCACGACAGGCCAGACCCTGGAATTCTTCATCTCTTAAAGCACTCTGACCCTTTGGAACCCCACCCTTCTAGCTGTGTTTAAACAGTGCAACATTATAATTTAGTAGAGAATGATATCATTCAAATTCAGAGGGTGGACCCAGATATCAAAATGGACACAAACACTATAGTTAGGCCCAAACAAATTTCTTGGTTTGGAAAGAAGGAAAAGTAGTAGGAAGAACAGGAAAAAGATAATCTGAGTGTTGATGGCCTTTCCTCCTATAAGAAATGCCTACCCCCTCTGCATTGGGAAACAAATGTAGCACTTAATAGCAAATAAATGGAATGCATTTAATTTCTTTTTCAGGAGAAGAAAGCATTTCTGCTGGGTTTCCATAGACTTGCAAGAAAGAATGAAACTGAAATTTTCCTATGTCATGATTTCTTGGGTTGTTGTGGTGAAGAACTCACTTTGCACCAGAGTGCCATGACTGGTCTACCCACAGCCCCCGTTCCATGGCCAGTCCACCAAAGGAAACTAAAGGTCAAGTGTTCCATCCCATTAAAAATGTGTGTGGACTTCCAGATTGCCCACTTTCCTTCTGACATGATTTAAACAGGAGGCTGGGAAACTTGCCTTATCTAGAGTTGAGTCCCAGATCTTGGAATTGTCCAAAGCTATCCAAGAATTCAAGTAACACTAATGAAATCATCCTTCCTGTGCCAAAAACAACTTTTGATGGATCTTCTACACTTACTTGGTAGGCTATACATTCTCCCTCAAATGTGAGTGTTGATGAACTAGAAACAACTAATTTCCGAGAAATTTCTGGGCTAGAGAAGAGCCCCAAACACTTCTGAATTTTACTGACTTTTTGTTGAATGGCTACACCTCCCTCAGCTCTGTGTTGTCAGCAGAATTAAGCAGTCTATATCATTTTTTATAGATTGTGAACAGGGAGGACCTCAAGCCTGACCCCCGTTGGGCCCCAGTAAATCTCACAGCTAAAAACACTCCTCTGGGCTTTGTTTTTCTACCAGTCCATCATCGTCTCCTATGCACTTTGGATACTGGCAGAGCTTTTCATCTGGACTTTACAGTAGTATTTTTTTGTAAACATCTGCTGAAGATCCAAAGAGGTTATTACATAGGATCCAATTTGTCATGTGACCTCCAGGAACACCTCCCTGCATTAAAGCAGGGTTATTTTTCTGCATCAAAGACTGACTTTCCTTCCTGTGTGCACCCAGTTAGCACCTTTTTTACACACTAACCGAGGGGATTGCTTCTCCTAGACTACTCCTCTCTACATAAAGTGCAAACACTTCGCTTCTCCTTTTATTTCAGTTTGAAATAAAGCTTTTCAGGGTAGATATGAAATAACACAATTGCCGGCTCTACCTCCATTTATTTGAAGATCACTTCATTTTGTTACCAATTGGGCTTAGAGATTCTTGGAACATTCTTGAGAACTTGGAAATCTCTTGGGATCTTTGTTTCTTAAAGTGGTCTACTCCCAGGATCCATCCAATAGTATTATTCTTACATTAAGGCCAATACCTACAGGATAGAATGAGAAATAAATCCACATGTATTTTGCAGATAGACTGGGACTTTACAGATGGCTTCTCTATGTAGCTGCCGACTTCAGCCTTTCACCCCAGGAGTTGCCTGTTGTGTCTTCCCTCCAGCAGGGAAAGTAGAAGTGCACCTCTCAGAGTCCCTCACACCACAGGTGAAGACAACGAGACAGAGAGGTCGAGGTAGGGGTGAGGGGTCTTGGGCTTCAGCTCTTCCTTTTTTCCTGATCCTTTGTAGAAAACAAAATGAATCGGGGAACATAAAAATATAAAGAAAGTGACAATGTGAACTCATAACCCACAGCCATGGATAGCTATTTATTCATGTTTTGACAACTGTCATGTTTCATTATGAAAATTTTGTTCTATAATTTGAATTATAATGATGTAAAATTGGGCACTGGCTTCTTTTTATACAGCTCTATATAATACAAATATTTTTCCAACATGCATAAAAATTGTAATGAACATTTTTGATGATCATTTAATGCATTATTAGCAAATACACCACAATTCAACTAATGACTTTGATTTTCTAAGAGTGTTTAATGTTGTAAATATAAGTATCATTGATACAATAGTAACAGGAAGTAAAAATGATATATAATTTGTCACACAGCTATACTTAGATTGTCCTAAGACTGTCCTTTATTCTGATCTAGAATCCAATTCAGGATAATTTACTGAGTTTCATTGTCATGTTTTTATCATCTCGAATCTGGAAAAGTTAGTTCCTCAGTCTTCATTTTTCATGACATTGACACATTTGAAAGAGTCCAGGCAGGCTGTCTTGTACAATATCTCTCCATCTGGGTTTTTCCGAGTTTCCTCGTTATTAGATTCAGGTTAAGTAAGCACTTTGGTCAGGAATGCCACAGGGGTTGTGTGTCCTTCTTGGTACATCACATTATGATGTCAGTTTGTCCTATTTTGGTGATGTTAACTTTGATCACTCAGTTAATGTGATCTTTCCATGTTTCTCTGATGTAAACATAGCTTTTCCCTTTGGCCATGAACAAGTTCTCTATGGGGAGGTCACTGAGACTCCGTAAACACACTGTCCCTCAACAAACTCACCCACGGACTTTAGCATCCATTCTGATGTATCTGAAATAATTATTACTATAATTATTGTGAAATAATGATTTTTCTAATTCTAGAATTCCTTCTGCATTTATCATTTGCCATTTTACTGTAACAAAAGCTTTCACTCTTTCTTGCCATTTTGTCTGTATGTATGTAGTCAGCCATGTGTTCATTAATACTTTTTAGTTTTTAGTATGGGTACATGGATTCTTTTTACATTCAATGTTTTAATTCACTACAATCATTATTCATTTTATTCTAAAATTGCCTCTGATTTGGTTAATGGAATTCCTCAAAGGCTTGCGTCTAAGTTCATTGAACATATCTTCATCGTTATTTGTTTTAGCCTTAGATTTTGGCTTTCCCTCCAAAAATGTTCCAACTTTTTTCTCATAGTTACCTTGCTCCCATTCTGGAATTGGTCATTTCTCCAAGGAGCCTGGATTTATTTTAGAGGGAAATAGAATTAATTCTAATTTTTTGAAAGGCAAAGTGTTTTTATTTTATTTTATTTTTTGGTCATTAGTGAAGTTGAATTTTTCTCTACTATTCCATGCTTATATTTCCTCTTTTGATATTCTCTTTTTAATTTGAATAACATTTTTTAGAATACTTACAATACACATTTAAGGATGGCATGTATTTTTACATTTAGATTAAACTATCTGTTTCTCAGGGAGAAATACATTTGTAATTTCATAGTTCTAAATGGTAGTTACCCTGGCTGGTGGCACAATGGATAAGGCCCTAGCCTGCAAACCCAAAGGTGGCTGGTTCGATTCCCAGCCAGGACAACATAACCAGGTTACAAGCCAGGTCTCCAGCCAGGTTTATAGCTGGAGGTAGGTGAAAAGCAGCCATACATTGAAAAAAATAAAAAATAAAAAATAAATGTAGTTAAATCCCCCAAGACACTTTTAATGAAACTATGATAGACACGTTGCAGAACTGAGTCATATCTGAGAACACCATCTCCATAGTCCGATTCAGAATTTCAGCCCCTGGGAAGTGGCCCCACACCTGCTTTCTGCATCAGAGGACAGAGCAGGATCATCGCCTGGGGGGTAGGGGGGGATAGGTAAAATCTTTGCTGGTGGAAACAGCAGTGAAGCCTGGGAGAGGGAAGGATAACTCCAAAGACAAGGAATCAGCAGTGGAAAGAGGATCTCTGAATGGGAAAGGCAGGTTACTTCAGAAGTAGTTGTGTAGGGAAAGAAAATGTTCTTTCCCTTGAAGTACCAGTTAAAAAAGAAATCACAAAACAAGAGTGGCAATTGATAAATAAAGAACTTTACCTTTATGGGAAGTAAGAATTGGAAACAATCTATAAACACATGCGGAGGGGGAAAATTATCCCTCTGTTTGCCTAGAAATATCTAAATGACGTGGCAATCACTCTTAAAATGAAAGGACGGTGAGGAAATGAAATAGCTGATTCTATTTGGGGACACGAATAGTCACCATTAAATCACATGTTGAACTTTAGATGTCATATCTGAGATGTTTTGGTGCCAGAAGCACTTTTGCCTCACCTGCAAACATCGGTGACCTCCCAGGAGGCCCCTGTTTGCCATGAGATGCAGGAGTGACCAAGACAGCTCTACACCCTCCTCAGCTGACCTGTCACCTCAGCCCCCCACCACCACTGTCCTTCAGTGGCTGCTGAAGCTGCCATCCCTTGACTTCCCATTTAGGACACTCTTAGTCAGAGACACAAGGGCCATCGAAACACTCACCAGAGTTTCCAGAGGGGAAGGGAATTAATTGATTGGGTCCCTGTCACTACCATGCTTTTCCTTTAGTTACTAGAGTCTCTTCCCACTGTTCACTGGATCCCCAAATGGCCTATCTTCCCATCAACCCCTCACAGCCTCCTCTCTATTACAGTTTCATGCCAGTGTTTCTTTTAAAAACTGTAAAATGATTTAAAAAATTTTTTAGAATACAATGGTTTGAGAATTATTGAAAACGCAAAAAAAAAAATGTAAATAAGAAAATAAAAGCTACCTATAATCCTAACACCCAGAATTAACCATTGCTCTTCTTTTAAAGTGTGTCTCTCCATTTTCTCTCATTCATGTGTCTTTATGTAATTATGTCTCTGTCTCTATCTCTCTGTCTCACACACATAGAGAGAGACAGAGATGGGGAGACAGTCCTTGCAAAGTGCGTATGCCTATATACACATATACACACATAAATTAGAAATAAACTCTTAACTTGCTAAGCCACTGAGATTGCGGATTTATTGATAACAACAGATAGAGAAAACCCGAACTAATACTGTTATTCTAGATGAGGTAGTTAATAGACAGGAGAAATGGAGAGTGAAGGAGAAAAAAAATGATGTAATTAAATAAGAGAGAGCCATGAACATACCTGTGATAAGCAGGCAACCCATTTCTGAGCGCTTCAGATCCAAATCTATTTTAAATAATTTAAAATAATTTAAAATAGATTTCTCGATCCAAAGATTGAGAAATCAAGGTCAGTCTATCAACCAGTCATTCCATCCATGTATTCTTTCTAAAGTCCGTGTTAATTGCTTGCAAGGTGCAAGATCATCTGGCAGGCCCAGAGCTACATTAAGGGTTAACATGTTCCTTTCTTTCAGGATGCCTATGGATTACAAGGAGAAAGACCAGCTTCTTCATAACTCTGTCAGCAGAAAGAGCTGTTTTCAACATAGGCCCTCTGGGCAAAAGGAACAATTAAATGAAGAACTTTAATAGTCTCACATTTCATTAAAGATTGCTCAGTTGTTTCCTTCTTTCCCTGATAAACGACTAAGATTTAAAATGAATGGCCCTGAAACTTTTGCCATCTTTTTCCTTCTACCTTCTAAGACAACTCTAACATCTGTCAAGCTGGTCCAACTTATCAGAGGGGTAGAGGGGAAAAGACCGTTAAGAGCCCAGATGAAACAGTGATGGGAAGGAAAACCCACACACTTCTTTGAATCTTCCTGCCCAACTGTATTTAATTGGAAAAGATTCTACAGAATTTGGAGAGGGTGGGGATTTCAGTCTCAGAAGCTGCGCGTCTTTCACTGTCTGACTTGCCTCACTTGCCTCCTGGGCTGCTCAGCCAGGCTGGTGTCTGAACGCCGTGACAAACGAGGGCTCCTGCTGAAGGGACTCCTGTCCGGCGACAGGCAGGACCGAAGGGGTTCTCGTCTGTGCTCACGCGGACTCTCACATCAGGCCCACCTGCCTAAAAGAGGAGCCATAATGAGTGTACAATTTACCAGGAGAGTAATGACTCACCAATAACTACCCCAAGTTTTCTCTCCAAACTTTTTCAGCTGTCTCTTCTCTTCCCTAGATGGTGGAAATGACCTCTCTGCCTGAAGTCAAACACGTGGAACCGGAAACCTGCTTGGGCCACTCCAAAGGGGTCACATGAGACACGTGCCTAACCATGTCATCACCCAGGAAGCCTGATCCTGATGTCACTTTTTGCAGGTTGGACCTCTTGGCCTTGGAATGTCCTGCCACAGATGAGAGCTTTCTAATGGTACCTGAGTTATCTTATCATTCAACTTTGACCTGTAACAGAAAAGTAAATGAAGAAGAGGTTCAGAAAAGAACTGTATATATCCCTCAATCCAAGAAAACATTTAGATGCTGTGCTCTCAAGGGGAAAGTGATGTTTTAGAAAGGGCTGACATTTTAGTAGTTTTAGATGGTATTGTCCTGGGGGTGGAGGCCAGGAACATTTGAAACCTCCCCTAATCTCACAGTTCCTTCTTATAAAGTCCATAACGGCATTATAAAAACAGGGGACTACAGCAAAATGGGAAAGTAAAGCACACTTTATTATTAGCCTGGTCAATGCCAAATAAACAAATTGGGACTTTCTGGCGATGTGTCTAGGGCACATGGCATATTATCAGACCTCAATCCAGATCCCTAAACTCTAAATTGAATACTTTATCTTGGAATCTTACATCCTTGGGGTGGTTCACATGGCACAGGGAGGCAAGTTATAAATAAAGAATGTACCACATGGAAAAAGAAATAAAGTGAACCTGGAGAAGTTTCAGAGACAAACAGAATCTTTTATTAAACCAAACAACAAACAAATGAAAAATACTCTGCCATAAAAAATAAAAACAACAAAAAACAGCTCTACCATAAAAATCTCTCATCATCAAGCAAACAGGGATTCTGGACCTAATCCCTCACTGACAGACACAGATGGGATGTGGGTTCTGACACAACCCTGGGAAGAAGAAGAAGAGATCGGTGACCTTGACCTCTCTTACCAATCTGGCCACATCTCTGGAGGAGAAAGGAAATGTTAACATCCTATAAACTGCCCACTGGTGAGTGTGGCCCAAATAGTAGCAGGCCATGTGGCATAGTTAGTTTAGTACATGTTCTCTTAGAAAGAAGTGAAAATGGGACAACAGGTTTGCAAAGCACCCACACATCTGGGATTGGCTGAGAAAGAAAGAAAGAAAACAAAAGGCTGTTATTCATCTTGGGGTTGTTTCAGCGCCACAGTCAATACGCCACCAGCCAGGGCATTTTTTCGGAAGTCCTGCAAGCATCACAATTCCTATTGAATTAGGTACCTCATCCTTGCTATGGATAGATCAGGCAAATGTCTGAGACAAAGGTCTCAGAGATGTTCAATGTGATCCTGAGGTACCCAAATCCAGAGCCTGTCCTCTTTATTTTAAATTGAGGTTATTATACCAGAAGTGCACTATTCATCAAAACAGGCTTGAAAATCACTTGATTTTTTTTCTTATTAGTCATTGCAGTTTGGCCTGTAGGGAAATATTCAAAATAGACAGATACTGAGTTATGTTTTCTGTACACCAGTGGCACAAGTAGGCATTGTTTGCAGATTCTCTCAAAGTGTCCTGATACTGTCAAGAACAGAAACTTCTCCCTGAGAGCTTCTACAGTCCTCCAAAGACAACATTCTTCTTTATAAGTGTTCATGGTCACCTTTATTCATGTGCTTCTCTACCACAAATAGTTTGGTACCAGAGTTAAAAAGAAGTATGTTATGAAAACAACTGCAGGAATATAATAGGGGAGCCCAAAACACCCGGGATGTATTTATGAAAAATTATGTATTGATCCTTACATGTTTAAATGCCAGTCACTTTCAAAGTACTGTCCACTTGATGTTTTTTCCACTGCTCAAAACAGTTTTTTTTTTAATCTTTTTTTTTTTTAAGATTTTATTTCATTATTTTTAGAGAGAGGGGAAGGGAGAGAGGCAGAGAGGGAGAGAGACATCAATGTATGGTTGCGTTTCACCTGCCTCCAGCCACAGACCTGACGGGAGACCTGGTTTGCAACCTGGTTATGTGCCCTGGCTGGGGAATCGAACCTGCGACCTTTGGGTTCACAGGCTGGCGCCTTATCCACTGTGCTACCAGCCAGGGCTCAAAACAGTTTTTAAACTTGTTGAGTTTGATGTCTTTTAGTGTTTCTGCCATTTTGTGTTTCACCTCTTCCACATCAGCAAAAACGTTTCCCACTCTAGGACTTTTTTCATTTGGAAAAATTTTAAAAGTCTCCCAGGGTGAGATTGGGCAAATAGGAAGGGTAGGGCATGAGGGTCATGCTGTTTTTGGTCAAAAAACTGCTAAACACTCAGTGTGGTGTGGACAGATGCATAAATCACCCATCATGAAATGGGCAAACATACATCGAAAGTCTTCAAAAAATTCACTGAAGCTGAACGCAGCCTCTCACACCACCACCAGCTGGTGAGGACACAGATAGGTTCCTAGAATACTCACCTAGTGGAGGAAGCCTGTACTACAAGACGTTCACTCTCTAGAAGATAATTCCCTTTCATGTGAACACGTATGTTGCATATAACATATAATATACTCATTTCCCCTTAATTAATGACTGACCTAATTAATAGGTGCCAGAAAATTGAGGATTTCCTGATTTATGCATAAATATATATGAATGTACTTTCTCAATTTTACATAATTTCACCATCTAAATATTCATACGTATGGATAAGTGCATATGCATATACCCACATTTATATACATTATATGAATATGAATGTTATTATTACTGAGAAACAGGTGGACAACTGGTTTCTGTTGAGGATTGAAAGGGCTGAAAGGAGTGTCACTCTCACCCTTGCAAACAAAAAGGCCAGAAAACTACAAGTTCACTCCTTTTCTTGACTATATCAGAGAGCCAAGGTTACAGGGAGAAATAAGACAGAAACCACAGCTTATGGGGACAGATGCAATCAGACACCAATTAGGAAATGTCATCTAGCCTAGGCAAGGAGTTGTGACAGCCAGGCATGTGCTGGCAAGAGTGTGGTGCTCCCTAGATCTACATATATAGCGGAGTTTATACCTTCTTGCTCCACAGACCCTACAAGGCACCAGCAAAATGATGGGCCAGCATCTTGAGAAAGTGTCCCTCATTGTTTAGTCATGTGCCTTTCTCTCTTCCCCCTCAATCTGGGGGAGGCAGGAGGGTGACATGCAATAAATACTATCACCCTAAGGCACTGGTGAAATCCTATAGCATCTGGGCAAAAGAAATAGGAAGGAAACCTTTACTCTTGGGACAAGAACAGAAATAGTTATAGGACCCAGAACTGCAGCTGAGGGGAGCAGGAGCACCAACGTGAAAAGTGCAAGTGAAGAAACTAAAAGTCTGTGGTGCCCTCACAGCAGCCATAGACTCACAGACCTCAGCCCTGCAGTATTCCTGGCTAGGAGTGCCCTCACATTAAAAACATAGCAGAAAAAAAAATTATGTATTATACTATGCACACAAAAAATGACTTATCTCAGCGTTTGCTTCGGCAGCACATATACTAAAATTAGAATGATACAGAGAAGATTAGCTTGGCCCCTGCACAAGGATGACACGCAAATTCATGAAGCATTCCACATTTTTTTCTCAATGTATACAATTCCTTTAAATAGCCATATTATTGGAAATGTAGGTGTTCCCAAAAATATTACTCTAACAAAATACAGTGTTTAAACTTTACTCATATGTTTTTAAGTATTTATGTAATTACTTTTTAAGTTAAACACCTACTGATACAATTCTTAGGTTAATAGATTGGCAAATTTTTGAGGCTTTTGAGATATATTGCCAAAATATCTTCTAGGGGAAAAAATGACTTATCTCAGCCTCTATTGTCCTGCACAAGATGTTTGGCTTTAAACAAAAATTACAAAGCTTTTGACAATATTAGGAAAAACAATCTAATGCTAAGAGCTAAATCAATCAATAGAAGCAGACTTTAATATGACACAGCTGACAGCCCTACCTAAAAGGGAATTGAAGAAATAGTGAGAAGTACCTATTGATAAATTCCAAGCTGCCAAACTGTGCTGTGTCTACGGGATATTTCAGTCAGTAAAAATAGCAAAGTTCATGTCAAACCAAAGCATCCGTTACTCAATAAAGCTGATTCCTAAAGACTCTGCTATGGGTCTTCTAAGAACATCATTATCCATTCATTACTGAATGGAGAACCCAATTCCAGGATTTTTCTTCAAGACAGGAACACAATTATAGGTTACATCCCAACACACTCTAAACCCTTTTGGACCTAAGGATTATATTGGGTTATATCATAGCTCTTCTTGACTTCATAGCAACATCTGATGGTCTTTCTTGGCCATCTGCTCATGAATCTTGGTTCTATTTAATTATGTGTGGTAGAATATACTCTCACCATAGCATCATTTGTGCATAGAGATTCACAGATGTCTGCTGATTAAAAAACGCCCACATTTGAGACAAGTATGAAGTTAAAACCATCACTGTCTGCTGACATTTAATTTGGCCTAGAGCTTAGTTGCTGAGTTATCATCTATTTTGCTTTATAATTCTGTTTAAGCATAGATTTGGGTCATTCACTCATTCATTCATTAAATCAGACTCCAAAGCAATGAATGAATGCCCATGTTATCAAGTGAGCAAACAGTATTTTACCAGCATTCAATATAGTCAGGAACTGTTCCATGCATTTTCCTGTGGATTATGTATGTCTCATAATTATGCTATGGTATAAGTATTTTAAACTCATTTTACATTTTAGGAAACTGGACGTAGAGATTTTGAATAGGATTCCACAAGGATATATGACAGTTAATGAACAGAGCTGACTTTTTACTAGCCTGTTGAAGTTAGCGCCCAACAGGCCTGAGTTTATACTGATGGAGAATGAATTGTGGAGAGACATTTCAGTTGAAATGACTTCTATGGATGGCCACCTTACTCCTTTGCCCCTTCTGTTGTACTTTGAGAGGACTCAAATGAAAGAATACTACAAAGTAAGAAGCTGAGAATATCTGGTGTCATTAGTCGCTTCCAACTACGACAAGTCTTTGGAACTTTAGAAAGCTTCTGAATTTAAGCAGCTTTACTTTTTCATTTACCATTGTAGTCAGGCATCCTGGCTCACGGTACACAATCCTACCTGTTAAATAAGCACAAAATCACAGGAGAGACTGAGAAAGGCCAGCAAGAACAAGTTGGGGTAGAATCACACTTCACGGCCCATGAAATTAATCAAGAGACAGAAACGCTCCTCTCCATCCCCATTGGTACCTTCCTTAAGATATATTATTATTCTATTGTGTGGTATCATCTCGTTAATTCAGAAGACATACATCTCTCCCCTTCCCATCAAGTTCTAGGTTCCTATACTTTTACCCATAAACCTTTCGATTTTCTGCACAACACTAATCACATTCCCTAGTGTTTTCCTCTGTTTCCTCATGGTCTTCCTTCTCCCGTAGAACATGAGTTCCACAAAAGCACAGTTTGTCCGGCTTGTTCAGTGTGGACAGTATCCAATAAATATCTGGTGAATGACTGAATCATGCCTATTATGCAGTTAAGTATTCCTGTTGCAACATTTATCCATCATCCCTGCAGCCCAGAATCTCCTGGAGCGCCATTCCTTTACGATGCCCCAGGTATATTTCTCATCTATCTTAAATTCTCTTCCCATTGGCCAGGCATCACACGCTCACACACTTTCCCTCCTCTCAACCTGTCCCAGACTGTTTCAAAGCTGATCCTGCAACCTGGTGCTGTCTCAGTCTTTGGAGGCTGCTGTAATAAATGACTACAAACAGAGTGCCTTAAATAACAGAAATTTATTTTTCTCATAGTTATGGAGGGTAGAAGTCTGAAATTGAGGTGTTAGCAGGTGTGGCTCCCTCTGAGGGCTCTAAGAATCTGTTCTGTGCCTCTGCCCCAGCTTCTGGTGGTTGCTGGCCATCTTTGGCATGCCGTGGTTTGCAGGTGCCTCTCCCCAATCTCTGCATCCATGTCCACAAGGCATTCTCCCTCTGTGTGTGTCCCCTTTACCAATCTTTCCAACACATGGATTAAGACCCATGCTAATGAACTCATTTTGATAATCTTCAAAGACTATCTCCAAGTATAGTCACGTCCACAGGTACTGGAGGTTAGGACTAGAATATCTTTTGGGGGGTTACAGTTCAACTCACGACAGGGGAGTGAGTGGAAAGAGTGGGGTGGGGCAAATGCTATGCCTGAAGGCACTTCTCCCCTCTTCCACCCCATTATAATGGCTTCCCAGGTTAATTTTCAGGCCATTCTGAGACTTTGTCTTTCCTTTTCAAATTCTGTCTCTCTTATTTCAAAATTCAGAATGTGAACTCTGCCAATAAAATACTCCAATCTCAGTTTGATTTCCTTTGAAAAAATTAATTTTTTCTCAATAAATAGTCTACCATTAAAAATTCTAGGTACCATGGACATGGACAACAGGTGGGATTGACTTTGGGGGGAATGGGTGGGTGGGGAGGGAGACAGAGGGGAGCAAAAAGGGGATGGATGTAATACAACAACAATAAAATGTAAAAAAAAATTCATTCCCATGAGAGAATAATGATAATAAATAGTATAGCTAGAAAAAAAAATTCTAGGTGACTTTTCTCATTAAAATAATTTCAGGCCCTAGCCACATAGCTCAGATAGTGAGAGCATCATTCTGATATGCTAAGGTTTTGGTTTGATGCCTGGTCAGGGCACCTACAAGAATCAATCAATGAATGCATAAAAAGTATAATGATCACCCTGGCTGGTATGGCTCAGGAGATTGGTGCCAGCCTGCGAACCCAAAGGTTGCTGGTTTGATTCCCAACCAGGGCACATAACTAGGTTGCAAGCCAGATCCCCAGCCAGGTCCGTAGCTGGAGGCAGGTGAAAGGCAACCATACATTAATGCTTCTCTACCTTTCTTCCTTTCTCTCTGCCCTTCTCTCTGAAAATAATGAATAATATCTTAAAAAAACAAAAACATAAAAGAAACTCATTATTCAAATAATAAATAAATAAGTATAATAAGAAAAAAAAAACCTTTTTTCAAAGAAAGTCAGTGTTAAAGCACAGATGAAATAATAAGGTGGGAAGATATTTTGTTTTTTGTGTTCTTGCTTTGTTTTTCCTTTACCAATTATTCCCATCTTTATAAAGTTTACAATCGCCCCAGCCAGGGCACATAACCAGGTCTCCAGCCAGGTCTCTAGCCAAGTCCCCAGCTGGAGGCAGGTGAAAGGCAACCATACATGGATGTCTCTCTCCCTCTCTGCCTCTCTCCCTTCCTCTCTCTCTAAAAATAATAAATAAAATCTTTAAAAAATTTTTATTTGAAATCAACATTAGTTTTATAAATAAAGTTAGTTTACAATCAATTACCTTATTCCCCTCATCCACCATCCCTATAAATCATGCCCCAGTCACATAGAATTAATTATTCATCAGTTTTCCAAGCTGGGCATGCTTTTGGTTGTCTCTTCACTTGCTATTTTCCTCTCCTTGTGGTACCAGCTTCCCTTGCTCATATAGAAAGCTCTGCTCAACTTTTACATAAAGATTGTCATCTTTCCTAATTTCCTCATGGATGTGAACCTGCCTTTCACCTTCTCAATGATTTACACAAGTTTCCACCATCATCAAAGCTATTGGCCAATTTTCACTGCAGTGTTGACAATTCAGTCCCTCCTGATACCTCTAACGGTGTTAGTGGTCACACTCTCCATTGTTTGTGGGCCCTCGCTGGCTCCTCGTCAATGTCTGAGAGACATGTAGAGAGAGAGATACAAGTCACAGAAAATCTCTTTCCAGTTTTTCACAGCCCTGCATGTAAGAACAGAATGTGTTCATTCTCCGCAACTTGCCACCAATACAGTCAGTCTTGATAGAAGTGAGCTCCAGGACAAAGGAAAACACTACAGTTCAGTAAAATAAACACTGACGGCTCAGGAGGGCTGTTTTTTAATCGGGTAACATTCGGAGAGGTGTCTGGGGAAAACACTGGTGGAGACAATGGCTAACCTTAAAAGATTCTGGCCTCTTGTTCACACGAACCCTGTTCCATGCTGCAATTCAGAAGTCAACACCCAAGCAAAGCTACCTCAGACAAGAAAAGCACTCAGAAAAGCAAAGAACGCACCTCATTTATTCATTGGCTCTTCACCATAATACTCTGTTGTCGCTTGTCACGTGACAGACGTGCAGGAAACCTCAGCTGATCCATTATCTGACCCTGGCGGGGAGAGGAGTCAATGGTGCCCATTCCCTGGGCGCAGATCCAACTAGAACGGTTGCATAAGGGCTTCGTGCCTTCCCCATCCCCGTCTGGGTGGCTGTTACCTCTTGCCTCCAACCCTGACATCTAAACAATCAGCAACTTCTACCAATAACACTTTAATAACCTCCTTCACGTCCTCAATGTAGCATCTGCAACTCCATAAACAGGAGTGAACTAGTAGCAGTCTGAAGTTGTCATCGTTGACAGCTTGTGATTTATCTTAACTCTCCCTCGCCATTTGGCCACGGCTTTAAGTAAACACTTTCCGTCTTCCTCATGTTCTTGTTACTGCCACCTCCCACTAATAGGAGAGCCTGCCAAGAAAAGCATCCAGACAGTTCATTTACCTCCCAAACTTGCCTGAAAGTAGCCGCCCCAGTATAGACAAGGGGCGAAGCAACTACTGCACATTTCCAACAGATGGAACAATGCTTCCCAAATTATTTACATTAACATTATTTGTTTTCAGGATGTGTGTAACGAATGGGTAGTTGAATGAAGTATTATGACGCAGACTGAAGACACCAGCAGTTCAAGCAGCCCATTTATGGTGAGGGATGGAGGTGGGCCATTCTGCTTTCTAAGAAGCTGAGGGGCCCAGGGCAGTCTGCCCTTGCTAAGTTCTTGGCACCACCTTGTTCTGTCAGGTTGGGTCCAAATTCATAGGAAGCTCTGTCTCCTTCTCACCCATCAGCCAGTGGGTAAGACTGGGCAAGACCACTATTGCAAGGCTATGCTGATGGCCTCAGGAGAGGTGACCCTGATTTCCTGGAGTATCATGAAACCATCCCTAAAAGAAGGTAGGAGACCTTCCCTCACTCCACTGGTGGAGCTTACCTGTGACTCAGCCTTCCTGAAATTGTTAATGGCCTGCCTACATGATCCATCAGAGAGAGGACCGTCATGAAGACCATATTCCTAGTTGTATTCCCGTCACACCTTTCCCACCTAACCAGGAATGGGACAGCATGGTCACGGGCAGGTGGTGGGCTACAGTATGGGGAGAAGGTGAGCACAGATCTGCTGCTTCTTCAAGCGCGCGTTCCCTCAGCACATGCCCTGAGGCTTACCTCATGTGCACCAGTGAGGGTCGGAAGGGTGCCTGAGTGAGCCCCTCAGTGCCAAAGTCAACGTTGTGGCAGGAGATCCTGCATTAGGTTTGGAAACTCACATGAGAAGTCCTTGTGCGGAATAACTTAAATCATGTATTTATTAAGCACGGATTGAGCGCATTCAATATCCAAGGCTCTGTGTCTAGCTGGTTCCGTGCAAGATGCCTGGAAAATGCCTCCCTGGAAGTTCCCTCTGCGCTGGGGAGGTTAAAACGCCACCAGATGCTCTGTGGTAGACCTAGAGAGGATCTTTCAAGTAGCCGAAAAGTGACAGCTAAACTGCACAAGTGCTTGCCTTGCCCTCGCTATTGCTCGGGGGACAGCAGTGGGTACACTGAGATGGGGAACGAGGCTTCAGTCTTGCATCTACCATTACCAGGAGTGCACGGCACCGAGAGATGAGACACCAGGCTGCACAGGGAGGCTTTGCGAAGGAGCAATGTGGCGAGAAGCTCCAAGCTCTGTCTCCAGATTTGTCATCAGAAAATTACCTGGTGTTTGGTTCTTCCTCCCTGTCTTTCCTCTACCTGTCCCTCCCTTTCTTTCTCTCTTTCTCCTTAAGGGGTCCTCACAAATATCTCACCTTGTCCCCGACCCTCTTGTTAAAACCAGGGTTTCTCATTCTCACATGAGGGGACACGCTGGCAGGTGGTGGAGCACACACAGAGGCAGGGACCCAGGAACAGGTGCCTCTGGGCTGCGCACACACCACACCCACCCACCCACCCTCTTCAATGGCCCTGTCACTGCTCAGGGCTCCTGGCTCTGCTTTTGGGCTTAATTCCTTTGGCTGGACCCAGGAGGGCCTGTTCTGGCCTGGCTGGGATGAGCCAGGCAGGGCAGGACCACAGGTGGGTTCAGGGGTCAGGCTATGCTGGAGTGGGAGCTCCGGGAGTTCAGGGTGACTCAGGCCCTGCCGTACTCAGATTACTCGAGGTTAACGGGCCTGACTTGGCCTTGCACCTGCGCTCACCACACCAGCCCTCCCCAGCTCCCCGCCAGCCAGATGTGTGGTATTGATTTCAGTCTCAGTCCAGACATACCAGCCTGCCCCCACCATAGGCAGCAGGAATCCACACCTCCCCCGGAGCTTCAGAGAAGGGGTCTGGGTGTTCCTGCCTTGGCCAGAGGCTCCGGGAAGATGCATGGAGGTTCTTTCAGGCCTGGCCTTGCAGGCTGGGCTCCGTCTGCCTAACTCCAGGGAGCTCAGGAAGCCAGTATGCTAGCTCCAGAGTGCATGCTCAGGGCACAGCTTTGGGGGATGGTCACTAGCACCATTTGTCCCTGCAGCAAACAGACTGGCTTTCATGTTTATAAATCCGGCCACATCCACATCTTGGCCCACATGGGTTATTCGTTGATGATGTGAGCCATCTTCATGGGAGTTCATGTGAAAGCCCTTACAGGGCCACGGGCCGCGTGGCTGGCTGCACTGGATGCCAGTGACAACACAAGAATCAGTCTGGGCCTTGGTCCTGCGGCATCTGCAAGTCACAATAGTAATGCAGCAAAAATAACAAAAGCCTGGACTTCAAACAGCCTAGAAACTGTCTCCTATCTGTATCTCCAACTACAGGTGTGACTTTGGAAAGTTCCTCTCAGCCCACTGAGCCTCTCTTTTCTCAGCTTCAAAATGGGAAAGTCTACACATAGGTTCATCGAGAATCATATAAGATTCTGTCTAACAGAGTAAGAAGAACAAAAATAATGGTTATTACTTATTACGTGCTTCCCAATGTGAAGAAGCTGGATCAAACTGCAGTCTCATTGAGTCCTTACAACTACTTCTTAATTTTATCATGTTTTACTGTAAATTACAAAATCTGCCGATAAAGTGTGAGGAGATAAAAAACAGAGCCCCTGTGAGGATTTAAGTTTTAACTGGGGCTCTTAACCATGAAATGTTTATAAATCCCAAGGACTGGATCTCAAATGCGGGAATTTTAGACCACATGGCAGGAAGCAGGGAAGACAATTTTTGATAGAAGATCTTGCTAGATCCTACTATTGATAACACAGAGGTCAACACTTTCCCCTAACTTTTCTTTCCCTTTGTCCAGGATCAAGGGTTAGACAACGTGAAGGTTAATTTGACATGTGACTTAGGAGACGTATAAGCACTACCGCACTGCCTCTGTCATTCATCATTACCAATCCACCAGCAGCACCTCTCCATTTACCACCCCTTCCACCACCGCCCATCACCTGCACCATCGCCAGCACTGCCCACTACCCGTAACTACTCCAGTTCCAGCTCCACCACTGCATCCCCACTACTACCCCACCACTACCCATAATACCACTGACACCAGCCATTCCCTTAGCTCCACCTCCAACCACAACTACACAACAGTAACTCCTGCAGCGATGACTAGAGCAGCACCTATGGTGAGCAAAGCATCTTTGTTAGAAGCTCATAAAGAAGACATCTTGGCTCTGGCTGGTATGGTTCAGTGGTTTCATTCACTAGGAATGAAGCCAGTGAACCCAAGGGTCGCTGGTTCGATTCCCAGCCAGGGCACATGACCAGGTTGCAAGCCAGGTTTCCAGCCAGGTCCTTAGCTGGAGGCAGGTGAAAGGTAACCATACATTGATGCTTTCCTTTCTTTCTTCCTTTCTCCCTGCCCTTCTCTCTAAAAATAATAAATAAAGTTGAAGGAGGAGGAGGAGGAGGAGGAGGAGGAGGAGAAGGAGGAAGAGGAGAAATATTGTCCTGTTTTGTTTACAGGGAACTAAAGTCTCACAAAAGTTAACCTCTCCAAAGTATCACAACTTCAAAATCATCAAGCAAAGATTTGACACCAAGATGATTTGAACTGGAAACGTGTGATCTTTTCACGTATGCATCTTTCCTTCTCCCATGCATCTGTCTCTGCTCTAAAAGGCTGGGCTCCATTTTCCTTCTCTGGAATACAGAACGGATTCCCCGTTTATCCTCTGCTGACTCTGTATATGCTGCAGCAGTCCTGCCTGGGAACAACTGTCTTCATTTACTAAAGCAATGACAGGAAAGCAAAGTCGCTGCAGAAAGGTAGAGAAGTTTGAAAGAAGCGATTTACCATTGGTAAATAGGTAACACTCACATGTGACATTTAAAATGTCACAACAAGGGGCTCTGAGCACTGTCTTGGAAGGCACAAAGTCTTTCCAGCTGGTGGGGAAAGTCCAGCTGAGGCAGGGGAGGGACAGGGATCAAGGAGTAAGACCATCTTCCTGTCATGATGAGGGTGTATAGTTGCTGTCACTTTAGAAACGAGGGCAGCCTAAAGGCTGAGGTCAATATCAATGGGAGGATTGAACGGACACTTTGAAGTCTAGATAGCATGTCTGAAGGATGCCTGATGACAAGAATTCCAGACTTTAATAGAGGGATATGGAGATTGGATACGTTTTGCTTTTGAACACTTTTTATTTGCAAATGTTATAGTTTTCTGCCATAAATTTGAACTGAAGTGGGTATTAAATTGCAAAAACAACACGGTTCATGCCTATTTCTCACACACATGCAAAAGACTCTTGGAGTGAACTTTGTCTTGACCACCAGGGTAGGATGGGGTTCGGGTAATGCCATCACCTGGTTTTATTGCTTCACTCAAACTAGTACACCCACTAAAGAGAAAATTGAAATTCATCAGGCCCCTTGACCAGTAGAACTAGGCAACTTGAACCCTGTTTCTGTACTATCAGGAGAAGGTACTAAAAAACACATAGTTCAGTGTTTTTGTGCTTGAAATGCAAACACCTCTACCTTGCTGGCTCAGCATCTGATTTTCTAAATCAAGCCTGACCAGACTCTGTCCCTCTGAAGACTCTAAACCACAGATTGAGGATTTAGATGGCCAGTTCTGCTAGGGCTTTTTTTTTTTTTCTTTGCAAGTACCCTGCAAATGCACTGTCAAGAAGACATGCAGCAAATGCAAAGGACTGCATAGTGTTCTCACAGGATCCTCCACAGAAGGGGACCCCACAATCTCACTCACGTACAGGGACTGGGTAAGGGGTCCTGATCAACCGCCTCATTTGATCCTCTAAGATAAACTCTGGGGATAATGAGATTTGCACACATTGAAGCTCTTCCAAGCATTTGGTTCTTCTTTATGTTTATTCAAGTAAATAAACAGATAGCCTCATCAGAGAGTTTATAGATGTCTTCGGACCTGTCATACAAGTGTGTCCTCAATAAGAGCTTATATACAAGTATATTTAACATTGAACATGTAAATATATAAATAGGGCTCGCAAACTAATCCCCATGAAATAGTCTGCAGGGCACTCACAGCTGCTAAGATTGATGTTTAGAAACCACATTCTGTTTGTTGGTGCTCTTATGTGAATACTGGGAATGCCACAAGTGACCGTAGGAAGCCTCCGACTGGGTGACAACCCCTATGGAGGGAGACGGCTGGCACTTCCTCCAAAGAACTTGAGGCTTCCACTGCAGCCTGGGCTGCACAGTTGGCTGGCCTGCAATCCCTCTGGGTAAAAATCTTAAGTTTGCATTCATAGTGTCAATGATTACTAACTCCAGTGCCCGCAGTTGGCACTAAAAACGGCATGGTGATAATTGCCTTTGGTCTTAAAGAATAAGTAGCACAGGATGTCTGTGCCCCACTCTATAGGAGGCCTTCTCTCCCCTGCAGAGGAAACTGGCATCTTTCTTTGGCTTATTTCAGAGAAACGAGCTCCAAGCCGACCGCGAGCCTCTGCAGTGCTTTCTGCGCCAGCTCCTGGTGGGGCACTGGGCTTCGGTGTACTCTGAAGAGAGCAGTTGGCACACTCAAAGAATGAGTGTATTTGTAAACAGTAATCACATAAACGTGAAGCCAAACACGATGCTGGCAAGCCATATCTCTGTCCTCTATATGGAATAGACTAGCGCCATGGGTGTCAGGGCTCCAAAGGACTTTAGCATCGTAAGGGCCAAGTCCATGTGAATGGCAGAGAATAAGCCATTTAGCCAAGGCCACTCAACAGTTAAGTGGCAGGTCTGGGACTAGAGACCCGGACTATTAGCTCCGGTCCCGGGGTCCATGGCTGCACAGAGTTCCCAGGTCTCCTCATTTATGAAAGAGGAACAGCAATGCTTATCTGGCAGAATACCCGTAATGACTAAATGAGTCAACATCCAGGTAACTGTCTCACACAGAGATTGGCCCCCAATACATATTTAATAGCTTAAAAAAAAAATTACCAGGTTCTTGTTCTTTGGTGCCTACATCTCTGATTATTGCCCTTTCTTGCCATGCTGAAAGCCACATGCATTTCCATATGTGTATAATCTGATGAGGTGTTGAAGTCATGTATGTCAGGCATGAGTTTCTGTCACAGAGCTCACCTGTGGGTGATACAAAAGATGAATTAACCAATACAGAAAAGTGTCTCTTTAAACAAAAATGACTGCATATAAACTTGTTGACAGCATAGACATACCAAAGACAACCCAGATAGGGCAGGTCTAGAGCCTTTCTATTTAAGTTTTCCTTGAGATTTAGAGCCTGTCTTCACAGATCAAACACCCAAATTCTTACTCTCCATTGTTTCTCTAGTTAAAAGGAGAACAACTTCCAAACTCAGGAACTCAGTACCCAGGAAATCATCTATCCCTTTGCTAATCGTAGCATTCATAACTAGAGAAAGGTACCCACAGCTTTATTATGCATATTTCTTAAGGTATCACCTCAGGTTTATAATCATAGCTGTGAGGAAGTAACTTAATGCCTGTGACAGTCCTCTGCTCTGTGTCCTAAGAGTCTACAGGTAGTGTGAGCAATAGCACACCAGTGATGCTATACCTGAAGGTGTTTTGCTTGAGCCTAGTTTCCTTTGAGTATCAGTCTTAGGCCTGAGTACATTATTGCTGTTATTTACTATTTTGCTCCAAAAGAGACTTTCTCTGTTGGTAATAGGGTACCCCTTAACATAAATCAACCAAAGACAACTATCACAACATCACACAGAAATTACACCCAAACCACATTTTACAGTATTTCATATTATGAGAGTTTAAATTTCTTTTATCAGAACATTAAAAAAAAAAAAAACAACATTGAAAATCAAACTCCAACACCAAATTCCCAGTTGCCTTTCCAAAAGAGCTCTATACCTAGCCCCGTCTTATAGTCTGGCTGGGCTACAGAAGACAGTGTGTTAAAATAAGAGCTATGGCTCAGACAGGTGCAAGTGGACAAGGGGATGGGTTGTAAATTTGAAATCCCTTATACCAGAAAACATCATATTGATAAGGCAAAATCCCATTCATTCATTCTTCTGAAGCACAATCACTGAGAGAAGTGGCCTCCAGAAACACTGCGTGCTCAGTGAGGAGCCAGGGGACGCTGCTCCCAAAATAAAATGCTAGTCTGATGGCAAGGGTCTGACAGGATGCAACAGATGGAGAACAGAAGACGTGGCTTGGTGGTTTATTTGTTTGTTTGTTATTTTTTTTCTGAGGGAGAGAAACATGAATTTGTAGTTCCACCTACTCATGCATCCTTTGGTTAATTCTTGTATGTGCCCTGACCAGAGATCAAACCCACAACCTTGGCGTTATCCAGATGATACTCTAACCAACTGAGAACCCAGTCAGGGCTGTTTGTTTTTCCAATGTGATGACCAAATTGAAAACAGCTGCATTAAATTAATGACATGAAGGCACAACTGAAAAACAGCATAACATGGAAGAGAAGAGGAAGGGATGTACATAACATTAAGTATAAAAGATATGGAGAAAAGAGGCTAAAAAATATATGAATTAAAGTTCAGAAAAGCATTGATTGAGCATCTACCATATGCTGGTCATTGTGCTAGGTTTTCTGCTGTTGCTTAAGAACTCAAAAGGTGATAGAATTAAGAATCAGAACATATTTGAAATACAGATAGCAAGGACCCCTTTAAGATTTTGCATGCCATGTGTTTTTTTGGTGTTTTTTTTTTTTTTTTATTGCATTATTAAAGCAGACATACAATTTATTAACATAGCATAGTCTGGACTCCTTACATACTTCATTATGAGTAATTCTCAGAACAACCCTGTGAGATATGTATTATTTTCCCCATTTTATAGAGGAGAAAGCAGACTTACAAAGCCCTGGCTGTTAGCACAGTGGATAAGGCACCAGCCTGAGAACCCAAACGTCACTGGTTCGATTCCCAGCCAGGGCACATAGCCAGGTTGCAAGCCAGGTCTCCAGCCAGGTCTGTAGCTGGAGGCAGGTGAAAGGCAGACATTGATGTCTTTCTCCCTCTCTGCCTCTCTCCCTTCCCCTCTCTAAAAATAATAAATAAAAATCTTTAAATAAATAAGTAAATAAAAGATACCTTTTAGCTAAATAATACAATTATGCCATGAGATGCCAGATGCCAAGGTAACAAAAAATGAGAAAGTCATTTTCTCAGCACCATGTAGCCAGAGTGACATGGACAATGAATGGGCAATACTGGATGCCTTCATTCTCTAAAATAAAGAAACTTAAAATTTTTAAAACAGTGAAAACTGGTCTACTAAGAATAGTAGGATGGATCAAGTTGCCATAAAAGTATTACAAATTAGAAACAAAGAAAAAAGAATTACTAATACAAAAAAGTGGTACTTTGAAAACAATCGATAGATTGAATAAACTTTTAGAAAATTAGGCAAATACGACAAAACTAGAACTAAGATGAGAAAACAAAAGGCTAGGTTACAAAGCATATTAGCTATGTATATATTCTCTAATATATATATGAAATTCTGATGAAGTCAACTAATACCATTATTCATTAACAACATAAATTCAACTTGGAATAGAAAGCCTAAAAAAAAATTACTGTGAAAAAAATTTTAACTGCCCTAAAACATACAAGTAAACAATGACAAGAATCTCTAAGCTTGAATTATGTTACTAGGAAAATACTTTGCATATTTACAAAGAATGATTATTTCTCATGCTACATAAGCAATGACAGAAACACACCCAGGCTTTATTCTAAAATAATATTTTCTCTCCATCATACACTTTGTATAGTAGGAAGAGCCCCTGAGACCCTCAACTGGTAAGGAAATGTGTGTGTCTCTTGCGGAGTGAAACAGAAGTCATGCCCAGGACCTGAGCTGAAGGACACCTCTCCTTTTCCAAGCAGGTTTGGGAAAAATCAAACAGATTTTTCTGGTTTGCCCTTAAAAGGTCCTTTCCTGGTGTGATTCCATTCCTCCAGCCCTGCTCAATGCTGGGAGCACCCTTCGCCTCCTCTCACAGGGGTACCCTGTGTTCCCGTGAGTTCTGTCCTCACAGTGGGAGATACTGGAATGCTGGAATAATCATCCATAACAAAACCTTAGCTTCTAGGTCAAATAGAAAAAACAAATTCCTATTTATTTCTGCTGCATCTTGAAAATATACCCTTGCTGCCTACTGTTCCCCAGACCCTCTGCGGGACAGACACTGTTGCTGCAATTACAGAAAAGCATAAGAAGGCAAAATAACTGCACCAACTCACTTAAGGATTCACAGGGAGAAGGATATATCTAGAACAGACAACTTCTGCTGATACTGAATAGATATGAGTTTGAAGAGAACTTTTCTACAAAAGTCTTTCTGAACCCAATAAAAGGCTTTCTGGAACTGAAAAAAATCTGATTTAAAATTGTTAACAGATTAACTGAAAAGGGTGTAGGCATAGCTGAGCACACATTTAGATCTGAAAGAGCCAATGGAAGAATTAGTTCATAACACAGAGCAAATACACAAGAAATGAAAGTCTCTAACTCAATGTACCAGTCCTCTGTATTTTACGGCTGCTTGTAAAAGTGAAGCAACTGTGACTAAAACGCACAGCCCTGCGTTATGGCTCAAAGGATGTCAAACCCCAATAAAATTCTTGAGGTACATCCCAGCTTCAGATGCCTACTGAGGTATTCACAAATAAAATGCTTTAGTCAACCCTTTTATTTGACAAGCCCTTTATGTGATACAAAGGGACCAAAAATGAATGTTGAGCTTTGAGTCAGTAGTTTGTTGGTGGTGCTTTGTATATAGCAATGCATGTGTATGTATATGTGCATGTTTTTGCCCTATTCTGGATTCCTCCCATTTCAGAGAAATGACAACCATCTTCCCTACCGACTATTTGAGCACTAAAAGGACTTTCTGCCACTTCTTTGTGGTCTGTCACACATAGGAGATGCTTTGGTATTTTATGCAATGGATTTTTAATTATTTTTTAAATTTTATTTATTATTTTCAGAGAAAGGGGAAGGGATGGAGGCAGAGATGAAGAGAGACATCAGTTTATGGTTGCCTTTCACCTGCCTCCAGCTACAGATCTGGCTGGAGACCTGGCTTGCAACCTGGTTATGTGCCCTGGCTGGAGAATTGAACCAGTGACCTTAGTTCTCAGGCTGCTGCCTTATCCATGGAGCCACCAGCCAGGGCTAGCAACTCAATTTTTTTAAGACTGAATTTCCTTTCAAACTAAATTTCAAAAGAATAAACAGTTCCATGCTACATGCAGGGTTAAAACACTGTTTAGAAAAGTTCTGGCAAGTAGAGACAGGGAAGCTTGGAGCTGAGTTGTAGAGAGATAACCTAGGAATGCTCAACCAAACCCACTGAGAAGGTTATGACGGACAATGGCTTCAGGAGTAGGGGCAGGAGAGGCAACCATGACACTGGTGGCCAACTGTTTGCTATGTCAAAGTGCATCCCACCTCTCTCCAGAAAGGCTGTGAAACAGCTCATCAGAAGCACATGAGAAAAAAAAAAAAAAGAGAGAAAGAGAGCGCAACCAAAACAGAAAACCAAGTCCAACCAAAGAAGACATTAATGAAGGAATCAAGACTCACTATCACATTTGGCACTGAGACGTCTGCCAACCCTAGTAAAAAGTGAAACATGGTGAGTCATGTGGTTCTTTCTGTCAGAAGGGAACAAGTGCACCTATGTTTTTCCTGGTATTCACCTATAAACTATGTTTCTCAAATTCCTTATAATGGGGACAGTGAGCATGTCAACCTGCAGAAATAAATTGTTGAAAGTAGTACTTCTGAAGAGGGGCAATTGCAGTCTTCACTAGAACTTTGCAGATCCTTTCTTTCTTAGTCTTTTTTACAAAAAAATTAATTTGCAATAGCTTATTTTCCTCCTGGTTAGGAAATCAAGCTGTGGTTGGTTTAAGGGTGCCGCCCCCATCCCCCAATTCATATATTGAAGTGCTAATCCTCAGAACCTCATAATGTGACCTTATTTGGAGAGAGTTTTTACTGAGTTAATCAAATTAAAATATGTCCATTAGTGTGGACCTTAATCCAACAGACAGTGTCTTTACAAAAAGGAGAAGTTTGGACATAGAAACGCACAGGGAAAAGCCATAGGAGAATGAAGCCAGAGACAAGACTGAGGCCTCTATGAACTGATGAACAACAAAGGTTGCCCGGAAACCATCACCAGCTGGGTGAGAAGCCAGGAAGAAATTCTGAGACCCTGCGAGAGAAACCACACCGAGAGAAACCATAGAGAAACCATACCGGCTGACACCTTCGTGAGACACTTCCAGCACTCAGACCTGTCACATGATGAATTCCTGCTGTGTAATCCACTCAGACTGCATCACTTTGTTAAGGCAGCCCTGAGAAACTAATATACATACCTTATGTGTCTTTAGGCCATAGGATCTTCCAGTTCAGCTTCATCTAGCGGTGAACAGGACCTGAATAGAAGATTCTCGTGATTCAATTGGAAACAAAATAATTAAGGGATGAACAAATCAGGATAATCCCAATAATAATCCATGATTGGGAGCATTTTCCCAGTTCCCCATTTCCCTAGCAATGATGTGGTCACATCAGGCCTGATTCTACCATAAAAAGTTCTCATTTCTACAATAAAAAGTTCACATGTTTTCTTTGGTCTTGTCCTACTTTATATTGGTTCCCCTTTATGACAAGAGTCCAGAGACCAGAAAGAACTGGCCAAGGACCAAATGTAAATATACCCTGAAATCTCTGTCACTTAACCTGACCCTTAATTAGGAGCAGGGAAACCCTGCACCCATGCTCGTGCCAGCACAGGTAATGCTGCGGCCTGGTCCCAGCAACTTCTTTTATGACTTGGCTGAATTTTGCCAAGTATTTGCTTGGTGTCACATTTATGAGCTTACTTAAGAATCTTTTGTGCAAACTTTTTGAAGTCTTACTTTATGGACTGGCTCCAGAACTAGATTCCTGGGGCCCATTGCACAGTATTTTAACGAGGCCAAAAGGTAAGGCTTGCCTTCTGGTTATTTTCTCCTCTTCTTTCCTATACCTCCTCCTGCTGCTGAGATGTCTCCTTTCCTCCAGGGATTCCTGCTCTTCCAACCAAGTCAGCTCCTTACCTACAGGCAAAACCGTCTTGAGTACCTACATTGTCTCATGTGCTCCTGGGCATGTACTGATCTCCACGGGAGGGTTTATAAGTTTAGGACACCAGTGGATGCTTCTGTGTGTCATTGTGTGTGTGTGTGTGTGTGTGTGTGTGTGTCTTCTGGAAGGAGAAGAACTTCATTGGCCACTGTTTATAGAATACAAATATCTTAGCGCTGCAAGCAACCTTCTAAAATGTCCAATCCAACCATGACTGCACCGACCTCTATCCCACTGGAAATTTGCTCTAACACCTTTGCTAGCTGGTCATATCATTTTGGTTGACCTCTTCCATTCTTTAGGTGATTTCTGGCATTCATATAGCACATAAAATTGCACAGCGTTCTTACTGGTAGAAGTTCTTTCGCCTCTCAAGATACACCTTCTTTCTTGGCTCTATCCCACTGTATCTCCTGTCCTGGACACATTTACATGGGCAGGCAGGCACTTAAAACAAAGCAAAAATGGAGGGCCGACAAACTCAACAATCTTTTAACGAGTCAGAAGGAAAATGCTCCTAATTCTTTTCTTGCATGCCAATGGCCATCTTGGTCAAAGCACCCTGAACTATCTATATAATTTGGGGCAAGATTCCATCTCCTCCTGTACTCTCTGAATCATGAAATCCCCTGTTGCTGACTCCCCGTAAGGACAGCACAGGCTGGATTAGGGTGGGCAGCTTCTCTCAAGTCATATGGCTGTGAATGGCAGAAACGGAGGAAACAAAAGTTTATCATTTCATGATGCAACACACAAACATGGCATGAGGATCCCAAAAGTTCTAGAGGTGATGCCCAGAAGTAAGGGCCAGCAGGAATGAAGGCAAGTCACATGGGAAGTGGAAACTTGACAGCCCCAGAGAGGGGACACAACATCACGTGGCTCTGACCAAGAAGACCACACCCAGGAGGAGGGGACCTATTGTCCCTCACCCGAGGTACTTTAGTTTCGTCAGCTCCGCACCAGGCCTTTTGAAAGATTAAACTAGAGTTCCAGTCATTGAATAATTTGGTGAGGATATTTTTGTATTTTCTTCATAAGAGTGAAAATGGACTTTAAACATTAGAAAACGAAATAAATAAATAAAATAAACTTCAGACATTAGAAAATAACATCAAGTATTCACGCAAGAGTACAGTGTCCAGAATGAGAGTAGAATCCTCCTTGTTCTATTTATATGTGTAAATTACTTAACCACACAGGTTACATTACCAGTTGGGAATGTCTCCACCTGACCAAATATATATTAGTGCGCATTGGCATCAATCTCCATTAACATAATATTAGCCATTACGGGTGCATTACAACATCATCCTACTCACAAATGTGACACAGAGCAGAGTGTCACAGACACCTCAGTGCCCCGGGCCCTTAAGTCAAGATGGAAAGTTAAAAACACCTTCTGCAGGCAGCCACTGGCATTACTTCATATTTACATTAGTTTTGCTAATCTACTCGAGTGAACTTTTTCCCTAAGAAAATGTAATAGGAATATTTTATTTGAAAGTTTTATGTGGTAAGCAGCTGTCTAAAGTCTTAATTCCTGTTTTCAGGAGGGTAAGTGGCAAACGCAACCAGGAAGAAAAAAAGAGCCGTTTTCCAAGTGCTAGCGAGCGCAGCAGGCAGTGGAAAATCCGTGCAAAGTCTTTCCAGGAACACATGCCTGCAGATCCCTGTGTAAGTACTTAAATGGTGGTGTAGAAAATGCAGCCACACGTTTCTTAACGAGATGGAGCAAAAGAGCTGGCACCCCCTTTCCCCAGCGACCAGAAAACAAAGGCAGAGAGGGAAAGCAACCTGAGAAAACCACACAGCTGGACAGTGATCACAACTGAGGAGCCGCGCCCTGGTCCACACAGTTCTCTGCATCCATCGCCCACTGTCCCAACTTGTCCCGACCTCTGAGGCTACTGCACGGACTGGGGGCCGGAGGGGAGCTGCATTCTACCCTGCTATTGCTCCAGCCCATGGCTTAGTCATATGACACATGACAGTCGACTGGGTTGGTTTTGTGTTTTGCAGGAAAGTTGTTTGTTTGTTTTCAAATATAAGCATATGTTCATCTCTTGGGTGGAGAAAAATATACTCTTGGAAGGAGACAAGAGATGGCTGATACTGGGGTGAGTTTGGCATTCTATTAGAGACCGTCAGGCAGGAGTGGCCACAGCGGAGATAGAGGAAAACAAAGTTTATTACAGTCACAGGTCCTAGACAGTGTCACCACATGCCACCAGGGTGCCACACACAGTGGTAGCCTCAAGGGAAGGGGCGCAACAAGGATGTGTGGAGCCGCGAGGGCAAAGACCCTGGACGGTGCCTTTTCTGGGAGCCAGGGTGAGGTTCACAAAAAGTCGTGAGGGAATTTCATTGGTGTATGGGGCTGTCACTGTGTTGCAATGAGGGGAGGGCAAGAAGGGGAACGAGTGGTAAGGACCAGCCTTCTCACACTGGTGCACCTGGTCACCTGCGTAGGATGTTCATGGCCTATTGGTAGGGCTGTTGCGTTAGCGAGAAAATCTAAAGTTTAACGGTTCACCACAAGGAAGGTGGGTGTTTCTTCCAAGTGATGGTTCCAGTAGCAAGAACAGCGGGCATCACCTCCATCAATTACATCCCAGATAAGGACAGAAGAAGTGAGCTGGAAAGTAAAGGCCATCCCCAGGTTTAAGTGCATACAAGATAGATTACAGGAACACTGCAGAAAATTTGGAACCGGAAATACTTTTCTCTTACACTTTTGGACTAAGAGGTATCAAAACTAAGAATTTTTGTATATGAATTACCATCATGACATAGGTCACTCAGTTCACACAGGCGTACTCACAGATACCTCCGCACATACCCACCTCCTGACATACACACACCACAATCAAGTACCCAAGCAGAGTCATTGGTTTACCAATGAACCCCCAAAGGGCTGCTTACACAGAATATGTACTCAATAAATACTCATAGGTTACTCATGGAATAAGCTAACAGATGAATGAATGAATGAATGAATGAATGCGTGAATGAACAAATGAGTGAACGAATGTGAGAAATGTTCATCATTGACTCCAGAACTCGGCTTCAGGGGCACAGAATGTGAGCCAAGCTTCCCATTCAATGGGTCTTCAGTGTGGATTAAGAGGAAACTCTGCTGATGACGTATTATAGAATTGTACACTTGAAACCTATATAATTTTTTAATGAATATAACCCCAATAAACTCAATAAAAATATATTTTTTAAAAAAGAGGAAACTTTCTGATTCTTTAAATAAAGGGTCATGTGTGTATGTGAAACAGGGTCTTGGAGGCAGCATAGCCTTAAACAAGCAAGTCCAAGGAAAACCAAGGGGCTACAGAGACAACATGTCTATAAAATCTATGTGACACATTCAATTCTCCTTAAACAGAGAAAAAAGCTCCCTTTTGCAAAGCCTACATGTAAGAAATGTTCCAAAAGACTCTGGCTATGGACGGTGGAATGCTGTCTGAGGTTTTAGGTCTCTATGACACCATTTGACCATCTGTAAAATACACTAAAAGCATCCACATGCCCTTCTGACACTTGACATGTCGAAATGCAAGTGCTAATTCCTCAGAATGTTGAGAACCAGAGGCAGTAGTTCTGAAGATGAGGTTCATTGGGAGAAACATGGGGCTGCAATGGTCCTGTGGTAAAATAAGGGCTAAGTGGACATAGTCCAGATAGGCCAACGGGTGGGCTGAGTCCATCCTGCTTTGCAGGAATATTTTAATAAGATAAAAAACGCAACCAGCTCATCCATAAATCAGGGGCCCCATTCATTTATTCATACATGAGGTGAGTGAAAAGTGTAACATGCAGCTCATTGAAAAAGTCTGTGACTTTTTCAGAAGGGGTTGTGCCCCTTAGAAACTGTATAATCCTGGCCAAGTTACTTAATCCAACTTCCCAATTCATTGTACCAGCCTGGAGCCTGGGGCACAGTGGGCTGTTAACGAGTGGGGGGAGAACGAAGTGGTGTTGTCCACTTTGCCACACAAGAGAATGCACATGTGTATTCTCTGTGACACTGAGAATGTACTACACAGACATGTGATTACTGTCATTACTAGTCCGTATTCTACAATTCATTCTGATTCTTGAAAATGGGTTGATAATTTTCATAGGGCCACATGGGCAGTTTGAACTGTTAACTTGGGGCGCAAGTAACTGTTTTCGTCTTATGCAGATCTGCTGGCTAGGAGCTCCAGCCACAGAAGCCAAGGAAACGATTCCTTGGAGTCCTTGTGTTGCATGTACGTGCCCGTGTTAGGTGGTGCGGGTTATCGATGTAATGCTAGCACAACTTCTTACACGGCTCAAGTCCATCTTAGTTGACTGTTCAGTTTTAATATTTTCCCCCAACCAATTAACTTGAGCGCCAAAAGAAAGGCAAGAATTTTCCACCTTGCTGCTTAATTGGCAGTCTAACATTTGGCCTCTTGCACCTCTCAGAAGTTTGGCCACAATGTCTAGTGTTCTTTGCGCCAAGCAGCATTTACTGCTCTGTCAACACTAGGCAGCAGCACAAGCAAAAGGTTTCCTTGTGGTCATAATGCAACTTCATTTAGCTGACCTGTGAGCAGAGCAAACACTGAGGAAGTCTGGGCGGTTACTTCATGAGCAAACAGGAGGCAGAAAGAAAGCGATGGCGCAGTCTAGTTGGAGAAGATGGTGGGTCACTACGGGCTTATGCAACCTGCAGAGATAACAGGGGTGCACACAAGTTTAACTACCAACAGAGCAAGTCCGGGAGGGGCCTGCGTGGCTGGTTGGTGGGGGAAAGCCCGTCTGCAGAGCAATCTACCCCTCTGTCAGTACCTTCTTTACATGCCACCCAGTCTTGGGTCCCAGAGCTTCCCCTGATGTCTTTTTATGAGAGTCTAATAACTAACTAACATGTCAAGCTTTTGTTGAAATCTACTGACTATGCACCATTTTTGGAGACCTTGCCTGGGGAAATGGCTTCTTTCCACGCTTTGTCCACCGGAGGGTTCTGAATCATCCACAAACCAGGAAGGAGAAGGGCTGATTACTTTCCACAGGTTTGGCATTTTACACACAGTTGACCGGACAGAACTAGTATTCATGTTTGCTGCAAAGACAGGAACCCCAGGTACTTAGGGGGAGCAGTTCAGTAGATCCACCTTCCCCCATAAAGTCGGCCAGAGCCTCGCTGGGGTTCTTGCATTCCATCCTCTCCAGAGTAACCTCTTTTCTTGCTACTCTTCCCACCAACTTGAATAAAGCCTGGGGACATTCTACATTGCTTTATTTCATTCTTTCTGAGGTTTTGACACAAAAGTCATGAACCCAGTGTTTCCAGCATAAACTCAGAGCCAACCCTCCCCAAAACAAGGAGTTTTTCATTACGTGTTCCTCCCTGGGCTATGGCTCCCTCATTTCCCACATGAGGCCAAAATCCCCATCCTGCCTCCAATGTCCTGTTAGTAAGCTTCTCAAATCTCCCACTTACACTAAGATAGAATGCTCCACCTCGACACTTGCCATTGGGGTTGGATAATTCTTTGCTGTGGGGCCTGTGCCATGCACTGCAGGGCATCTCCACTTGTTAGATGCTGGTAGCACCTTCTGTCTCTGGTTATAACAACTAAAATTGTCTTTGGACTTTGACAAATTTCCCTGTGGATCACTATCACACTAAAAGGGACTTCCGCAGTGACCCCTTCCCCCAGAGAATTGTCAGTAAGTTATGGATACTGTGTTAGAACAATGGAATTTCAAGCATTTACCAGCTTAATGACCTTCTTGTGGACCCTGAAGTCACTTAATGAAGACAGTCCCTTCCTCAGGTTAAGGTAGCTCACACAGTCATTAACTGGTTTATCTAATTTATATGTTTGAGACCTGTAATAAACAAATCACAAGCATTTAACCCAGAACAGTAGCAGTTTCAGGTGCAAAGTCACCTATTCCTTGGACTTCTGGGCCAGTACACTCCCTCAAGATCCTAGAATGAGTAAAGACCAGGCAGAAAGGATGCTCTCCATTCCTCAAATGATGAATTTTCAAGGTCAGAATACAGAACTATGAAACCCAGCACTTAGGAGCCAGTGCCTGTATGCGTGGTCTCACACAATTTACAGTCCTAACCCAAGGGTGATGTCATCAACCGAGGCACATATTCCACACCTCGTTTTCCTGTGGTAGGATTTACACTTTCTTGGAGAATGTTGAGTTGGCAAAGAGTGTTGAAGTGAGCAACAAAGATCTGGGCAGGCACAAACTATGCTTTAAGAGTAAAGCCCTATTCCTGTGTGGTTTGTAATCAGCCACAATGTGAATGCTTCAGCACATTTTGCGCAGTGTAAAATCATTTACCATGGTATGAGTGAGGGTTGCTTTAAATAGCATGAGAGAAAATGACTATTGCAGTAAGTAAGCTGGGTAATGAGCCCTAGCTTGTGGCAGAGTCGTTTCAGAGATTTTGCAAACTTGGGCAACCAACTGAAATTCAGCATTAGGTCTCCGGATTGGCTTGCATGGTTCCAATCACAGCAAATAAGAAATGTGAACAGAGGTCTCTGAGTCCAGAAAATCTCATGAAGTTTAGACCAACATTCTATCTTCTTTTTTCCTCCCTGAAAAATTGTCTCCTAATGAAAATAGAAAGGACTTGAGCCCTGGCTGGTGGCACAGCACATAAGGTGCTGGCCTACGAACCCAAAGGTCGCTGGTTTGATTCCCAGCCAGGGCACAGAACCAGGTTACAAGCCAGATCTCCAGCCGGGTCCTTGGCTGGAGGCAGGTGAAAGGCAACCATAAACTGATGTCTCTTCCCTCTCTGCCTCTCTCCCTTCCCCTCTCTCTAAAAATAATAAATAAAAAGGAAACTTCTTAAAAACTTCAACCTCAACAGTACATACCAGTTACTATCTATAAAGACTGATGTCCTCCCACTTTGAGGACAGCTCATAGAATCATAAAACAAAGCTTTAAGTTAGCACTTAGCACTTGACAACTTCAAAGGCCCTTGACTCCTAGCAATATGATCTTCCTGCTAAAAAAAAAAAAAACAAAAAAAAAAACAATGAACACATGGTCTGATTTTTGCTAATCTACGGCTTTGAGATTATGCAACTGAGTTGGAGGCAACACATTCTTGCTTGGCCATGTGAGGTGTACATAAATCATACAGAGTGGAGTTTATGCAAGACCAAAACATGAAACCCAAACCCAACACTTCTTACCCAGAAGGGGAGAAGTACATCATGGAATACGTAGCATGCTATAATGCTGCTTAAATTGTAAAGAAGTGTTATGTCAGACAGTCCTGCAGGGACCCTGCGTTGAGCACTGTGCCTCTAACCCACTCCCTCTTCTGTCAACTACCCATGTCAGATTGTTAATGAAGGCAAACTTTAAATAAGTCATGTGTTTAGGGCATTTTTTTTTCTTTTAAAATGTAATAACCAGAGAGTTGATTTCTTAACTGGTTTGTGGATGAGGTGCTCTCACAATTTTTGCTCTCTGCCCCTCAAATTTTCTCTGTGGCTCCAAAACATCTTCAACGTTTGCTCACTGGTATGCTGTTAATATCCTTTTCTCCCCATCAGTAATCTCCCACCCTCACCTCCCTGAGGAACTTATGTCAGGACTACAATTGAGCATCAACTCCATTGACTCCATCTTCAACCTCACAGACAAGACAATGGCTCTTCTCTCCCATTTCCCCAGCACTTTGGTCACATCTATGACATGGCTTCCCATGCTGTGCTGTGATTATCTAGAAGAACTTTTGTCTCCCCTTTGATTCATAAGCACCATGTCTTACCCATCTCTGTCTGCAGGGCCAGGCATGTAGGGATGTTCTATACCTTGCTGATAAAAGGACAAATGAATGAGTGATAAAGCCAGTAGGCATAAGAATCTAATTGACTACTTTCTGTCTAAATTCACAGGAATTCCCGAAACAGCTGGGAGATTTTCCACCTATTAATTCAGAGTAGGCCATGGGAAACTCTTATCTTGTGGAGAAAGGAGTGTAGTAGGAGAAGGAGCTCAATTAGGTAAGACATGTCAGATCTTGGGGCAGGACTTTATATTTACACCCCCTCTACTAGAGTTCAACTGTTTTTCTAGTTTTAATAAGTTATTATTTTCTTAATTTCCAGGGAAAATTTAAATCAAGCACCATACATCAGAGAAAATTATTATTTAACAAAGGATGCATGGCAAATACCCTCAAAGTGGAGTGCTGATTTAAGCAGCCTATGTATATAAATCTTTGAAAATCATTATCACCTTGACCACCTGATATATGCCATGGGAATAGTACTAATTAAATTACAGTGCTCTCACTTGGAGGGGGTCTCAGGAAGATGATTTATCTTTCTTTTCTTGAACTTCTTTTTGCTGTTTTGCCTACCTCTAATAGATGTTATATTACTGGTGTATGGTATTTGTGTAAACTGTCATGAATATTTTTGAATAATATAATAGAAAAATTCAATAGTTGTATAAAAACAGAAGCAATAATCAAAATATGCAATAAGTACTATGGCATGGTCATTGACCAATTAGACAGGCATTATCCATTAACTACAAAAATATCAAACTGGTGCATACAGACAGAACACCATCCTTGCTGAAAGTCATAGCAGAGTCTCAAGTAGGAGAGATAGCACTTGACTCAGATTCAGGGGACCAGGAAAAGAAGCATCACCAGGAAAAGAATTGACCCCAAAGTCAAAAAGATCTAAGTTGGAACTCTTGGCTCTGCCATTCATTTACTTTCTGAGTTTCAGATTTCTCATAAGCAAAAAAAAAAAAAAGAAGAAGAAGAAGAAAAAGGAAGAGGAGGAGAAGGAGGAGGAGGAGGAGGAGGAGGAAAGAAAGAAAAAGAAAAGAAAAAGAAAAGAAAAAGAAAAGGCGTATTTGCCTACTTCACAGGGCTGGTAGAGAAAAACAAAAAAGTATATGATTTTCTGCAAAAAATACATTACTCAGCCCTGGCTGGTGGCACTGTGGATAAGGAACTGGCCTGCAAACCCAAAGGTCACTGGTTCGATTCCCATCCAGGGTACATAACTAGGTTGCAAGCCAGGTCTCCAGCCAGGTCCATAGCTGGAGGCAGGTGAAAGGCAACCATACATTGATGTTTCTCTCCCTCCCTACCTCTCTCCCTGCCCCTCTCTCTGAAAAATAATGAATGAAATCTTTAAAAAAACAAACAAACAAAACCAAACAAAAAATCATTACTCTATTGATGTAGAAATGCCACACTCTGTACGATTATTTGGACCTTTCAGTGAAGCTTTCCAATGAGCCACACCATTTTCTTTCAGTTTGTTTCACAGCAGAGAAACGTGGTCACACATTGTAAATCTCTACCTTGGTGTCCTGGGGTAATCCTTCAGATCGCTACTGAAATTGGTGAGTTCTTCCATGGAGCAAAGCAGAGGCACAGGCCTGCCAGGAGCTACCACTCTGTGCACAGAAGGCTACTCTACCGCAGCCTTGGGACAGGGCCACGTGGCCACAGGAGCAGCCAGAAAGGAGGAAAGGGTGGGTGAGGCCAAAACTCCAGCCAGGCATTTCAGCTTCGGCCCTTAGTCAGTGAGGTCATTTTCCATGTATTCTCTGTTTCCACTAGGTTCAATGTCTCTTTAATGTTGAACACACAAAACCTGAAGTCATATGATGAACCGTCCGGGCCAGAGCAATGGTGCTTGCCATTCTGGGACTGTCATTTAGAGATGGAATTTTTGTTGAGTCCAAGGATCAAGCCTGAGCTTGAGGTTATACTCTACCCTCCGCATCCATGAGCTGCTTGTCCTCTGAGGGGATTGCCCAGTCTCCAAGGTCACTTCATCATGTCTCTGAGAGGCAGAAGGATACAGTGATTCAGAGACTGGGCTGGAATCCCAGCTCTGACACGGACTCCCTGTGTGGCTTTGGGCTTCGGCTTCCTCATGGATCAGATGAGAATAACAAGAGTGCCTCACTCAGAGTGGTAGCAAAGCTGAATGAGGTCATTCATGTAAAGGACCTCGTTGCTGCTCACAGAAGCATCCTGCATGTGAAAAGCATAATTCTTACCCGTGCCCCCACATGAGAATCATACCGTCTCAACCTTGTGAATACTGTAAGAATGCCACTGGCTGTCCAGGCTCATCCTTGCCCCCTCACAAAAATTCTGTGATAGCCATAACTAACACTTACTTTTTTCATATCTGCTCAGTGTTAGTGGTTCTCCTCCCTCTGCATGAAAAACCATGGTGCTGGTGGTATAACAAAAGTGCATCGCTGGCCTTTGCCCCCAGTTCCAAGCACAAAGCTCCCCAAACTCTTGGAATCTCCTGAGTAACAGGGGTGACAGGAGTATCTTTTGTTATTCATAATAAGCCCCTTTCAACCATACTTGAATTTACACCAATTCGGTAACTTTTGGAAAGCCCCCAAGCATGGGGGTCAGGTTTCCAGGAGAACCAATCATGTGATTGTAAGGTTGGAACTTTTAGCTCCACCTCCCTTAACCTTCTTGGGGAGACCAGAGGTGCTGAAGATGGGGTTCTATCACCAGTGACTTAATCAATTACATGTAAGTAATGAAGTCTCCATAAAACCTGTAACCAGTGGAGTTCAGAGGCTTCTGGGCTGGTGAAACATCAAGGTTCTGAAAGGGGATATGAAGTTGTATGTCCCTTCCCACCTTGCCCTGTGCATCTCTTCAATACGGCTGCTCCTGAGTTGCTACCTCTTTTACAATAAACTGGTAATTTAGTACATACACTCTTTTCCTGAGTTCAGTGAGCTGTTTAGCAAATTATTTAACCCAATTTGCGGGGACCCTCAATTTGGATCCGGTCGGTCAGATGTACAGGCCACAGCCTGGGACTTGAGATTGGCATTGGAAGTGAGAAATAGCCTTGTGGGACTGAGCCCTTCACCAGCGGGATCTGTGCTAACTCCAGGCAGTTAACATCAGTATTGGGTAAAACTGTACGGCACCCAATTCATGTCTACTAAGAACCAGAGAATAGTTTGGTGTGGAAAAACTCACATATCGAAATCAGAAGTGTTGGTGTGAGTATACAGAAGAGAGTGTTTTTAATACCTTTAGAAGTTGTGCTTCTTGCTATGTTCTTCAACTAGCAATTTAAGGAAGTCTTTCATGTCATTCAGGATGAGACAGGTACCCAGGCCTTTCCATCTTGCTTCTTGCATGAAAATTAAGTCAGTCTCCCAACAAGACCATGAGCCAATTCCCTCCATTTTGCTATCTCCAAAACCTAACAGGGAACTCAGTAAATGCTGAATTAAACTATAAATGAACAAGTAAACTTAATGTACTGGGATACTGGCATTGCGCGCAGGCTTCTGAGGTATCTGCCCATGTGGATGTGAGGGAAAATGTTTAATGTCCTCAAATGCTCTTCCACCAGTGAGCTAATTCCTTACATTTCCATTCATTCACTTATCCATGCATGGCCCCCACACTACGCTGGGTGCCAGGATCGCAAAATGTAATCAGGCCTGGCTCCTACTCCACAGCATTCCCCCTCTGGGCCAATGACTTTAAATCCCCTGGAGTTCAGACCATGTGTACGCAGCGGGTTCTCTTCACGTCCTTTACGCCTTTGGAACATGAGCGAAGGGCTGCAGGTACACTGTGGCTGGGGTGCTGTAGGAGGAAACAGGGGTACCCCAGGGCTCCCGGCCTTCGTTGGGGCGGGGGTGCAGGGAAATAGTGAGCCCCACCAGGAAGGAGAGAAAGCAGCTAGAAGAGGTCGAGCCTGAATGTCTGCACACATTCAGGACACACCTCTCCAGGAGGCCAAAAGACAGGGTTTATTAATAACTGGACTTAGTGGGGAAAGGGTCTGAAAATAAGCATTCCCTAAGATTAAGAGCCCAGCCTATCCTGGAGTTAAACAGACCTGGGTTTGAGTCTCATTTATCCACTTAGTAGCTATAAAACTGGGGCAAAACTTCAAAGCCTTAATCGTCGGTTTCCTCATCTGTAAAATGGAAATGGCCTTAGGATGTTTTTTGTTGTGGTGGTTGTGGTTAAATAAAATATAACATCAACTAAGTAGTTAAATTGTATGTGCTTGATAAATTTTAGCACTGTTTTCTGCTCTGAGCACAGTCACTCTGGGCAGCCTGTGGCAGGGCGGCTGGGGTCTATGCCAGGGGAGGGGGCCCCTCCCATGAATACCCTTTTAGAAGCAAGATGTGGAGGAGACTAGGATGGATGCCCTTCAAGATGAGCACAGGCCCTCCTTGCACATGCGGCTTCTGGAAGTACCATGCCTGGTCCCCAGGCATCAGGGGGGTAGTGCTGGCCCCCTGGCTCCAGCTCCTACCCCTTGGCCACCAGAAGCTGGTCCCACTGCTCTCCCGGAGTCTGGGCTGCCAGGGTGGACAGGCACATGGAGTGAGAGGTCGGGGTGGGGCTCTGCTTCCTTCATACATGCAGCCTGAAGGAGTCTGAGAATGCTGTTTGGCACGGAGGAGAGTCAGGGGCAAGTGGAACTATGGAACCTCCAATTACAAAAGGTTCCATTCAGAGCAGCATGCCCAATTGCATAACAAGGGAACAAGGAGACATTGATGGCATCAAAAGGCCTTGAGCTCAAAACAAAGGGATGCAACTCTCTCTGCTCTGTCTTCTGCTCTTCAAGGCCTGGCCTGTGTGATGGCAGGTTATGAAAACAAGGCACAGCCTATCCCACCTGTCTTGGCAGAAATCTTGCCTCTCAACAAAGACCTGGAGGCAGCGCTCTCTGACCTGGGTTTTCCCAAAGGCTCAAGCGCACATTTCACTGAATAGTGAAGAATCAGGATTAAAGACTCCGCCATCGGAAGCAGAAATAGGAACTCCAAGACTTACCTCTCTCCCTCACCCTGATAACTAAGCCCGGAGCAAATCCCTCATCACTTCTCACACCCCTCCCCCTCCTCCCCCACTGCCCTGTCTGTCAGTTTACTCCATGGCTTCCGGGTGACCCGAGAGGCACAAGTCGGGAAAAATTTCATAACTGTCCAAAATCACTATGTCATCCTGATCGGAGCTTGCATTTAACAGTTATTCCAATAAGCTGGATGAGCAAGAACATCTTACATACATGTCCTATGCTTCATTCCTCGGAGCAAACTTACCTGGAAGAGGGAACAGAAACTTAGAGAAGTCTAACGTCCGGTACCAGTCAGTGGCAGGGCTCACTTTTGCCCTTCAGCACTAATCTGCTATCCTGCCCCTACAGCCACTCGCATGAAGGATTTGCCTGGGTAACGAATGCCCTTTCCACAGTGACCTTGTCCCCATGAGGTGGCCATGTAGAGGGCAGGAACTATGGCAGGTATTGGTGGATTATTCTAGAATCCCTGGAAGGCCTTCAAAGATCTTACCTAGCACAGAGCTTTTGGAAAATTGATTCTAAATGTATTTATACCAGCTACATACATACATACATCTGTTAACTTTCCCATGTACCGTTGCTCAGATTGCATTTCTAATTAAGAAGTTTCACAAAGCAGAGTAGGTTGTACCTTCAGAGGTATAATTGTAAGCAGCACAATGTGTATTTTGAAGTGTGAAACATTTATGTTTCAGAAATATAGTACTTCTGTGCAGAGAGAGAAGTCATTACTACCTGCCAACTCACAGCTGGGAAAATGAGCTCCCCTCACAATGGAAATCTTGTGTTCCTGGTGCACATGTTCAGTCAGAGATGTGAAATTTTAGAGAATCTTCCTCTGCAGGAATGATGCCAGCTCCTGTCCCTTGACATCCTCTCTTTGGATTAATCATCAGGCCCTGTAACCACAATGTGACCGCTATGTGAGGGGCCTTCTTCCCTGAAACAATGAAGTTCTGTCCGATTGTCTTGGGGAGGTATTTGCAGCTCCAGGCCATTGCTCTGTTTTATTGAAAGTGCTCAGCACTGGCTTCTTGGGACATGGCTGGAAGGGACATCGAGCTGAATTGGGCAACAACAACTGTTCCAGTGGGATGCTGAGACATTCTTGCTGTGTGGGGCACGCAGAAGGGACACACTTTGAAAAGGGAGGGAGGCCAGAGTGCGCTGCCCGAAGCCCAGTGTTGTCTGCTCACCTACTACTCAGGTTGAGCCTTGAGTGTTGCAATCTCAAGTCCTTATGGGGGTCCCCCCCACTGAAAGGCTTCATGGCAAAGAGAAACGTGATTGCTGGAGCCTCACCTCTGTCTCTGTAACTGAGGAGATGCAATAGCTTCTATTCACTTGGCAGGTAGAGCCTGGAACGCAGTAGCTCTGCCCGAAGGCCTTGAGCAGCAGACAGAGCCACACTGTCACCTCCGAAAAATGTGGCAGGCACCGTGCACAGTAGGCTGGTTTGCTCCACCCCCCACATCTGAGGGCAGCGACTAAGAATTCTTAAAATAATAAACAGCTGGCCATGACCTTCCTACGCAAACCCCAGATTTCAGTACAATTCTACTTGACTGAACAGGTTTAAGACCACAGCACAGGCAACCCAGAGCCCTAGGGCCTCCTGCCCTACCCACTATGCCCAGCACCCATCACAGTGTGTGTCCCAAGGCTTCGGGTCTGGGAGAGAATCGCCCACAAAGTGGCCAAGTGCGGGGGACCCAAAAGACTTGAGTGGAGCAACCCATTCGCCATCTTTGCAATACACAGACACAAGGGTGACAGGGGCTCTGAGTTGCTATGGCCACAAGTTCATTTCCCCCACCTGTTGGGCCCCTCCTCTTACGAGGTACTCACCAACCTCACCCGCCACCTCAGAGCTGGAGGCAGGGTGGGCAAAACGGGTTAGGGCAAAAATCTCAATTAGCATAAAGATGTCTTCAGCAACCCTATTCTCAACATGCAGTGTGATGCTGGGCAAGCATGACGGTCATGATTTATCTGAAATCTGAAAAAGAAATGTGGAAACAACCAAACACTGAAAATCAAAGGAACTGGATTTTGTTTATCTGTTAGCTGCAGGTCATGTGACTTTGAAGAGATTACTAAACTCTCCTGGGCCTCAGTATCCCCATCTATAAAATGGAGATAATAGCCTAAAGATTTTAGTACAAGATTTCATCTGGACTCTGCATTACAGTTCACTGAGAGTGAGCCCCTAGCTTGTCCTATTTATGGATCATCTTCTGTTGAAAGAAAGAGAGGGAGGGAGGGAGGAATAGAGTTGGGGGAGGAAGGAAGAAAGGAAGAAAGGAAAGGGAAGAGAAGGGGAAAGAAAAAGGGAAAAGCAAAGGAAAGGAAAGAGAAGAAAAAGGAAAGGAAAAAAGAAAAAAAAAAAGAAGAAGAAAAGGAAGGAAAAGACAAGACAAGAGAAGAAAAGCGGTATCAGTGGGGCCCTTCGAGTGCAGCATCGCAGGGCCAGGGGGAGGGCACCTGTGTCTCCCCACAGTGATTTTTAGATGTTTGTTTCTCTGGCTCTACAGGCCAGAAGGAAACCAGCAAGGCGAACTCCCCAGCAAACTCCTGAGAGAGTGTCTCCATCCACACAGAACTAAGATGCTATCAGTGTAGAACTTTCCACCTTGACTAACATTTCTTATCTTCTGCCATCTGCACGGTGACTAAAACATGCTCTCAGTGAGTGTTTGTCATTCATTTTTGTGATGGTCCCATGATGTCTGCAAAGGTTAAAGTTTAAACTCTCTCCCTTCCCCTTGGCCTTCTCTGCTCTGTGGATTGCTCAGTAATGGGGTGATGGCTGTGGCCTGAGTGTTCTGGAAAGGCCGAGAGCCTGATCGTGGCAGCGACTGTGTTCGCTGAGGAGAAAGCTCACCCGGCTTTCAAGTGGGTCCCTTACACCGCAGCCATCAACGTGACCAGCCTAGTCAGGGCCTCCACTCGCAGCTGGTGTTAGAAGATCACTATCTAGGAATAAACTTCCTCAAAGATAAAACCAGTTTGAGTGCTGGAGACAATAGTAATACTGTCTCAGGAGTTTGAGGCACTGCTCTGGGCAGCTCTTGGGGACCTCAGCTACGCTTCTCATTGATCCTGACAATTTATGGATTGTTCAGAAATGAGCCCCAAGCAAAGTCAGAGGAGAGTCAGAAATTGGGGTCCTTTACAACGTTCAAGACGACCTGCAGTCTCCAAAGGACAGACACAATCTGGGGAGGGTGGGGAGTTACCGGGTGATGTCGACACATGCCAGGACTGAGGGTGCTTCTTGACCTTCTGCTTCAGCTCCAGACATACCTGGAGAGCAGGCAGGTTGGGTGTGCAAGTGTGGACAGGTGCTGGCCTGTGCTGCTGTGTCTGCATCACACTTGAGGGTACTGGGACGCAAACACACGCACAGGGGTGGATGTGCACGTACACATGCGTACGCTAACTTGTGTCCGGTGTGCTACTACGGGAGGGGCAGTGAGGTCTCACAAAATGCATGACTATGGACAGGCCCACAGAATTATCTGCCTTCACACTGGACTCAGTGAAGACACCACAGATTCAACCCGGTTCTCAGGCTTGTCCACGCACTGCAGAGGTTTTCCTAAATGCCGACTATGTGCAAAATTCTGTGTCAGACACTGTCAAGAAGGTAGGAAAAAAAGAGAGGAGGCGAGGTTTACGTTCTCCAAGAGGTCACCGTGCAGTACAAAAGACGAGGTGTCTGTACTTGCAAGGCAGTGCACCCCACGCAGACAGGAGCCTAGTTCAGGCAACTTTGCCTGGTCCCAGGGCTCAGACACCTGCCTGATACCTCAGTTGAGGATGTCTTCAACTATGGAAGCAACAAATAGGAATATTTTCAACATGCTGAGCGAGTTCTCTGAAATGCAACCTATGTTTTTTATTTAGTTATTTGTATTTATTTTTAAAGATTTTATTTATCATTTTTAGTGAGAGGGGAAGGGAGAGAGGCAGAGAGGGAGAGAGACATCAATGTATGGTTGCCTTTCACCTGCCTCCAGCCTTACCTGGCTGGAGACCTGGCTTGCAACCTGGTTATGTGCCCTGGCTGGGAATTGAACCAGTGACCTTTTGGGTTCACAGGCCAGTGCCAGTCCACTGTGCCACCAGCCAGGGCATTCATGTTTTTATGTATAGTGAATTTAGACTTTGTCTTCTAAGACAAACTATAATAGTTACATGTGTGGAGTTGACTTTTGGGTTTTCCTCATTAAGGAGCTGACAAAGATGTTTCAAGGATAAAGATGATGATGAAGGGTGCTGGTGATGCTAGGACAAGATCAGTAACAGATGGTTAAGTCCTTCCATATTAGAGCACTAGAGAAGGCACTTTGCATAGGCTTAGAGGTTGCTTTGGCTACGTCTGCGTGCAGTGGGGACTCTGGGAAGAACCCCACGGATGGGGTCTGAAAGGCGGCCCAGAGGAGAAGTGGCAGGCAGCATGGTAGGTGTGCGGTCTGGCTTCCTCCCCAGAGGGACTTGCTTTCCGAGAAGCCTCTGGAGACTCTCTACTTTGCCTGGAGCCCGAGCACTCCATCCCTAATTGTGTCACGCTGAAGAGATGGTCATTCCTTGGGGACCTAGCGTATGAGTGGTGGTCAGCCTTGTGCTCAAGATAGTTACTCAGTCCCCAGCCCACTCTACCTCCAGACATTTCACCCCCAGTTTACTGCTTTAAAAACCAGCCTGAGAGACAATCCCCTCTTTGCCTTGAATACACTTTTGCAGACGGCAGCTTTCAAAGTCAGCCCAGATCTTCAGTTGGCCACAGCATCTCCATTACACATCACAAGGCAGACCAACCAATATTGAAGGTCAAGTCACTACCAATTACTGGAAAATACCTACACATGAGAAGGCATCTTACTGTTGGAAACCATGCGACTATCAACACATGAGAATGCATTCTAGTACGTCACAGGAACGCCCACACCCTCAATGGCAAGTATGTTGCCTTGGCACAGATTATCACATGGAAATGCCAGCTGTGCTCCATGGGCAAAGCACAGGCGAGGCTTTTCCTGCACCAACAACCAAGGCCAAGGGAGCCCCGTCTGAACCCTCAACCCAGTGAGAGAGCACGAAGAACCAAACTGCCAACTTTGCTTAGTTGCATCAAGGAATTTACATCTTGTTCATGTTCTGAAATTATGATACTTATTTTTCTATCACTTCTGATTTAAATGAACCCAGAAGAGCTTTTCTTTGAGTGGATATTTTCTGGTATTCTTGGGGCATGTTTCTGAAATTGAGTGTGAATGCCCATTGACCTGAACTTCTGACCTAGAAAGGAATATGCGATAAATCTGGAAGGTCCCAGGTAAAGGCAGCTGCATTTATGAGGCTGCTGGCTATGGTGTGGGGCCTTCAAGCCGAAGGTGTCGCCAGATTGATTACTGGCCATGATGGCTACCTGGTTTGTAGTCAACTGAAATTGGGCTCTGCAAATAAATCAAGTTGATCCTCATTCCTTTGACTATTTAGATAGTTTTAAGAAATGTAATCCTGGCTTATTTCTTAGGGACTTTACAGAAAGATCATTTCTAAGCAATTTTTACTTCTACCCACTTAATATTAATATATTTCCTTTCCTCCAGGGTTCAGCGCTGGCCTGATTTCTGCTTTGCGAGTCTCTTGCCATCTTTCCTGGCACAAGGCCAAGATCACCCTCTGCCTCAAAACCCAAATTTCTTGAGGAGTTAAAACTTGGCCTTGTCTGCTGTGGAAGGCCAGTAGATTTTCTTGAGCAAGGCTGTGGCATGCAGAAGGGGATACTTAACTCTGTTTCTCAATATCACTGGGTATGAACAGGGGGTATTATCAATAGAAAAGACCTCTCTATTGTAGCTATGTGGGAGGGAGAGTGTTATGTAGAAAGAACTTTGGCTAGGAGTCAGCAGATAAAGAAAATCTGATCTTCCAATAATTTCTCTGGCACTGATTCACTGTGTTACTTTGGGCAGGTTACAACGTCTCTCTGGGCCTCTAATTTTCCCTCTATAAAATAAAGCTCGCTAAATCTCCATCCAGGCTTGGCATACTGTGGTGTTCCCATTCTACTCCCAATTTGTAGCTTATAATAAATGACTTTTCTTTCTCCTGGTTGCTTCCATGGTCTAGTATCAAAGAAGAGACTGGGCATTGTGGGAAGCCCCAGAGAGCTTGTGGGGACCTTTTCGTAAAGAAGAAGCAAAGGTCCAACCCAAATAGACACCCACATCTTAGGACCTTTCCAGGTGGAACAGAAGAGAGAACCTGACCAAGGAGAGAGAGTTATGGAGCCCATGGTCGAGAGCAAAACACTCCCCCCGCTGCAAACATATCCACTCCTGCCCAGCGCCTCCTGAATCAGTGACCGAATGCCTGCGCACTGCATCCTCAGTGATGCCTGATACGTAAAAAGAGACATCATACCTGTTCCATTTGGGACATTACAAGGTATTAAGAGAAAGCTTCTCCTTGTTTTCTAAGGTTTTGGGTATCCCTAAGGGAGGGATTCTTGCTTATCTAGATGAAGTACTGCTGGGGCGTCTTCACAACTCAGAGATGAGTGTGGCTGTCTCCGTCTCCTCCAGTGATTTACGAGGCTGGCTTGAATGTGGCCCAATGAGATTTTTTCTTTTTTTAAGAAATTTTGCCAACTTTTTTCCCCCACCTCCCTCTTGGTAGCAACTGAGACCTTTGAATTCAGTGAATATATGTTAGACACTGTTTACTTGAACTTTCTAAAACAAACTGTTCATCTTGGGTGTAACAGAAATGCTCTCTTTTTACATTTGCTGTTCCCATGCCTCTCTGCGGAGACTCGCCAACACAAACACCTACTTACAGGGCTGAGCTCCACCACTGGAAGCTCTTTGGTGACTCTGCCATTGGGTTTCAGTCGATAAATTTGCATTTAGCGCTTAATTTGTTCAGTATGCCTTACTAATTTGGCAATATTTATTTTGGCTCAGAGAGCATAAGGCAGCTAAGTTCTTTTGTTTGGTTTGGTGTACTTTTTTCATTTTCATAAAAGGATTTGAGATATGAAAACGTTACAATGTCATGGACAGGACTGGCTTCCTGTTTATGAGTCACCATAAATATGAAAGGTGCTGGATGACATTTCTCAGCTGAGAGAGTCCATACAGCCCTGCGAGGAGAGCAAATCCTCAAGCAGGGTGGTCTTGAGGTGACTTGCTGACCTTGTATAATGTCAAGAGGAATTATTGCTGAAGTACAGTAGCCAGATACTGCCCGCATGTACGCGTGTACACACACACTTACACACACATACACACAACTGTAATGCTTCCTCTCACCCTCACAGGGATGAGACTCTTGTTGTCATACCTCAGTGTTCTCAGAATCGATCTTCATCTGTCAGAAGACGTGGAAGAAAGTTCATCCGTGTCTGTCATTTGTTTGTGTGTTTGTGTGCTCTGTACATCCTTTCACAGGGCTCTGCCATGGAAACACGTCCTCCTGCGCAGCACCGCACCCAGGACGTTCTCCTTCCCCTTTCCCTCACAGGAATGCTGCGGCCTGGGCCCAGGCCCGGGGGCCAAGCCCTGGTATGAATTTCTGAGAGCACAGTAGTTACCAGGCTCTGGCCTTCCAAAGACTTGCATGTTCGGGGCAGAGCGGCCTCAGGGTGGGGTTTTCTGTCGCTTGCTGGAACGTAGTGGGCAAGCGGCATGCGCCCTGGAGGAAAGGCTGCTCTCACTCAGGGACAAGTATCTTTGATGCCTGGCATCTTGAGAAAGTCTCCGAAGAGCTGGGCTGCGCCGTCAGACTACACCCATCCAGCCCCCATTCCAGGGCTCGCAGGAGCTGGTCTGAGGTATGAAGGCGCAGTTTTTGCAAAATGAATCAACTTGAGTCGTGAACAGCAGTGCTATTGAGGCTGTTATTTATCCTCCCACAAATAAAACTCTATGAAATTCTGAAGACCATATGTAGATCATTGAACTATCCACTCCCTAAACATGCTATAGTTTTTATTGACTCATTCTTGTTCTGTTACAACTGTTTCATTCTTTCCCCCATTGCTCTCCCCGTCCCCCTCCCCTCTCCCACAGTCAATTTTTACTACAGCTCCATAGAACTGCCAAGCTGTTCATCTGCCCAGAACTCCCTTCTCCAGTAGCCAGTTGCAATGTAACCACTTCTCTAATGTTTTTGCCAACTTCCTATGCTTTTTCCCATGCTTCATGTGATCTGTGTACTTTTATCTGTCTTTTTTCCATGTGTGCCTTATTTCATTTATTTAAATAGTACATATTTTAATGACAACTATATGCCAAACACCATGATGCCACTTTCCCTAAAATACTGCAATGCTTGCCTATAAAAATATCTTTGATAAAACTATAGATCTTATGAAGTCAAGGGCTTTGCCAGCTGTATCTTAAATTCCCAAATGCCAATGTTCACAAATTATATTTACGAAAACAAATTAATGTCCTTCATGCTATAAATTCAACCCTAACTAACCATTGTTCATCTGATCCTTGTTAACCTACCTACTGGATAACAAGTCACACCAGGCCTACGGAGATACGCTCCCAAATACCAGGTTCAAATGTAGGAAATACTGGCTGCTTCATGATGCATAGATGGCGAAAGTTAAGTGTCTCAGTTTCTTTGTTACTAAAAGATTAAAAAAAATGTTCACACCTTTAATGTGAAAATTAAATAATGTATAAAATGAATTTCATTTATACCAATGTTCTATGAGTGATGGCTATGAGTTTTAATGATCGATATGATTAGGAATCCTGTAAGTAACATTATAAACTTGTAAAATGACACATGGTGAAAAATTTAGGAATGTTGTCAGGGCTGGGCTGAGTGGCTCAGATGCAACAAATGATGCCTACCTTGTGTGTCAACGAAGACTACTGTGGGCTCATTTCAAAGAATCAAGAAGATGTCATCATTCAGTTACTTAGATGCAGATGCTCTTGCAGACGTAAGGTTGAAAGATGACAGAGACTCTCAAAAGGAGTTCTAGAGCATGCCCCTCATCAACAGTAACTCACTCACATCAGCAACAAGCACAGGTGAAATGCCCAAGCCCTTGCAGTCTTGAAGCCACTGTTTCAGGATGACTTCCAGGACTGGACATCCTCCCCAAGGTCATGGACTGGCACCAGTGATATTTATGCTGTACAAGAGACAAATAGAACTGTCCTAAGCAAACTGGGATACATGGCTGCTCCCTTATAAATTATACAGATTTTATTTTTTGGAAAGGTTTTGAGTATAGTGATGAAGTGATGTGATTTATGCTCTAGGAGCTCACTCTAACTGCTGTATTAAAAATCCATGGGATGTTGGCGAACCAGGTTACAGGAAAAGCATGAGGGGCTATGGCAATAGACCAGGTAAGAGGTGCTGAGGTTGCAGACTAGGATGACGGCATCAGTTGAGAAATTCCATAGGCCAATGGGGAAAATAGAGACATAAACTGACACTTTAAGTATAGTTTAAATGAAAGCCTTGCCTCATAGCATACACTTTATAAATGTTTATCCATTCATCTGTTTCCATAGTCAACAAATATTGGATCAGCACTATAGACCAAGAACTGTCCTAAACAGTAAAACATACAACCTTCCCCAGTCTTCACACCCAACCATGATCAGTATGGAGTATGTCAATTCCCTGTAATTAATCTACTGATCCAATATAATTTCATTAGTACCACCAACAAGGTTTCTGTTGAAAAACAATTGACCTAAAAATTCATAGGAAAAAGTACTTTTCGAGTTTCTACTATTAAAAACCATGTTGCAAAAGACAATTTTGTGCAAGTAAATTTGAAAAGTTGTGAGAACATCTAAGAAAAAAATGACAAGTGAGAAAAATTATTTGAAACGCATGACTAAGGACTAATAATATAGAGAACTAATAACTGATAAAGTAAAAAATAGAATATTGAACATGAATTATGTGTAGAAAGTTATGGGAAAATTGATTCAAATGATAAACTTATGACAGATGCTCAATTTCTTTTATAACTAATGAAATGCAAAAAAAGTTACAAGATACTATCTATCAATTGAGCCAACACTAAAAAGTTTTGAAATATCTACTTGGCAAATATATGGAGAAATAATTCATAAAATTGTTGAGCAATTTTAATAACTGTTGCAATTTAAATTGGCATAATCTTTCACATAGCAAGTCAACTTTTAGACATCTATATTATTTAAGACATGATGAGAAATACTTTTTGGTACTACTCTAGTTTTCTGTATTTTCCTGCTATTTTTGCTTATTTTTTAGGTAATTTTTAAAAATATTTTCTCCCAATTTACTTAGGTTTATTTTATTTTGTATTATATATTTAAATTCTTCAATTCACATTTTCATTATTTTTGTTAATAATAAAAAAATTTAACCTCTGTATTTATTCCTAAGTATAGATTTTGGTATGTGATATTCTAAAATGTTTTATTTTTCAATAGTATTTTAGAGTAAATTATGATGTAAGGAGTATTTTATTTTTGTTTTAATTGAATTTTTCAATTAAAAATTATTAAAAAATACATTTTTATAGCATAGTCTGAAAATTATCCCTATATAATGACTTTTGTATATTTTAGAATTTACTGAGATTTTCTTTGTGACCTAGTTTATGATTATTTGACTTAGTATATAATGTCCTCCAGGTTCACCTATGTTGTCAAAAATGGCAGGATTTCCTTGTTTCTCAAGGATGAATAGTATTTCAATACACACACCCATGCCCCACATCTTCAGGAATATGCTTCTGATAGGCAAACTAACCTATCCAGATAGATCCAAATAAGGGTATCCTCTGTTCGGCTCATTCACTCCAGGAAGCAATATTTTTCTGCTTTATTCATCCCAGGACAGGTACTAGGGGTTACCCCTGCAGTTTCGAATCTGCCCAAATTATTCAAAGTCCTCAGTCTTGAGTGTTTACCCTGCCCTGTCCCACCACACATGTTTTTGCCTAAAGCCATCACTTACTCCTAAGATCTGTGTCCACCCCTCCTATGGCCACATGTGTCAAGCAAGTCTCTCATATCTAGAGGCAACTGTGAGCAACATAAAACTTTTCTTTCAGTGGCATGGACCTCTCTGTGTCATCACTCCATCACCTCTACAAATTAAGACCCGGGTACAGAACACATCTGCACGGTCAGTACTTTTACTGAAATTCCACTTTGCCTAACATTTGTTACTCCTATCTATAGTCATATTTTTCAGAGTTCAACCAGGAAAGAGAACCTCCTGGAACATTGTCTGGGGCAGAAAAGTGGCAGTTTGCTGGGAAATCCAGAGACATGGAGCTGCCAGAATGGGGCCATGAAGGGGGGCGGGTGGAGACGTGTCTAGAAAATGAAATCCTTTTTTTAAGTACGACTTGTTCTGTAATTCTACAGGCAGGCCCCTGGTCTTGCGCCTGGAGAGGCTATTGGTCATCAGGGCTGGCAGTCCGGAGAAAATAGTCAATGCGGGCATGTGAACCAGCTGGAACCCTTTAATGCCTCCATGTCTCTCTGCTCTCCAACGCACCCACAATGGCCTCCAGAGAAAAACAGCTCGGGTCTGTTTTGCAAATATCAGGTAAATTCCTTTTCTGTCCTACTCCAGTGGGAACACAGAGAGAAGGGGATTCTGGGAAACCATTCTAGAGTAACCATGTAGACATAGCACCAACCTCCAACTCTTTCTCTTGTCATTATGTGTGCATTTACCAGATAAACCTTTGCCCATCTTACCATTCTGCTCTTTTCTGTGTTATTTTGTTTCAAGCTTCTCCCTTATAAAGAGAAGACATTTGTTTTATTAAGGTTATTTTTGTTCCCCAGAGAAGGTTGAGTTTTTTTAATAAGGATGCTAAACTATTTGTCTTTATTTTCCGAATTAATTTGTCTTACTTTCCTGTCATCTTCTTTGTGCTTTGTATTTGTCATTTATATTACGTATTTTTGTGTTTTTCAACGTTAAGGTCTCTGCTTTTATCTCTTCCTGCAATTTAATAGGTACACATCTGTTTTTGATTATTTTAATGATTACTTTTAAGATTTTAAAAAATATTCTTAAACATATATCTGTCAGTCTAACAAGGTCAACGCAAAACACTGAGGCATAACTGAAAGAGCAGTAACTAGGTGAATAATCAGAGGCCAGTTTAAAGCCAGGCCCTGCTGCTGGCAGTCTCCATGTGTAATTCTTCTGCTGGCCTTGAAGGACTGCTGTGTGGCCCAGCAGTAACACAAGAACAGGGCTCATGTATAATACCGCTACCAATGTTAAATGTCAGCTATGTGCTAGGCTATGTGCACTCCTTGCATTACCTCACTTCACTCTTACAATATCCCTCCAAAATAGATATTAGCATTTTCATTTCAGTAAACTGAGGTTCATGAAGGTTAAAAAACTTGTCAAAGTTGCTCAACTGGTCAGGATCAGAATGAGATTAGAACCCAATTATTTCTTACCTCAAATCAATCCTCTTAACCATAACCAAGATTATACATATATAGCAAGTTTTCTAAGCGCTGAGTCATACCTACTTATGGGCATGTTTTGGAAAAAGAATTATTTAATGTGTATGCGCAATAAATTATAATTATTATAACCATCATCTTTGATTTTCCCCACATGTAAAATGATTAACACACTTGCACTTGCCCCTCCTGTCCCCCCTCCTCGCCTCCCCCCAACCTCCTCCATGCTCAGCCAGGCCACGGCCCCACCCACGGGGTTCTGGCCACCTCAGACACTAACCCCGCAAAGCAGAGAAGCCTGAGTGCTGCCACGGACTTGGTCGCTCTGAATTGATGGGCAGACGGGGGAAGAAGGGCATCCTCTTTTTCTTGCTTGGCGGGAACAGGTTTTCAGTGTCTTCAGCAACATCACGGAGCAGGCCTTGGAGGATGTTTCTTTGCATTATGGACTCACTGTCCTACGCTGGTACTGGGTAAATGTGGGTGTCAGAGCTAAATGTTGGTGAAGGTGTCAATTTTCTTCTTCCCTGCGTCTCCATGGGAATCTTAGTGGAAATCTGAAAGAACCAATTATATCTTGATTTTGTGATTCTTGGCATTAAAAAAAAAAATTTAACCAAATCCAATGGTCAAATCTACACTCTTCAGCCATGGAACTGAAAAGGTTAAAATTGTGTGGGTCAGTTTTGCAGACACAGAATGATGGTAGAGTAACAGCGAGAGCAAAGGTATTGGCATCAATCATATTTGGGGTTTGAATGCTGGCTTCACTGACTATTAAATGGGAGGCCTTAGCTATAAAACTCAGCATTTCTGTGCCTTACTTAACTCATCTGTATAGTGGGGTTAACAATGCCACCCTGTCCAAGAATAATGAGGACAATAAATAATTACCAGCACCGAGAAAATATCCAATGGGTGGTAGTTGCCACTGGGATGACATGTGGTTTCTGCTGTCACTCCGCACAAGTGGCTTTCCCTTCTGGGTGACTACGGTGGCTGCCCAGTGAAGCAAACTCATGCTGAGCCCCATGCGTTGGTCAGTGTGAGCTTTGTTACTATATACATAGATTACGAACTACTTAGTTGATTTACACATTTCTTCAACTGAAGAGAAATATTTACTGGGTAGATTAAATTGAATTAAAACAAACAGATTAAAAGGAGTCTGGAGGCTGCCCCTCCACTCAACAAGGGACAAGTTGCCTTGCCCTGCGCTGCGCACTCATGCCAGCAGCTCGACTAATTTAGCAGTAACATGAGGAGGTGTGACTGCAACTGCGAAAGGGGCTGAAATGCCTGAGAAGGAGGGTTTTCTCTTCACATTGCATTCACATTAGCTCACTAATTCAGACCAACTAGACAGGGAACGCAAAGTTTGCATGAGAGAACACTGGCTTTGATTGCCCATGATGTAGGACAGTTAAGTTCCCATTGCAGAGAGCGCCATCTTCTAAATAAGCCCTTTTTCAACGGTGAAATGGCAAGTTAGCCCTTTCTAATTCAGACCAGATTTTCTTATAAATGTAAATTTATATTGGATCAGGTGATCAGCCTCCCAGGTTGACCACACAAGTATTTCTAATCCAAAGAGCATGAAGCGACATGGGCCACACTGAACAACATTAAGTCCAGTGTTGTGTAGCAGCCACTGTTTGTTTGCTTGCTTTTTTCAGACATTCCACATCAAGTTGAAAGCTTTTCAGATCCTGTTTACTCTTTTTAAAGCAGTACTTAATGGCTATGAAGTATATTATTAAAACAACATAGGATGCTTCTATGGATTTTCTAGCACCTTCTAGTCTAAATTATACTGGCTGCCTTAGCTTAATAATGTCACAGGAGGTACATAAGCAGTAGCTTAACTCCAAATTTAACAAATTGTGTTCCACAGCTCAGTATTTCAGGAGATCTTAATAGTTCTAAGGGAAAAAAAATTACTTTGTAAAATAAAGTGGAGAAATGCAATACACAAAATCCCCCTCTTGGAGATCCACAATGTACATTCAATTATTAAAGATTGTAAGGTGAAGAAACCTTCCAAACTTCCTATTAATCAACTTTCATTAAAATTAATTTCATTCCAAAGCAAGTTTTTATTTTATTTTTCATATAACCCTAATTAAAATTCTGAGAACAGCACTTGAGGAGACCCTAGATTAGAAAATGTTTAGTCTACTCATTTCTACCCAATAGTGTACATATTGTTTAATACCCAGAGTAGAAAAATAGCCCATACACAGGCTTTCAGTTGCATGCGGTACTCTGATAATACAACATACCATAGGCATGTCACAAGTAACTGGAATTTTTGCAAACTCTCCTGAGAAGGTAATGATTATGCCTAAAATAGAATTCAGGGGGAAATAAAATATATGGTTCTGTGGGAAGGTAGCATAGCTTCTCTTATCTCTGAAGTTTCAGCCACAAGTTGTGGGATAGCATCTTCACCGGGAGAATTTGCTCAGAGAAGCATGGTTTGCTCTTGGGCGGGAGAGCCTGTTTGCATAGGCACACCCCTGGTCCTGACGGTGCTCTCTGCAATGTGTAGGTACATCAGCTGCCTTCAATGTTGTTTTCTCCTTTTCTCAAGGATATAAGCAGTCTATGCCCCTTGTAGTCTTTTTTTTTTTCTTTTTTCATTCTGAAAATTATGGGGGAAAAAGCCTGTCTCCGTATAAGAGTGTGAAAGTAAACTTGAGTTAGGGTCCCCAGCTCTGAAGGAGAGGGTGCTGCATTAATGAGGTTTCACACTTTGCTGATGGTATATTTTTGCAAATGATGCTCATTACGCAGTGAAAAGTTCCAACCCATTTTGTGCTTGAAATACGCATTCTGACCAGGCAAGGCCAGGAACTCTGCAGGGAAACTCACGGTGCAACCTGGATTCCCAGCCTGCCCTAGCGGTCTGCCCCAGGAAGGTCCCGACCCAGCTCTCATCTGCAGTGCTGGCAGGCCTGCTGGACACCAGCAGCTTGGGCTGATTTAATTGCCTCCCTAGCTGGTGCCATGCAGCTTTTCATGGCACCCAAAGGTTTGGTTTCATGTTCTTGAACTTGGGTGACACAAATATTTCAGTGGTGAATCAGTCCTGGAAAGGGGAGGTGGGTAAAGTGGGGAGTGTTTATAGAAGACATTTCATCACCACTAGTCAAACATGTCTCATTGTTGGTTCAGGAGGCGCTGGTATTTTCCTCTTTGAAGGGGATGCTCAGGGAGCCAAGAGCTTCCAGCCTGGAGCTCAGCCCCAGGGAAGGGCAACCGCCATTTGCACACAGGAAACCTGCAGGACTAGTTGCTTTGGAATGCTGACAATCTTAGGGAAATGGTTTTGCGCCTTTCCCGGGGGAGGAAAAAACAGTGGTAGATCTATGTTTCAATAAAAGCCTGAGGCTGTCTTAGTTTTGCTATGGAAAATTTGTCTTCTGCCTGGCTTCCTTTTAAAAGCCACCCCTCCTTGCAGGACCCAAAGAGGAGGTCAAAACCTTGTAATTTCAGAGAATCAGTACTGCTGCTATCAATGGTCAAAATGCTTGGTTGGGAGATGAGGGTGTGGAATTTCTTTGGCTTGGGTACATCCCTTGGAGCATAACCAAAAGCGGCCCAGACCCTGCCCAGCAGGGTCCCTCATGCGTCCCCACCCTTCAGGTGAAGAAGAGGGAGCACCACGGGCCTCGGGAAGTGCCGGTCACCTACGCAGCGGGAGGTGTGGCATTCTGCGTGGCAGAGGGTCTGAGAAGATTGCATTTAGAAAAATCGTAGCTGGGCCTTGCCAAGAAACACAAACCAAAAGGAAATATTTTAAGAAAATAAACAAAGCTACTGAGTCAAACACACAAAGCAGGAAAGAGGAACAAAAGATTATTTGAGGCCTGAGGTTTGGCCATTTTGAAGCCACAGATGCGACGGGCCAGCCCAGGAACAGGAGGAGCTTCCAGCTGTGTAAGCGCTGAGGCAGCCGGCTCGCCGGGGGTCCCGCCTGCGAGGTCCATGCAAGCCCCCGCCGCGCTGGCTGACTGCTGGCTGGAGCTCAGCCTCCAGAAACAGGGCCCTCCAATGGCAGGCCACACAGACACGGCTGATCCCCCGTCACAGGAGGCCAGAAGCAGAGGAAGACTTGTCTCACCCGCTAAGCCAGCAGTCCTGGGCCTGGTCTGATAACGTAGCCAGGTGTTTCAGTGTCACAAGAAACATTGTTAGCCTGGGAGGAGAAAAATCCTTGGAATTCTATGTATTGTTTCTACCATCTGGGAAGAAAAGCCTTTACTTCTCAAAGCCAGAAAGACACCCAAAGGCCCTAAAGGCGGGAAAGGGCCCATAGTGACTAAAAGCAGCAGCCCATTAATGCCTTTAGGTATCCTTGTTCCTCAGTCCTGGAAAGCTAGCACCGTGCTTTTAATGACTTCTTCTCTCTCATCCCAACAAAGTAAGTCCTCAGAACAAAGGAAGTAAGTCTCAGAACAAAGGACTTGCGCTCTCTCCCATCTCTCTTGGTGCCCTTGGCCTTCAGGCCTCAAGCCTCTGGCCACACTAGGGCAAGCTTGCCACCCCCAGCCTTTGGCCACTGGTGTTTTTGCTTTCCCATTCATTAATAAACTTGCATGCACGCTAACAGGCTCTCTGATCTGTAAATTCTTTGCTGCATTGCCAAGAAGAACCAGCGTTTCTCCGATAACACCACCAGCTGACAAGTTCCTGTCAGAGGCATGGAAGTGTCCTCCTATTCAAAATCTGTTGTTCAGAAAGCTGGAAGGACATGCGTATTATAACAGAGCAATGTTATAACTGTGTATGTATATTGGGTTTTCTAAGTTTGGCTATCAAACTTCTAAGCAAGAACCTGTCACATCAATGTTACCCTTGTCTTCAGAATCCCAGAGTTCTGCAACTGAATTTCTTGAGTTGTATCATTTAAGTTCTCCCTCAATTTAAATTCTGTAAAGTACAAGTTGGACGCACTTCAGGATCAAGCAAATATTCTGTTGAATAGAATGAGGTTCTAGTACCTAACACCCTTCATCAGCGAAGAATGTCTCAGTGGAAGTGAATTCTGAACCCATTTTCACCTTCTTTTGTGTCACCAGAGGGATTTTGAAGCAATTAGTTAGTTTGGCCACAACCAACTGCCTTTCATCAAGATGCCCTACCAGGCCATGCGTGCAGCAGTTAAGAAGGGGCAGTTGAGCACATGCTGTAAGAAAACTGCTCTAAGTCTGTTGGAGAACTATTGTCAAAAGTATAACCATATCTGATTGCAAGTTACTTTTGTGATTAAAGGCCAAAAAATATGTGTCTCTTGAGAGATGAGTACAATTCCTGTGTCCTGTTGATGAAGCTTGTCAGGTTTTCCTGCAGCCGTGGTTGCCAGAAAACTCATCACCAAATTTCCTGATCATAACTCCCTAACTTCTCACAATCAGTGCAGTTTTGGCCCCCTCCTTTCTTTAATTCTGCTTTTCTTTCATTCATACAGGGGAGGGCAAAGGAGGTTGACAGTTGTGAGTACATAAAACAGCGCTTAGTTTTGTGTTATCATTTATTAATTTTGTAGTATTTGTATTACAACTGCAAACCAACTTCTGCCCATCCTTATATAAATATACATATGCAAACATATATATATACACATAGTATATTTTATACTTATATGTTGCATAGCTTGTTTGGAATTAGGACACAAAGATCAGGAAGTGTAACTATAATTAAGGAAACAACGGTTCTCATATGGTCTTCGTCTGCAGATACTTTCCCAAAGAAGCACCCACTACCCACCCCTATCTCAGTCTGGGCACAATAACTGGTTATACCGAAGGAGGAGTAGCATCCTTCCTGTCATGGAGGTGACAACTTTTGCCCTGATCTCTGTCCTTGAAAGACACTGGTTGGGAAGCAAGAAAAAGCAGAACTCTCACCTATGTTTAGCTGTTTGGGGCAGGACGGTGCTGAACCTGACAAAGTGGACAGTGTCGTGGAAAAGTCGCTCCAGTGCTGTGATGTTGGGAAAGAGGTAGAGGAAAAGCAGAAAAATGTTGTAGGAAGCTGGAGTCTTAATTGGTATAAATGACCAAGGGAACTTTTTGGAATTGGAACTTTTATATTTTGTTGAAATTATCTAATCAACCAAGCTGCAAAGTAATCTTGCTCATTATTATTTTAATGTCAAACTGTGACTTTTGACTTGAAGGTCAAGGAGAATGCTGTTGGAGATGGCATAGAGCTGACAGGATTTAGGGGACGTTACCAGTGAGAAAGGATTGGGAGCTCCCTGTTTCGGTGAAAGCTAAAATGAGAACAGAGGAAGGATAAAACAAGGACAAGGTGAAGTATGGACAAACAAAATGCAGTGGAAGCAGGTCACTGGAGTGAAATCTCACCGGCAGAATCTGCAGACCCTGTGCAGGGGCCATGCAGTCCACAGTGCTTGGGTGGTGGACAGGAGGCTCCCAGGGACAGTGGAGGGCCCTGCTAGTCTACATTTGCAAATAGATTTCTATTTCAGGTCTCTCAAGGAGGCATCAGCCTAAAATTTACAGCTACCTTTTCGTACAGTAGGTGGATCATAGCAGAACTACATGGAAATCGCCTAGTAATACAAGAGAAGGCACAGGGCAGGGGTGCTCCATGTCCAAAGAGACAGTTCAGGTCCCAGAAAGAGAGGCTGCTGTAAGCAAGAATGACCCGAATGGGTTTCATGTAAGATGTCCATTTTACATAATGGGTAACAATTTCTATACTTTTATTTGTTGACTAGTAAATAGATGAATGCATGAATAGTTGGGCTTTGCATATCTTTTAACAAAAGCTATGACACCATGAGAGATGTAATCTGAAGTACTTAACTATTTGGGCCCAGATACAGGAACAGAGTAGAATAAATAGACACATATTTCATTTTTCTCTATATGTGTTACTTATTTTTTTGAGTTACTGTCATGGGAACAAACTGCCTATATATTACTATTTTGAAAATGTTAATATCCAAAATACACTGAAATCTAAGTATATATCTGACTCTAGAGAAAATCATTTTGAAGCATCAAAAGGGACTGATTAACTAATATAACTTGGATTATCCATAAAAAAGAAGATCAGTATTATGATGCTTTGTCACTAGAACTTTAAACTCAAGAAGCAAAGACAGTTATAGTTAGAATTTGGTTCAAACACTTAACATGTAGTGATGATTTTCTCAGATTAAAAAGATAAATAAAACATCTATATCTTATTAGTCCATGTATCTAGTTTGTATATTGGGTTTTATTTATTTATTTTAAAGATTTTATTTATTATTTCCAGAGACAGCGGAAGGGTGAGAGGGAGAGAGAGGGAGAGAAACATCAATGTATGGCTGCCTTTCACCTGCCTTCAGCTATGGACCTGGCTGGAGACCTGGCTTGCAACCTGGTTATGTGCCCTGGCTGGGAATCGAACTAGTAACCTTTGGGTTTGCAGGCAGGCACCTTAGGCCCTGTGCTACCAGCCAGGGTGTGTATATTGGGTTTTAATAATAATGTTAATAAATCATATATACCCTACTTATTCCTGAGGGAAAAATATGACATAATAGTTAAGAAAAAAATATATGCAAGAAAGTACATACAGAGAAGGGTATGGTGAAGTCATTAAAAAGTGGTGTCTTGAAATAATAGTTGGATAGAGGGGGTAAGATTGACCCTTCATGGATGCTTTGCACACACCAAGCTCTTCATTTCCTTCTACCTAAATGCATTCACAGGTATTTGCCCTTTAATGTCACGGGGTATTTAATTTGCTCAACGGATGCTTTTGTTGTGCTAACTTGGTTAGCCTGTGAAAGCCTAAAGGGTAACACAGCTCTTCCTACAAATACGTACTTAAAATTAACAATCACTGAGGTGGGTGTGGTGCGCTATGGGCTGCAAAACACACTCACATGCATCCCATTACATCATACTTCAAACACTCGGAAACAGAAACTTTCACATGCTGTGTTCTACCGCTGTGCCTATTTTTAAAAGTGTTTTCCCTACTATTCCAATTTGATCCTCAAACTATAAAATAACAAAGACTTTCTTATTCCCAGTTTATAGATAAAAAATGTAATGCTACCACCAACTTAACTTGTGACTTAGAGGGATCATTAAGAAAACATATAAAGATCCCTCCCAATAAATTCATGTACTTCTACTCCTTGATTTACAGGTTTGATTTTTGTTTTTCAATAAGTTCAATATTAGTATTTCTAATTAGAAATAATATTATTTCTGCAATTTTAGTTAAAAATATAATTATCAACTCTAATAGAGATACTTGTCTTTCAAGTCCCACAACACAGCAGACTGACTTAAATACATTTTTCTATAAATAATATATAAATATAAGAGCTTACAAGAAAGAGAATGCCCAGATGCTAGGAATGAAAAGCAACTTAAAAGAGAGAGCTGGGAAAAAAAAAAAAAAAACATGTAAAAGTTGTGAAAGGCAATTAAAGCAATATTTACAGGGATATATACATCGACAAACTGTGTGTCATATATATCTATATATATATGGAAAAATGTATGTAATACACACTGTGTGTGTGTGTGTGTGTGTGCATAATAAAAAATGGAAACTTATAGGCTTATGTGCAATTTAAGGTAACCTAAAGTTGGAGGAAGAAAATAGTACAGAAAAGCAAAATAGAGAAAATCCAAAACTTCCTCTTTAAAAGGCTAATAAAATAAATTCATCACAAAGCTAGTAAAGAAAAAATTTTAAAGGGGATATAACTCTAGGTACACTGGAGGCATTTTTGAATTTTTTCACAATGTTAGAAATAGTTTTGTTTGTTTCAGTAAATTAAAAAACTAGGCTGCAATAAATAATATTATAGAAAAATGGTAAATTATCAATGCTGATCAGAGGAACATACCTAAACTGAATATCTAGTTAAATTAAATTGAGCTAAAAACCCCATCTCCACACCCCACCTTGACAAACCCTTCCCACAAAACCAACATCGACACCATCAGGCTCAGACAGTTTTATAGGCAACTTTTACTAAAACTTCAAGGAACACAAAGCTCTGCCTTACACAAACTGTTCCAGAGAATAATAAAAAAGGAATTCTCCCAAACTTGTTTTATGAGGTAGGATGACCTTGATTCTAATTCATGAAAACCAAGAAAAATTATAGACAGATTGCACTCATTAACATAGATGCTAATATCCTCCACGCAGAGACAACAAATCTTCCCACCCTCTTCATCCCAGTTACCCCTGACTGAGAGGAGGTCTTCATGGCAGACGTATGGCCTCCGCTAGTCATCTTCTACCATCATCAAGACTACGGAGTACTGGCTACTTTCCCCACAAGATCAAGTGGGCCCCACTCACTGAAACTATAGCCATACCCTCACTCCTAGGCCTTCAACCTCTTCTTCCGTGATCCAGAATCAAGGAAGGGGTTACCAGCACTGAAGAACTTGAAGCAGAATGAAGTCTAAGCCCCATAACTCTGGCCTCTTTTAAGAAGGTCAAAATAGAGCCCAGAGGGTTCCACATACAATGAGTTTAGAAATAAAGAACTGAACAGATTGGAAAATCAACAACACCCCTTGGATCTATAAGAGAGGGGAGGATGGAGAACAAGCTCCCAAGATTGGAGAAACGGGAAAATGGAGGGAGTCGTGGCTCACCAGGTCAGGGACTCCTGAGTGGGAACCAAGGCCAGGGTAGGAAAACTTGAACTACTGGAAGCTCAATATAGACCACTCTGAGAGTTAAGAACTTGAGGGGGACCCGATCACAGAGCCCCTGCAATTTCGTGAAATTTAACTGGAAGAATTCAACCAGGCTTTCAGAGTTAATATCAAAGAAAAAGCCCTCATGGTTCTGGTAGGAGAAGGAAAAAGAGACCATTTTGAAATGCATCAGATCACTCTGTTCTTAACAAAACCTGTCCTTGGGAAAAATTAGCCTGGGAGGAGGAAAAACCCAGCTACAGCCACTCTAACCACCCTTCCTCATCTAAGAGGACAGAAAAAAACGAGAAACACTTGCGAAGTTCACAGTTCAGAGGCACAGGCTCACCGAGAGACTGACACCTCATCACAGGACTACAGAATGCATCCCCTTCCCTGACATTTTACCACCACACTACGGT